>OX246755.1:52979007-53527506 GCA_945910035.1 Brachypalpus laphriformis
CAAGACAAGGCCAGTTGATTTTCCCAAAGAGCGATTTCTTTTAATATGCTGGCAGACTCTAAGTACTTGATGGGATGCACTGATTTCGTCTAAAACCAAATTGCTTATTTGGAAGTATATTATTTTCTTCCGTAACTCTTGTGAGCTTCTCTTTTATTAACTTCTCAAATATTTTGCTTATACTACTCAGCAGACTAACTGGTCTGTAACTATTTGGTTTATCAGGTGGCTTTCCTGGTTTAGGGATAGGTATCACCTTAGCTATTTTCCAAGCCTTTGGAAAGTATTGGTTTTTAATGCAAACATTAAAACTAAACGTTAAGTATCCAATGGCTGATTTGGGAAGTTGCTTTAGACACATGTTTTTGATACCATCAATACCATCAGATTTTCTTGATGACAAGCAGCACAAAATATCTTCGACGCTCTGTTGAGATATAAGCTCATCGCGAGGAGTTTCAGTAGCTTGTGCAATAAAGTTGCTAGTAGCCTCACTAAGGATTTGATTGGTAACTACGTCGCCTAGATGTTGGGACACAGAATAGCTTTTCAGAAAGGTAAAGGCGAGTAAATTCGCCTTATCCTCATCCGTATATTGCACATTTCCCGAATCTTGGAGAGTTGGAATTCTTCTGTTCTTGTTTCTAACAACTTTCACAATATTCCAAAAAGGCTTGGAATTTTTGTCTAGAGAAGATAGCTTTGAGTTCTAATAAATATTTCGCTGCTTTTCTATTTCCTTGGAGATAAGCTTATTATAATATTTAAGGTATGATCTAAGGACTGGTAGTCTATACCGTTGCCAATGTCTCTTAATAGAATTGCGTATGCGGATATATTCTAAAATATAGTCAGGCATTTTAAAGAAGTGCTGTTGCTTTCTTTTCTTAGGAGTACTTGAATTCATTACTTCCAGTACTTTATCTGTAAAGCCTTTTACCATCACATCGATCTCTTCATTTGAGCTCACATTTTCAATAACTATCGGTAAGTTGCTATATATTGGGTTCAATTCTGATCGGAATCTAGCCCAATTGGTTCTTTTAAAATCTGGAACAAACTGTTCATATGTTTGTGCAAATTTAGAAATTTTGCAACAAACAGGATAATGATCTGAGCTCAATTCTTGCAACGATATCGGCTGCGAAAAAGTTTGAGACACGTTTGAAATGAAAAAAATCAAAAACAGATGGACGACCTCTCGAACTTGACGGTACATATGACGGGCTAAGCGGATAAGGGACAGAAAACGGAAACAAATTGGACAAATTCGAAAGAATGTTACCCCACGCGTTTGCTCGAATACACCCCCAATCGCGATGCCTACAATTTAGGTCACCTCCAATTATGTAATCACCATTTCTAGCTAAAATATTTCGTAAATCGCTTTTAAAATTTGTTCGTTTAACTTCAGACGCAGCTTTACCTGGAAAGTAAACGCACATTACGGTTATTTCCCTCCTATCACTCAGTATTATCTTTATACCCACATTTTCCACGCAGCGAGTTCTAATAACCGGGAGCAATGTGTGGCGAATGGATCTTTTTTATAAAAATCGCAAAACCTCCACCTCTTGTATTTGGTCTATCTACACGATAGCATTTAAAATTCGAAGAAGACAATCTAGTTTCAGAGTTTAACCATATTTCCGTTACTACGGCTACATCTACAAGAGTTTAAGAAATCACATAATTCTATGTATTTATTTTTTATGCCTCTGGCATTCCACGTTACTAAATTCAGATTGTTAGTTGCCATATTACTTAACATTGCCATATAAAAATTTAGTGGCTAACTGCGCGATGGCATTAAATTGATCTATCTTAGTCTTACAATTGCTTAATTTGGAAATCATTTCCATTACCAGAGAATTAAGCTCCTCCATAGAAAATAACTCCCCACTAGCAGTGGTTGTTGAGAAGTTATTGTTGTTGTTGCTAACACACGGTTGACTCTGTGCATCATCATGCACTCGTAGACTCCCCCATGCACTCGGCTGCTGGACATTGTTGCTGGTGATTTGCTTCGTTACCTTATTATGACGCATACGTTGGAGAGGAGGAAATTCATCCGTTGGCAACAAATATGAAGCTGGTGTTGTTGCATTGTTAGTGTTGGTGATGTTGCTGATGAATTTCGGATGCGGCTGCTGTGAGTGGGAGCGATTTGACCTGCTTGCCATTTTCACTCTCAATTCCATATAATTGCTTCGTACTGCGCATGCGCTGTCTGTAGATTTGTGGCTAAGACTGCAATTTGCGCATTTTAGTGTATTTTGATTGTCGGAATCTTCTGTTTTGTGAGAGGCTGCACAGATAGAACAATATGTTTTAACGTGACAGTGTCTCTCTCCGTGGCCAAACATCTGACAATTCCTGCATTGTGTCAGGTGACTTTTTTTGTTTACGCTGGAAGCTCCACTTCACTTGCGTGTGAAAGATCGAACGTACATATATATTTTTTTAATTCACTCAACCTTATCGATCCACTCACAAGCGATACAATGTAGAATGTATCTGTAAAATGATCAATTTTTTTGGTAATCATTTTAATTTCTTTACACTGGAGTCCAAGTTTCACTAATTCGTTTTTGAACTTAGTTGTGTCAATTTCGTTCAATCCGTACAAAACAACTTTGAAAGCTTTTTCACTTTTCAATTCATGTGTGAAGAATTGGCAATTGTCTTCACGTAATTTACTCAACACTAATTTGTAAGAGTTTAGTGATTCGCAATTAATTTTAATTCCGATAGACATTATTTTAATTGAGTAATCGGCTACCTCAATGGATGTCATTAGTTCGTGCACATAATCAGATGGCCTCTGCAATAGTTTTGTGGGAGGGATATGGGATTTTTGGTGACATTTGGCGAAACTATTTCGTCCATATCTACATTGTCGTTGTCGCTATCGGGTAAACATTGCAACGGACTCCAGTAATTTGTTCTGGAGTTTTATTCATTTCAAAAGATGTTCGCGACTTTTTATCCGAGGACAGGAGGTTGTCCCCGGCAATAGGTGATGATTTAAAATAATGCAATGACAATAAAATAGTCTTTAAACTTTATGAACATATAGTATGTACTTACGTTTGCGTTGGAAGAGATAAGGAATTTGATTGACCTCTTAATTGTCTCCTTCTTCGTATAATTTGTCTTCTTTATTATTTTCGTTTTCACTTTGTACCAACAATAAGTTGCTTTGCCGAAACATTATGTAAACTTCAATTTAATTTGTGAAAGTGACACGAAAAAATATTATCACACTGGTCTACAATGTGTTTGCGAATTATTCAAATTGCAGTCGGGTGGTAATTCGTAATAAATTATGTAATATAAAATAAATTTAAAATGTGGATAAGAAGTTATTTATATATTCGGCAGCATTTGAAAAAATATCTAAAGTGAATTATTCTCTTCGACATTCATTAAAAGATCTTTAGTTGTTTGCAAAACATACAAATCAGTGCAAGACGATACCTCATTAGGTATCGCTCAAATTGTATCATCTGGGTAATAGCGTTTTAACGATTATTGAGTTACATGAAGCAAATGTTGAATCGTCAAAACGATATCATCTGGACGTTAGACAATTATTGAAGTTACGTGAAGCAAAGTTATCGTCGAAACGCTATCGTCTGGCGATAATCGACATACGAAATGAGTGCACAGAAGTGGGCTAGACTTATCAGATTACAACTTTGAAATAGTTTATAAACAAGGAAAAATGAATACAAATGCCGATGCACTCTCAAGAATAAAAAATTAAAGTGACATTTTGAAATCCATGATGGTAGAAATAATTATAAAAATAATAGCCATAATAATGTTGGCTCCAAGGAGCAGATCATGGCAATAACGAGGGGTATGCAACAAAAGATTGCCAACAAAGAAAATAATAAAAAGTAGAACTATACATCTCAGCAGAAGACTGATCACATTCACATGTGTGATTGTACGTCCATAACTGACATCAGGAATATGAATAAATTGAAATTTGAATTAGCGAGTAATAAAAGAAATAATAGTACTACTGAAATTAAAGAAAATGAAGTTATTGTGAGATGCAGCGATAATCCAGCGAAACACGTTTCGACTCTGGAGAAGCTTGTAGCAGAATTGAAAAAGATACATGTAGAAGAAGTAACGCTAAGTGAAGAAGACATGATATTTGAATATATAGAGAAAGAAAACTTTAAAGGTATTTATATAAAATACGTTGCAACGTTATGAAAGACACCCGGCGAAGAATATATTGATATATAAACCCCCTAAAAATAACGATATATAAAGAGATATTAAATATTATAAAGAATACCATAACACACCGCATGGCGGACATTTAGGCATACGAAAGACAATGATAAAGCTCAAACAAAGATACGTCTGTAAAGATATGAGACAAATGATAAAGAAATTCGTAAGCGCTTGAGAAACATGTGCTAAAAACAAGCAGACTAGACATATACATAAAAGGGAAAATGGTCATAACAGACCACACCATGTACTAGTTTCGAATCAATCCAAATAGACAAGAGAAATATAGTTGTTTCAAAATACTCAAGTCGGACAACGGAACTGAATTCAAAAATGAGTTAATGAAAAATATATACAGTTTGTCAAGAAAATGTTTGCAAAACCAAAAAAAATACAGAAAATAGACTTATAAGTATATTTTTATTAATAAATATATGATTTTTTCAATTTTTTTTTATAATGTAATTTTTTTATTAAATGTTTACTGTAATTTACAAAAAGAAAAGAAAAATCAGACTAAAACTAAGAGAAATCTAACAAAAAGCTAGCAATATTAGTTTTATCAATGTCAAACAATTCTTTGCAAAATTCTGTACATCGTTAAATTTCATGTAAAAAAAACTAAATAAAATACATTTTTTTAAGTTTTAATATTTGGCATGTCCGCCGTTAGCCTGAATGACGTCCTGTAATCTACTCCTCATGGACTCTATGAGCTTCTGAAGGTCGTATTCCTCAGGAATCTTTAGCCACTCCTCGTTGATGAACTTAATTAAGTCTTTTTTCGACTTTGGGTCCCTTTTTGCCACCATCTTTTTTAGATAAGCCCACAAATTTTCAATGGGGTTTAAGTCGGGACTTTGGGCAGGGGTGTCAATAACATTGCTGCAGTTATAAAGCAACCACTATCTACATAAATAGGATTTATGTTTTGGGTCGTTGTCCTGGTAAAACTTAAAACGCAATTTGTTTCCGTTTTCTGGGTCAACAAAGCCGAATTCTTGTACACTTCTTTTCAAATTTTGTCTCAAAATATCTAAATACACTTCCTTAGTCATAGTTTCATCAATCAGTCTTAGTTCACCAACGCCTTTGCTTGAAAAACATCCCCATACCATCACCGACAATTTTCCAAATTTAACTGTTGGAATGATGTTCTTGTTTTCGAGGGCTGTTAGCGGTTTTCTTCAGACAACATCGATCCAATACTCCATCGGAAGACGAATGTGCTCCATTGCAAATGTTAGTCTTTTGCAAATATTCTGCGCCGAGAGCAATGGATTTTTGTGCGGGTGATATGACTGGGGTACCATTTCCTCCTCTGCGTAGTTTTGTATGTGTTTTCGGTTTTTTCATTAATTCTTGCATCTCTCATTGCATAGATCTGTGGCAACAAGGTAAAACCGCCTACATAAGTCGATTTTGACAGATTCTCAGAAAACGAGTTTAAAGTTTTCATTTCGTTCTTTTGCCAAATATATACATTATACATACATACATGTATACAAGAGTAAGACCAACTCCAATCGTTGTTTATGGAGGGAATGTGACCTACATAATTAATGCAATCGAAAGCATAAGATCGAACTCTACATCCATTCATGCCGCTGCAAGTCTGTATAAAATACCAGCAACAACATTAAGAAGGCGCTTGAAGACTGAATGCAACAGAAATGGGGCATTGGGATTTCCGTCTGGTTTGGAAGTCGAGCTGAAAATGATAGCTATATCAAAAAATTAGTCCTATGGGTTTGCTCTAAACAGAGACGAAGTATGTTGAATGGCGAGTGGCATTGCTGAAAGGAGCAATATTGAGCAAGGATTCTGTAGAGACAAAAAAAAAGATGGTAAAGGATGACTGGTTACAGTGTATTCTTTGTCAAAAGTGGTCCCATCATGACACATGCACGTAGGGTTGCCAGAAATGTTCTTCATTAAATCGGGAGATTTCAGGAAAAATATCGGGAGAATGAGAAAAAATCGGGAGAATAAGAAAAAAGTCAAAAACAAATTTGTAGTTGTATAGAAAACATATAGAAAACATGCTGTTGCATGGAATTTGCCGCATATTTTCTTTTTCTGATGCGTTGTCCATAAAACGAATGCAATCTGTTAATGTACAACCTTATTTTATTTGTTTGTAGCTGAAATTCATATTTAATAGCTTACTTTTAATATTTTCCGTTAGAAAAATTGTAAGCTACCATTCTCCTTCGAGCAAACAAATATATTTGGGGAAATGTCAATGTATTATGGTAGTTCAAATACGAGAAAGAGTAATGTCAAATAAATTGTATAGTTACATAAGGCGCTGATTACACTTCTTCGTACTGAAACTTTCTTTTACCTGTTCGTGGTTTTTTAAGAAAGTAAAAATAAGAGATTGGAAAATCGGGAGATTTCGTAGAATTTTCGGGAGACCGGGAGATTTGTAAAAAATCGGGAGACCTCCTGGAATATCGGGAGAGCTGGCAACCCTACATACACGTCGTATATGAATACGTGCAATAAATGTGGTAATATAAACTTAAAAAAAACTATAATGCGCCATACCACCCAATAGGGTGTGTCATATCAACCGCACTACACGGAGAAAAAGAAGTTGTTGAAATTACCGAAAACGACAGTCAATTCAACGTTTTCCGGTCTTGATTTTCAGCTAATAGCATAAAATGTTGAATTTGCGATTTTGCTTAATTGTTGAATCAACTACCAATCAGTTGAATTTACCAAATAAAGTGCTTTCGAAAATAAGAATAATAATAGTAATTTCAACATAATTATATGTTGATATTAAGCTCTTTCAGTAAAATCAACTATTCATAATACTCATAATCAACAACCAGTTTGTTGAATTTACAGTGCAAACTGCGTACTTACTTACTTAGGTGGCGCTACAGTTCGGGGTGAACCTGGGCCTCAACCAACAAGCCTCTCCATTTAGCTCGGTCTTTAGCTAATTGCCTCCAGTTGCGCACTCCAAGTTGGTCGAGGTCCCCTTGAACTTGTGCGCGCCACCTACGGCGATGATTCCCTCTACTGCGTCGTCCCTCGGGGTTAGATTCGAAGACTCTGCGGGCCGGAGCGTTGGTGTCCATTCGCTCTACATGTCCTAGCCATCTCAGACGTCCAATACGCAGTTTTTTGACTAGTTCGATGTCGCTGTACAGCTCGTATAGTTCGTGATTGAATCTTCTCCTCCAAAACCCGTCAACGCAAACGGGACCGAAAATCTTACGAAGAATTTTTCTCTCGAAGCGACCAAGGATATCTTCATCCTCTTTTAATAAAGTCCATGTTTCAGCGCAGTAAAGCAGGACTGGGATGATCAAGGTCTTATAAAGAGTCTCCTTAGTTGTTCGAGAAAGGGCTTTACTGTTGAATTGCCTTATAAGCCCAAAAAAACAGCGATTGGCAAGAGTTATTTTTCGATTGATTTCTGCACTGATTTTGTTAGTAGAATTTATAGCAGAGCCAAGGTAGACAAAGTCCCTTACTACCTCGAAGTTATAGCTGCCGACTGTGACGTTTTGTCCCGATGTTGGTTTTCCCTTCTAGTTGACAGCATATACTTGGTTTTGCCCTCGTTTATCGCTAAACCCATTTTGGCCGCTTCCGCCTCAATGCTTGCAAAAGCACCGGTGACAGCCCGCTGAGATCTTCCGATAATGTCTATATCGTCGGCGTATGCCAGCAATTGTACAGACTTGTAATAGATTGTGCCTCCGGTGTTGGCTTGTGAGTTCCGCACAATCCGTTCAAGTACAATATTGAAGAAGTCACATGACAGCGCGTCACCTTGTCTAAAGCCTTTTTTGACATCAAAGGTTTCGGTGAGGTCATTACCGACCTTGATGGAGTAGCGAGCGTTCTCCATCGTCAGCCTGCACAGACGGACAAGTTTGGCAGGGATGTCAAAACTAGACATGGCTCTATAAAGCTCTTCTCTATAGATGCTGTCATAGGCGGCCTTGAAATCGATAAAGAGGTGGTGAGTACGCGATGTTGAGGAGACTGATGCCTCTATAATTGGCGCAGTTGAGGGGGTCTCCTTTCTTGTGGATCGGGCAAACGATGCTGAGATTCCATTCATCAGGCATACACTCCTCTGACCAAATATTAGAAATGAGTTGGTGTATGCACTCTACCAATTCATCCCCAGCTGCCTTGAAAAGTTCGGCCGGTAAGCCGTCAGGTCCAGCAGCCTTGTTCGATTTTAGCTTGGATATTGCTATCCTCACTTCATTTTGGTCAGGTGGACGGAAATTTTGACTATCATCGTCTATGTTGAATGGTTCATTCTGCCTGACAGCGGGATGTTGGTCTTCGTCGCCGTTATACAGTCTGCAGAAGTAGTTTTTCCATATTCTCAGCACCGACTGTGATTCTACTACGAGGTTTCTGTACGGGTATTACTTCTCTAACACGTTCTTTTTACCTTTTGGTAAAACTTCCGTACATTGTTCCTGGAGTATAGACTCTCGATATTCTCAAACGCACGCTTCTCATGCTCTTTCTTCTTCTTTTGGAGAAGCCGATGTTCTTCCCGTCTCTTTTGCTCGTAGAGCTAACGAGCAGCTCTCGTCTTCCTTTGCAGCGTCGCTTTGTATGCCTCTTGTTTTGCTGCATGCACTCGCCGGCATTCTTCGTCAAACCAGGGGTTTCGCGGTGGTGGGCGAGCGAGACCCAGCACATCAGTCGCGGCGTTTCTGATGGCATGTTGGCAGCGTTGCCACTGGTCTTCGGTACTTGATGCTGGCGGCAAAGGGGTGATTGAGAGATTTCGGGATACGCGTTCAGCGAAGAGTCTGGCGGTCTCTTGCGATTGTAGCTTTTCGACGTTAAATTTTCTCACAGTAATTCTTCTTTGTTGCTCAGATTGGGATATCCGCATTCGTACCTTGGCTACAACAAGGTAATGATCCGAGTCTATGTTGGCCGCTCGGAAGGTCCGGACATCCAGAATACTGGAGGCATGCCTTGCGTCGATCGCAATATGATCAATTTGGTTGATCGTGACATGATCATTGGACCGCCATGTCTGCTTATGAATATCGAGATGAGGAAACCATGTGCTTGCTATGGTGACATTTCGCTCCACAGCGAAATCAATTAGCCTTAGTCCGTTATCAGACGTGGTGTCGTGTAGGCTATGCTTACCGACTGCTCTACCAAAAACGTCCTCCTTTCCTATTTTGGCGTTAAAATCGCCCAATACGATCTTAACGTCGTATTTAGGACATTGCTCGTATGTTTTGTCGAGGAGCTCGTAGAAACACTCTTTGGAGGCCGGGTCCTTTTCTTCTGTGGGGGCATGAACACATATTAGGCTTATGTTAGCGAATTTAGCCTTGATCCGGGTAGTCATAATACGCTCGCTCACGTGTCGGAAGCTTAAGACTTCTTGCCTAAGTCTGCCGCGTATGACAAATCCGCATCCGAATAAGCATTGCCTGTTACCTCTGTAGCAATCACCGTAGTAGATGTCACAGTTTTTCATCCTCTTTTTGCCCGGCCCATCCCATCGCACTTCCTGGATGGCAGTAATATCTGCTTTATAGTCTAGGGCCTCTGCTAGTTGTTCGGCTGCACGTGGTCTGTAAAGGGACAGAACATTCCACGTACAGATCCGAAGGTCGTTGTCCTTATTTCGTTTGCTGGGGTCGTCATTAGTTGGGTCATCCTTATCCGAGGCTTTTGGTTGTTTCGGAACCATGCGTTTTTTACGTGGTAGGGAAGTTACCCCGACGGCAAAACCCCCAACCTGGAGGGCCAGTTCCTTAATTATTCCCCTAGGACGAGGGGCCGGGTACACCGGTGCCAGTAGTCCACTACGGGAGTATGAGCGCTGCCGTTGGCCCATTAAGGGCTCCTCCGCCACCATCTCTATTCCAATGTCCTGACCAACATTGGAAATTCCTTACCGACCTGTGATCTGAATACGTCGAAGCAGCTCGCGCAAGGTATTCACTAAGTTCAACCTAACTGGAACTATAGACGCCACCGTTGACTCCGTCTAGGGAATTCGTCCGCTGCCGCCTGGAACAGGAAGAAGTGCTCTAGTGAGAAAAGCACTCTTCCCCCCTCTCTCATCTGCTGCCACCAAGAATCCGCCAAACGGGGTTGGTTACCCATTTCTTGGATTAAGGTACTAGGCACCCGGCTGTCACCGCGTGGAGGTTGAGAGTAGGAGTTGGTAGGCCTCAGCTGAGTGAAAACGCTTGTGTTTTCATATGATCGCATGCACTACCGTTTGACCAGCAAACTGCGTAGCAAACACTTATTTCAACATACATACTTGTGTGTTGGTAAATCAGCTTCTATTGTAAATTGAACTGTTATATGTGTTGAATTTACAGATTTACAAGTCTTAAAACCGTAGATTCAACAAGTACATTTGTTCTTTTTCACCTCTTTGCAGCCCTAAAATGTTTATGAAAATTTAACCAAGAATCTGTTATTCATTCTATATCTAAAAAAAGCTTAAAAGGCACTCTAAATATTTGTTTAACACCATTTTTTATTTATGATTTACATTACTTTTACAACATTTATTTATGATTTTACAATTTACATTACACTTACAATATTGCTTTAAAGAACAATTATTATTAAATGTTGAAGGTTAATTCATTTTCCTCGCTTATTCTACACAATTATTCTTTCACTTCACCTTCTGTCGTAGCCGCAAGGAACATAGGGTTAGGATGTCTTTCAAATGTCTTCAAATGTCTTAAAGTTGTTTAGATCTAAGTGAAAATGAAATTCTAATATGCATTTACATATGAATTTATGGGCTTCCATTCTTACCTTCATTATCCGCAATTTCTGAAATATTTTTTTCTTGCTTTTTACAGCAGCGGCAATTATTTTTTTACTTTTATTCCTCCACTCAGAATAAAAGCTGCAGACTGTATCATTATGCGTACAAGCGAAATCTATTTGAATGTGAGAAAAATAGATATTTAATTGTGATTATTTTAAAATGATTTAAAATTACCTATCTTTGTCCATAAGCGTGTTTTACGAGTAGTAAGGCCACTCTCTAAAAATATGAGTAGCATTTGATCCCAAAGATGGACTTATTTCTTTTCTTCTTTGCATATACGAGTATGTCAATTTCCTTTTGCTTTCCACGGTTGGCCAAACTTTGTCGGAATCGTTTTGTGTGTCGTTGATTCCTTAAGTTTCTATTAAAGATATTGCTATTATATCAAATATTTGACTTTTAAGAGTTCTACAAAATAGAATTACTGGTACAGCTAAATCACTAAATCACTTAATATTTAGGTTTGAATATTTTATATTGATGATGACCAAGTAATAAACACGGCCGTGGTTGGTACAAGGCTGATTTATTATTAAGAACTAATAGAAGATTATGTACATAGAGTAGAGTAGTTTACTGCTACTACATGGTATAGAGTAGAGTATGTTACTACTACTACATCACTACACATACCCCCTCTTTAATTTGAAAATACTTTAAATGTAACATGTTATAACAGTTTTACTTCAATGTCTTATAATAATTTAACATATTAACATTAGATGCACGATTAACAAAATGGGTAAAAGATAATCAAAAACTAAGTCAGTTCCAAGCAGGTCTTAGAGAAGGTTACTCTACAGTCGATCAAATTTTTAGTCTAACGTCAATCGCCTAATATTTTCTGGACCAAGGAAAGAAGTTATATGCGTTCTTTATTGACTTTAGAGCCGCGTTCGACACAATAAATCGTAACTTTCTCTATTACAAATTATCGCAAATTGGACTGTCCTCTAAATTTATAAATATTTTGAAAGGTCTGTACCATAATAATAAGGCGACGATATGGAACGGCGACGACATGTCAGAATGGTTCGAGGTCAAAATCGGAGTCAAACAGGGATGTCTTATCAGCCCTCTGCTATTCTCCCTTTTCCTGGACGATATTTCGAACCTGTTACCAGCAGGTATAAGGATAGAAGAACTTAAAGTTACGACATTGCTTTATGCAGATGATATAGTTGTACTTGCAGAATCGCCAAACTCATTACAACTCATGATCAACAAGATAGAGGAATATTGTAAACTCAATTGTTTGCTCATAAACACTGAAAAGTCCAAGGTGTTAGTATTCCAGAAAGGCACAGGACGCTTCGCGAGAAATGAGCGATGGAAATACGGTGGGGAAGATCTAGAAGTTGTTAGGTCGTATAAATATCTAGGTGTTACCATAAGCCACAACCTTTCGTTAAAACGGCATTTTCAACTTACGCTCACAGATGCGTAGAGAGCAATCAACGCCACGTGGAAAAACTTGCTTTCTACCCCCAAAGTATGCGTAACAGTGAAAATGAAAATATTCGAAGCCGTAATGCGATCAGTAATGTGTTATGGAGCCCAAGTATGGGGAAGCAAATCATATGATGACGTCGAAAAACTTCTTAGGTTCTTCTTGAAAAAACTTTTGCGTTTATCTTTAAATACGCCAAACTATATGTTATATTCACGTTAAATACAAATATGAAGAATATTTTAAAGGTGCTAGGCGGAAGCGATGATACACGGCTGACTAAGATTCTGGCAAAAAGATCCTTAAGATGTAAATCATAGTTCTTTAAAGATTGGGAAAATACTGCTAACAAGTATAACATCAGATTGAACTTAACGGAATCAAATCTCCCAGAATGGATACCCTCTATCTTTCGATTTTTATCGGACGTCGAACAAGGTATGAAAAGAGAATATACTATAATGGCAACAAATTCAAGTTCACGACTTATCTACAAAAGCCTAACTTACGAGCAGAACTATATATACTCGAACCTCAGTGTAGCACAAATTTCGATAATATTTAGAACAAGAGGAGAGCTACTAAAACTAAATTGCATGCCACACCGCAACGACCTACCCTTAAGATGTGGCATATGCAATACAGGTGAAAAAGAAGATATTGCACATTTCATTGGTACTTGTCCAATACTAAAAGAAACCAGGCGAGCGCACTTCAGAGTGGACCTTTTAACACTGGATGAAATTAAGAGTTTATTGAATGGAAGCGATTGGATTGCCCTTGCAGCATACTGCCATGTAGCACTCAATTACAGAACTTCAATTATAATTGAAAACTTTTGAATTTCGATTTAATTATCTGCGTAACTACCCCCCTTCGGGTAGGGGGCAGAATATACCCGAGGTAGGCATGCCTGTCGTAAGAGGCGACTAAAAATCCACCCTTCGTATACCGGGGATAAAATGTATACATAATATGCAATGAGTAAAACAAATAGATATAGTACCCCAGGTGGCAGTCCAGGTTCTCTGGAAAATCCACCCTCTTCGGAGGTAGGCTCTACGGATTCTGGGGAGAGCCAATTGTTGCATTTAATAAACCCCTTTTTGAGAAATTCAAGGGTAACTCGGTCTCCACCATCAAGACCGAATGTCTCCGGAAAAAGAAGTCCGCCGGAAGCGCAAGCGCAAGAGAAACGGGACTCAGTGAAATGTAATAGCTTTGAGGAAGAAAACAATGAACTCCGTATTAAGCTAAATAAAATGGATCTACTCTACCAAGAGCTTAAGAGAGAGGTAGAATCACTAAAAGAGGAAAACAAGGCGTTAAAGAATTCACTTTTGCAAAGAGAACGGGAAATTACCCCACCCCGTGCAGCTAGTCCCAAATATCACACGGATGAAGAAGAGCTAGCACGCGAAACAAATGGGGTCTCAAAGAAAAGACCCAGCAAAAAACGAAGAGCCGGTTCTTCACCTGAAGTCGAGCCACGAAAACATGACAAGGAAAAAGACTTGAAACAGAAACAAACTCACGACAAATTACGTCCCCCGCCTGCAATAAACGTCGTCGGCTTTACGGACTACAATAAATTGCATTGCCTTCTTAAGGGAACTGTGACATCGGAATTTAAAGTAACGTCATTCCGAAACAATGATTGGAAAATTAATGTAGTTGACTCTGACGGCTACCGAGCAATATCGAAAAAACTAAACGCGGAAAAGATCCAGTGGTTCACCTACGAAAATAAATCAGAAAGACCACTCCGTGTTATAGCAAGGGGTCTCCACCCCTCGTGCACTAAAGATGACATTATAAATGACCTCAAAGGAAAAGGCTTGAAAATTATCGACGCAATTAATATCTTAAAGAAGATAAAGCAGAAAACGGAACAAGGCAATGAAATCTTGGTCAAGCATGGACTTCCGCTCTTTATGCTAACCTTCGATAGAAGCGAAAATATAGACGATATTTATAACGTAAAAAGTATTTTGAATATCGTAGTTAAAATCGAGCCTATGCGTACGAATACACGATCGATACCTCAGTGCAAACGCTGTCAAGGTTTCAATCACACCCAGTCGTATTGCCAAAAAGAACCGAAATGTGTAAAATGTGCCGGGAACCACTTATCAGAAAGGTGTGACTTAAATAAGCAGGCTCCGGCGACCTGCATAAACTGTAAAGGCAAGCACCCAGCAAACTATCGAGGTTGTGAAGTAGCAAAGGAGCTTCAAAAAAGGCGCGATACTCTCAAGAAACCGATACACCCGAACCCAAGCTTAAGAGATCGTAAAACCGATAAGCCCAAGACCGCTAAGCCAGTCAAAACGAAGCGACCGATAAAGGGAAATAAAAAAATTGCGCAAGAGAACGTCGCTGGTCCAAGTGCAGCGGAAAAACCGCCACAGGTTGACGCGAGATCGTACGCGCAAGTCGCGTCAAACGAAAACAAATTAAGATCAGCTACAACAGATCCGGTTAGCCAAATATTTACCATTATATTGGAAAAATTTGAGGAGCAAACCAAAGTTAATAAAATTATACTTGACAAATTGAGCAAGCTCGAGTTCAAACCTCGCAAGACAATCAAAAAAACATGAATATGAAACAGCTACTTAAGATACTAACGTGGAACGCAAACGGCCTTCTGAAAAAAATCGACGAGTTAGAAGTGTTTCTACGGAAAAATAACATTGACATATGTTTGGTATCGGAAACGCACTTAAAGAAGGGACTTAGACCCAAAATAAAAGGCTACAGCGATTACCATGCGAATCATCCTTCGGAAAATGCGAGAGGCGGGTCCTCTCTTTACATCAAAGACTGTATTCAGCACTCCGAAAACATAGAAATAGAATTTGATTCTATGCAAATAAGCTCAGTCTCCGTAAAAATAAACCACTTAGACTACAACATCGGATCTAGTTACTTCCCTCCGGGATATAAGCTAGTAGAAGACGACCTCGTTCGTCTCTTTGACTCACTCGGACCTAATTTTGTCTTAGGTGGTGACTTTAACGCGAAACACACTTTCTGGGGATCCAGATGCAATTCGACAAAAGGCAGATTATTGTACAAAGCCAGCATGAAACGTGGGGTGAACTTTTTTTCGACAGGAAAGCCAACTTATTGGCCAACTGACAAAAATAAAATCCCTGACCTCGTCGACTTCTTTATCGTAAAAGGGTTAACTAAAAATTTGACGGAAATCGAAGAATGCTATGATCTATGCTCAGATCACTCGGGACGCTTTCAGAAGAGACTGCAAGGAAAATGTTGCTTTAAATGTACCGCTAAAGACACCGTTCGAAATAGAAGAAGAAATCGACAAACTCGTCGAAGCCATTCAGAGCTCAGCGTGGAAAAACACTCCTTTGCGAAAGACAGAAGCGCGGAACAATAAAGTCAAATACCAGCCTGAAATCGAAGACCTCATATGAGAAAAGAGGAGAGCGCGCAAGAGATGGCAACAATCCCGCGCGCCACCGGATAAAACTTATCTGAACCATCTTTGTAACAAGCTTAAAAAAGTGCTGCAGGACCTAAAAAATCACGAGACTTCTACTTACCTCGAGGGTTTGACCGCTGATAAGTATTCAAACTACTCTCTATGCAAAGCCTTGAAGTCCATAAGGAAACCTGTAATGCACTCGCCGCCAAGTAGGAAAGCTAACGGGGAATGGGCAAAAGAAGATAAAGAGAAAGCAGAATTATTTGCCGATCACTTAGAGGAAACGTTCAAGCCGTTCGATGGACAACCGTTGATCGAAGATCCGAATGATAATATGGCACCCGACAACTTTAGAGTAAAAACCGTATCCCTGTCCGAACTTCGAATGACAATACAAAAATTGAAAAATAACAAGGCTCCGGGATAAGATTTAATCACTGGCGAAATTTTGAAAGAGCTACCGAAAAAAGTGCTGGTTAAGTTGCTTACATTATAAATGCTTCCTTAAGACTATTATATGTCCCAAGGCAATGGAAAGTCGCCGAAGTTATTACGGTTCCGAAACCGGGGAAATGTGCAAATGACAAGAAATCATATAGACCCATTTCACTTCTACCAATAATATCTAAGGTCTTCGAGAAACTTCTGCTGAAACGATTGCAACCAGTAATTGAAGAAAGACACTTGATCCCGGATCATCAATTCGGGTTTCGGGTCAAACATTCCACAATCGATCAGGTGTATCGAATAACGAACGAGATTGAAAAAGCTCTAGAAGGGAAAAAAATATGCTCTAGCGCTTTTCTCGACGTATCGCAAGCCTTCGACAAGGTATGGCACGAAGGCCTAAGGTATAAGCTAAGGGTAATCTTACCGGAAAAGTTGTACAGAATATTGGAATCTTATCTTGAAAACAGACTTTTCCGTGTTAGACACGGGAGTGAATATTCGGATTTCAAAGATATCTACGCCGGTGTTCCACAAGGAAGTGTTCTCGGTCCAATCCTGTTCTTGCTCTACACAAGAGATATACCACAAGATGAAGGGGCCGTTGTAGCAACGTTCGCAGACGACACGGCTATCCTCGTAACGGATGAGTCAGTCGAATCATCAACGGGAAAACTCCAACGAGCTTTGAACAATGTATGCGAATGGACAAAAACCTGGCGAATAGTCCTCAATGAGACAAAATCAACGCATGTCAATTTTACGTTGAGAAAGATAAACAACTTACCTATATCCATTAACTCGGTACAAATACCTTACGCAAACGAAGCAAAATATTTAGGAATGACCCTAGACGCAAAACTTAAGTGGAAACCACACGTTAAAAAGAAGCGCGAAGAGCTCGAAATCAGATTTAGAGAAATGTATTGGCTACTCGGAAGATACTCGAAGTTAAGCGTATACAACAAACTGCTTCTGTATAAGCAAGTGCTAAAACCGTCTTGGACATATGGTATACAACTTTGGGGTTGTACCAAACCAAGCAATATGGCTCTACTGCAAGCATTTCAAAATAAAATGCTAAGAGCAATCGTGAATGCTCCTTGGTATATAAGGAATAGTGATATTCACAGAGATCTAGGAATTGCTACCGTGAGGGACGAAGTAACAAACTTTGCTCGCAAACTTCGTACCCGTCTTCGTGTTCATTGCAATAATGAAATAATCCGTACTATGGACGTGACAAGCCTTGAGCGCCGACTACAAAGAACAAGACCTTTCGACCTAGCGCCGTAAGGAAAAACCGCATGTAATGACGGTATTAGTAGGTGCCTTCACTGGAAAGCTACCTACCTAACGCGATTAACACTACAGAAGCGTAAACTACTCGTTAAGGCAACTTAGTCGTAGTCATCACAAAAAATGAAAAAATGAGAGGAACGAATTTCCTACTACTATGAGTACGCGCAGCCGGTTCTCATAGTGCCTCTCTGAGGGGGTGAGGTTTAGCCCGTAGGCATATACTGACTAGCACTGATGGCATTGTCAGATATATGAATCGGGCATAACCAATGGTACGGACCATTGGTATCTTTTGAAGATTCCTGCACCTCCAGGCGCAACCAAAAAAAAAAAAAAAAATCTGCGTAACTGTTATAAAAATGCGAAATATGTCCACTTTTGATTTTGTTTTCAAAACCTTGTATAGGTGTAGCTAAAGATTGTCAATCTACGGCAGACGGCTAAGCCATTGTTTAAATTGTACTTTTAAATTTAATAAACTACCCTTATTATTATTATTATTATTTTATTATTACATATTAACATTAGAAAAGTTTACTTCAATTTCTTATACGTGGCCTTAAATAATGTTTCTTTGGTGAGGCATCTTTTTTTCAATGCTTTGATTAACTAATGACTTTTAATTTTCTACATTTTGGATATTCTTATCAATTATAATTCTCTGTGAAGGATCAACCAAAGTTTTCGGAACATAAATTTTTCGATTATTGTCATTATCATTACATAGAATTATTTGATTTGCATGTCTTTTCCAAATTTTGTTAGTATCAATAGTTTTGACAGTATATATTTGTTAACCTAGCTTTTTAGTTATACAACATTTTAACCACGACACTTTTCCAGGACTAGAGTAATCTTTAACCATCACAACCTCATTTACTTTAAAACTATTATTTTTATAGCCATTATAATACTTTTTTTGATTATGTTGTTGAATCCTGATGTTATTTTTAACAATATCTTCATATTGTAATTCTACTTTTCTTTTCGGATTTAACAAATCTAAGCGAGTTCGCAACTGTCTTTTAAACATAAGTTCAGCTGGCGAAACTCCAGTACTAGAATGTTTTGTGTTGCGATAATCGAGTAAAAACCTATTATACCCAATACATTCTTGAACTGTGCTATCTTTGTATGACACAAGCTTCTCTTTAACGCTTTTTTAATCGTCTTTACTGAATTTTCAACTTGACCGTTGGTTGCGGGATGTCCTACCGGAATTGTGATGTGCTTGAATCCATTCATTTTTAAAAACAAATAAAATTCTTTTGAGACAAAGGCTGTACCATTGTCCGAAACAAGCGTGTTTGGCAGACCAAAACGGCCAAACAAGTCCTTTAATGCGGCAATCGTCGCACTGCTTGTAGTGTTTTTTTCCCATATCTGCACATTCAACCCACTTGCTGTAACTATCCACCACCACAAGACACCAACGATCTAAAAACGGACCGAAAAAATCAATATGAATCCTACACCGCGGCTGTTCTGAACTTGCCAAACAAGAAACGCACCCTTTAACGATTTCTTCTAAATCTTTATTTGATTTGCCCACCAACAACATTCACGCGCCATAGATTTTATTTTGCTAATACCCATGTGTGAAGCACACAAAAAATTGGCTACGTCCTTTTGAATACTTGTCGGAATTATGATTCGGTAACCTCAAAACAAACATCCTGATTCTTGTGAAAGTTCTAGTCTCCTATTAAAAAATGGCTGCAACTCCTTGTCTACGCATTCGTCAGGCCATTTACTTTTTATAAACTCAGAGACCCTTTGAAGCAATATATCCGAAATGGTTTCCTTTTTAATAGCTTCTAAATTAAGCTGTATTTTATTAACTTGATTGATATAGTTAGTGTGAACATCAATAGGCAAATCATCCAGGCTCACATTACTGTCTGAAGGGAACCTAGAAAAATAGTCAGCTATGTTTGCCTCTGACTGTACATGGGCGATGTCAAAATTGTATCCAGAAAGGATTACAGCTATACACTGTATCATTACATTATTAGGAGTCATCAGGGGAATACCTTTTCTTGGGCTAAATACAGGGTGTCCGCCGGGAAGGTATACTACTTTGTTTGTTTATAATTTTTGATTAAATTAAAGAGAATGGATCTTATATTGATAAATGTTTTATTTAATGTCGGCAATTATGTATGGAATACAATATCAGGTAAATGTCCGCCTCTGCTAGTCTCACAAATGCGAGCCCTTTTGAGCACATTTTTCATTACATTCTCACACATTTCACGTGGTATTTCATTAATTTCATCACGAATATTTTGTTTGAGTTGCTCAAGCGTTTCTGGTTTGTTTGCATAAACCTTGCTTTTCAGATATCCCCACAAAAAGAAGTCAGGAGCAGTCAAATCAGGCGACCGTGGAGGTCAATCAACATCACCATTTTTTGAAATAACTTGTTGTGGAAAGAGGTCTCGCAGTAATTCCATTGTAATCCTGGCTGTATGCGATGTGGCACCGTCTTGTTGATACCACATGTTAATCAAGCCCAAAGCATGCAGTTGTGGCGTTAAAAAGTTTTCAATCACATCACGATATCGCTCCCCATTCACAGTTACCGTCACGCCGTTTTCATTTTCAAAGAAAAAAGGTAAGGTAAGATCTTGCAGTACGTTGTGGCCCATGCTTGGGCCTATCACCTACAGACCCTCTTTCTTTGAAATCATTCACTACACGATAAATAGTGCGTTTTGTTGGCACGTTGTTTCTCCCAAAAATTTCACGTAACTTTCTCATCGTCACAGTAATCGATGATTGATTTTGATAAAATGTTTTAACGATTAAAACACGTTGGTTTATCGAATATTTTTCCATAATAAATTTGCCACGTGTCTACTTCACGACTGCCAAATATGAACTGTCAAGACTAATGTTTACCAAAATGGCGGCAAAACAAAGTTGCAACGGTTTGTTGTTCGTGACCAATGTAAATGGTCGTCCGAATAAGTAATGGTGACATTTTTTCACACCAAATAAAATGGCAACCGCCTCCCTATCTAATTGCGAATACTTTTGCTCTGTTTCCGTCAATTTTCGTGAAGCGAGTTCTACGGGATTTTCCTCACCTTCTTATGATACTTGTGATAATATCGCTCCTACGCCTACTGGGCTTGCATCGACTGTAAGTTTAGTTTTAAATTGAGTATTAAAATGAGCTAAACATGTGTCTGCCCTCAAACCTTGCATTAACTTATTAACTGCGGATTTACACTCTTCGGACCAGTTGAATAATTTACCTGCCTGTAGCAAGCTGTACAGAGGGGCTCCTAAACTTGAAGCGTTTGGCAAGAACCGCCTATAAAAATGAATTGCCCCTAAAATTGCCTGCAGTTCCTTTACATTGGTGGGGTATGGCATATTATTGATCTCTTTAACTAACATACCGGATTGGTATACAAGCCGCCTTTATCAATGACATGACCCAAATAACTTATTCTCTTGCAAAAGAATTAGCATTTATCTTTAGCCAGCTTAAAACCAGCATTCCGTAAAATACTTAGCACTCTTTCTACTCGTTCAACATGCAATTTTCGATTAGGAGCCGTTATTAAGATATCGTCGATGAACACCACAACTCCCTCTAAACCCATCAGTAAACATTCCATTAACCCCTGAAAAATTGCAGGGGCTGAGGCTAATCCATAAATTAACCGCGTAAATCGAAACAGACCCTTGGTCGTAGAAATAGTTGTGAGTTCCCTGGATGACTCACCCAACTCAACTTGCTGGTAAGCTGTTGAGAAAATTCAATTTTGTGTATTCCTCACCATCATGCAATCTTGCAAAAACATTTTCTATGCGTGGAAGAGGATGTTTTTCCACCATTAAATTTGGATTCAAAGTGACTTGAAAGTCACCACAGATTCGCACCTCCCCATTTTTCTTTAACACTGCCACAATCGGAGTTCCCCACTCGCAAAAATCTACTGGCTCCAGCACCTTAAGTTTTACCAACTTTTCAATTTCATTTTCCACTTTATCTTGAATAGCTAGTGGCTCTGGTCTAGGCTTACAAAATTTAGGAGTTGCTCCCTCTTTTATTTGTAACTTCGCTTTGCCTTTTCGAAAACATTTTTCTATAAAATGGAGTCAATGGCGGAGGGTCGAGAAGGATGGAGAGTCCACCTGAGCATCCTACCCCCGCGACCCTCATGAAGGATTAGCGGGCCATTGAAAATGAATGAATGAATGAATGAATGGTTTTCTAATCGTTTTCCTACACTATCCATGCAATTCAAATCAGCTATATTAATGTTAAACATTCTCAGAAAAATTCTACTAACCAGTGGAGGACCCGCTCTTTAATAACTACCATTGGATTTTTTTTACTCATGCCGTTGTAAATCATATTCACATCACAAATTCCGACCGGCGTAATTACTACGCCATTATAAGCTCTTAAAATCGTATTAGTTGCTTTCAGCATGCAATTCTAAAATAGCTTTAAAATGTACATAAAGAGATAACACGGCACTCAGAACCCGTGTCCAGTTCCATATCTAGCGCAACCTGATTTACCATTACTCTTAGCTTAATTGGACCATCCTTATATTTATCATTACTAACGGTAAACGAAAATAAGCATTATCGTCGCCCCAACATTTGGTTACCGTAAACGTCATTTGAATGTTTTTGGGAAATCGCATTTATAGTTTTGACAGCCTATTGCATGAAAACAAACCGCCGGGATTTTTTATTTTTTGACACGATATTCATACGGAAATCCTCTTTCAAAAAATGTAAAAAGGTATTCTAAAACACTTTTAGTTTTTAAAATATTTAAAATTCATTACAAAATGAGTTTGCCGTATACGCCACTAAAATCAATATTTTCTTTTACTCATACACATATGTACGTCAAAAATTGTGCACATACGGCATTCCAATAATAAATTAATAAAAAAAAAATGTATTTTCTTAAAATCAAGAAATATAACACACGTTTTTATGTTTCAAAAAAAAAATACAACGTTTTTGAGAAAAAGAAATATATTTATTTCGTAAAGTAGAGAACTACTTTTTAACAATTAATTTTTTATTTTCTTTTTATAAAAACAAAATTAGAGTATTTTGCACACAGTCTTTCGTTATTAAAATAAACAATACAAAAATACAAAAAGAATACAAATAATAACGAAGTAATAGTAATGACTTCAAACATTTTATACATTTTTGTTTATAACAAAAATAAGAAAGCAGTAAAATAACTTAAAAAAAAAACATTTTCATATTAGATACTAAAGTAAAATAGAATAATTATTTCAGTTGATTGAAAAGAGCTTCAAAATATTTCTTATCCTATGATGATATAAGGGGATACTTACTTATTTAGATGGCGCTATGGTCCGGGGTGGACCTGGGCCTCAACCAACAAACCTCTCCAGCTAGCACGATTACGAGCCAGCTGCCTCCAGTTGCGCACGCCAAGTTGGTTGAGGTCCCACTCCACTTGTTTGCGCCACCTACCGCGAGGTCGTGCTCTACTGCGTCGTCCATCCGGGGTGGATTCGAAAACTTTCTTAGCGGGAACGTTGGGCTCCATCCGCTCTAAATGACCCAGCCATCTTAGTCGCTGTATGTGAACTCTTCTGGCTAAGTCGATGTCCTTGTACAGGCCGTATAGTTCGGCATTGCACCTTCTCCTCCACTCACCGTCTATGCAGACGCTCGAAGAACTTTTCTCTCAAAATAACCAAGGGCATCCTCATCCGGTTTTGTCAAAGCCCATGCCTCTGCGCCAAACAGCAGGACTGGGATGATTAGTGTCTTATAAAGAGTTACCTTAGTAGTTCGAGATAGGGCTTTGCTGCTCAATTGCCGCTTTAGCCTTCGTGTGATCTCCCTACTGATGTCATTTGCGGAGTTCACCATAGAGCCAAAGTAGACAAAATCCTTTACTACCTCAAAATTATATCTGTCTATTGTGGCGTTCTGTCCAAGACGCCGATGTTGGGTGTCCTTTCCAGTAGACAGCATATATTTTGTTTTGCTTTCATTGACCGCTAGACCCATCTTTGCTGCCTCGATCTCAATACTCGTAAATGCCCCATTGACTGCCCGCTGAGTTCTTCCGATTATGTCAATGTCATCGGCATAAGCGAGTAGTTGTACTGACTTATAAAAGATTGTACCTCCGGTGTTGGCTTGTGAGTTTCGTACAATTCTCTCAAGTACTATATTAAAGAGATCGCATGATAGCGCGTCATCTTGTCTAAGACCTTTCCTGACATCGAACGGTTCGATGATGTTCTTACCGACTTTGATGGAGCAGCGAGAGTTCTCCATCGTCATTCTGTACAAACGGACGAGCTTGGCATGCATGCCAAGACTAGACATGGCTCTGTATAACTCGTCTCTATACACGCTATCATAGGCCACTTTGAAATCGGTGAAGGGGTGGTGCGTATCGATTTTATATTCATCGGTTTTTTCCAGGTTCTGCCGTAGTGTGAATATTTGGTCAGTGGTGGACTTTCTCGGCCTGAAACCGCACTGATAAGGACCTATCAGGTTGTTGACGATCGGTTTTAGGTGTTCACATAATACGGCAGACAGGATCTTATATGCGATGTTGAGGAGACTTATACCTCTGTAATTGGCGCAGTTCAGAGGGTCTCCTTTCTTCAGGATCGGGCAAACGATGCTGACGATCCATTCATCGGGCATACTTTCGTCCGACCAGATTTTACAGAT
Organism: Brachypalpus laphriformis; assembly: GCA_945910035.1. Lineage (NCBI taxonomy): Eukaryota > Metazoa > Arthropoda > Insecta > Diptera > Syrphidae > Brachypalpus > Brachypalpus laphriformis. The sequence goes on from OX246755.1 coordinate 53,003,467, forward strand.
GAGCTGGTGCATGCTCCTTACCAACTCATCTCCTCCTGCCTTGAAAAGTTCAGCGGCAAGGCCGTCCGCTCCAGCAGCTTTGTTGGATTTGAGTTTAGATATCGCTATCCTCACTTCATTCTGATCAGGTTGACGGGAATCTTGACTGCCATCGTCACTGTTGAATGGCTCATTCTGCCTGACAGCGGAATATTGATCATCATCGCCGTTTAACAGTCTGCAGAAGTGTTCCTTCCATATCCTCAGCACCGACTGCGATTCCACTACTATGTTGCCATTTTCGTCCCTGCAGGCTTCTGTTCTGGCTTTGAAACCCTGGCATGTTCTTTTTACCCTTTGGTAAAATTTTCGAACATTATTCCTGCAATAAAGTCTCTCAATCTCCTCGATCGAGCGCTTTTCATGCTCCTTTTTCTTCCTTCTGAGAAGTCGATGTTCCTCTTTTCTCCTGCGCACGTAGAGCTCGTAAGCAGCGCCGCTTTGTACGCCTCTTGTTTAGCTGCATGTGCTCGCCGGCATTCCTCATCAAACCAGGGGTTTCGTTGTGGTGGCCGAGAGAAACCCAGTACAGCAGAGGCGGCATCTTTCATCGCTTGTTGGCAACGCTGCCACTGGTTTTCCGCATTTGCTGCTGGCAGCAAAGGACTTAGATTGAGATTAGAAGAAACACGATCGGCAAAGATTATGGCGGTCTCTTGCGATTGTAGCTTTTCCACGTCAAATTTCCTCACAGTATTTCGTTGATTTCAGTCCGTTGTGGATATCCGCATCCATACGTTGGCTACAACTAGGTAGTGATCCGAGTCCACGTTGGCTCCTCGGAAAGTCCGGACACCCAGAATACTGGAAGAGTGCCTTGCGTCGATCGCAATGTGATCGATTTGGTTGACAGTTTTTCGATCAAAGGAGAGCCATGTTCCTTTGTGAATGTCGAGACGTGGGAACCGCGTACCAGCTACGACAAAGTTTCGCCCCGCTGCAAAGTCGATTAGCCTGAGTCCGTTGTCGGATGTGTTGCCGTGCAGGCTGTGCTTTCCGGCCACGCTACTAAAGACGTCCTCTCTTCCTAGCTTTGCGTTAAAATCACCTAGGATAATTTTGTCGTCCTTCTCCTCATGAGCGGCGTGAACGTATATTCGGCTAATGTTGGCAAATTTAGCCTTGATACGGATAGTCATAAGGCGCTCGTTTACATGCCGGAAACTCAAGACTTCTTGCCTAAGTCTGCCTCCAATTAAAAATCCGCACCCGAGTAGACGCTGTCTTTTTTGTCTGTAGCAATCTCCGTAGTAGATGTCGCAGTTTTTCATACTCCTTTTGCCCGGCCCATCCCATCGCACTTCTTGGATGGCGGTAATGTCTGCTTTGAGACAATCTAGGGCCTCCGCAAGTTGTTCGGCTGCACGTGGTTTGTAGAGGGACCTAACATTCCATGTGCAGACACGAAGATCGTTGTCCTTTTTACGTTTGCTTGGGCCGTCAACAGTAAATTCATCCATATCCGAGGCTGTTGGTTGCTTCGTATCCGAAGGTTTTTTACGTGGAAGGGAAGTAAACCCGACGGCACAACCCCCAACCTGGAGGACCAGATCCTTTTTTTAGCAACCCCTAGGACAAGTGGCCGGATACACCGATGTCAGCAACCCACTTCGGGGATATGAGCGCTGCCGTTGGCCCATTAAGGGTTCATCCGCCACCATCTCTTTTTCAATACCCTGACGCAGTATTGCAAATCCTTACAGACCTCAGCTTCAAATATGTCGAAGTAGCTCCGGTAAGGTTTCCGCTGGCCTGTAGACGTCACCGTTGATTCCATCGAGAGAATTCATCCGCCGCACGTCCTCCTTCTGAGGACCTCTTGTTAGACTTCTGAGACGCATATTTCAGCCGATCAGGTCAACAAGAGATGCCTCGTCCAGTTAAACATATGGATACAAACCTTTTATATCATTATTTTTTTCCTTTGATATATTTTTTGTTTTTTGAATGGTATTAATATTTTGATTATATAAGTTCTTCGGTGTTCCTAAAGGAGTCTTAGTATGTTTTTTAATTAATGAAATCGATTTATAATGTACGTCTCTAGAATTTGTTCTAAAAGATTGTTGAAACAAGTGTGGATTCTCATACTTAATAAATTTTATTTTAGAAAAAGACATAGTTGCAAAATTTAAGTGACCTGGTTTGGCAGAGTACGCTTTGAAATCTGATGGTTGAATCTGAATTAATTTCAGGTTTACCTTCTCATAGCGCATGTTCTTAAGTTGTCTTTGACGTGCCAATGGACTATGTATCTCAACGTTCTTAAGATGCTTGTCTATTGCACTATGAACTCAACTTCCTGTATGAGTGAGTGCCCAGGCACCGAACATTTTTGTGTTATATCATTTTCAGGTTCGGTGACTTGCGAAGAAAAGTGTTTAAGCTGTTGACATTATCTTATTTTTATTTTGAGGGACACAAGAATCAGTCCATAATGTCAAAATTCCCACATGAGGATGTTCTGCCAAGACGTTCTGTAATATTTTAATCAGAGAACTGGCTATATCGTCACCAGAACGACCACTATGTACTTCACTCCAAATAGCGCAGTAAGTTATTTTTGGTTTTTTGTCGGCGGGGCAAACTGTTGCCGTCAAGTTAAAGACACTTAGTTTCCGTTTGTACTAGAATTTTTTTTTTTTTTTTTTTTTTTCCGACGGTTGGTGAAAAATCTTCCATAGACACTATGAGAATAGCAAGCGCGTGCTCATAGTAGCGTCAGATTCTTACTGACTAAAAAAACACCACCCTTCGATATAAATTTGTTAGATATCGCAACTAAGTAATAACTTATCAAGCAATTTTTCTTTCACGAAATAAAAACGTTTGGCAGGTTACTTTCCACTGAAAGATCATTATCTCGCCAAGTCGAAGGGTTTCGTCCTTTGTAGTCGGTGCAATAAATTGCTCTCATCCAATATTTGTAGGACTGTATTGTTGACATATCCGATTAGTCGGTTTCTATGCTTTCGCGCGAAGCTTCTAGTTTCAGCTTCGTTTGTCGGAATTCCGAGATCCCTGTGGATATCGTCGTTTCTAATATACCACGGTGCTTGGACAATTTCTCTTAGCACTTTATTTTGAAAAGCTTGTAAAATATTGGCATTTGTTTTCTTGGTACAACCCCAAAGTTGTATACCGTAGGTCCACACCGGCTTTAGAACTTGCTTGTATAAAAGCAGTTTGTTCTCAGTACTGAGCTGGGAATGTTTTCCGAGTAATCAGTACATTTCTCTATATTTGATTTCGAGTTCTTTACGTTTCATTTTCACGTGCGAATTCCATTTCAGTCTTGCGTCGAGTGTCTTTCCCAGGTATTTGGCCTCGTTTGCAAAAGGTATTCGGGCCGAGTTTAGGAAAATTGGCAAGTTATTAGTTTTCTTGTAAGTGAAATTCACGTGAACAGATTTAGATTCGTTGAGGGCGATCCGCCAGTCCCTCGTCCATTCATTTACTTTATTTAGTGCGTTTTGCCGTTTTTCAGTCGTTTCTTCGATTGTTTTACCTACTGCTAGGATAGCGGTGTCATCGGCAAACGTAGCAAGGATAGTGCCATCTTCTTTCGGTATATCTCGAGTATATAGCAAATAGAGAAGCGGCCCAAGAACGCTTCCTTGCTGTACGCCGGCCGAAATTTCCTTGAGCTCGGAGTATTCGACTCCATGTCTAACACGGAAGAGTCTATTCCCCAGATATGATACTAGAATATCGTATAAGCACACAGGGAGAACTTGTCGTAGTTTGGATTTCAAGCCATCATGCCACACCTTATCAAAGGCCTGCGAGACGTCAAGAAATACGCTTGAGCAAATCTTTTTTTCTTCAAATGCTTTCTCGATTACGTCAGTAATTCTATGCACCTGGTCAATCGTCGAATGCTTACTTCTGAACCCAAACTGGTGGTCAGGGATAAGATTATTTTCTTCTATAACCGGTTGGAAACGCCTTAGTAATATCCTCTAGAAAATTTTGGAAATGACTGGAAGAAGCGAAATTGGTCTATACGATTTTACCTCATTTGGCGGTTTTCCTGGTTTTAAGACCATTATTACTTCCGCAACTTTCCATTGGCTCGGAACGTGTTTTAATCTGAGCGCAGCATTTACAATACAGAGAAGCTTAATCAAAGCTTTTCTACGTAAAACTTTGAGAATTTCTCCGGTGATTAAATCATAACCAGGAGCTTTCTTAGGTTTTAGAATCTCGATCTCATTTTTGAGTTCCCTAAGCGTTGCACTTGTGAGTGTTAAATTGCCATATGGTAAATCCGGCCTATTGACGTTATCGTAAACCACTTGACTATCGTATGGTTTAAAGGTTTCTTCCAGGTGGGCCGCAAAGACGTCCGCTTTTTCTTTATCTTCCCTCGCCCATTCATTTTGATTCAATTTAATTGGCGGCGCGGGGCCTTTTGGTGCCTTTTATGGCTCTCCAAAGTGAATAATTGGAATCTTTTTTCGCTGTTAAACTTTCAAGGTAAGAGCCTATTGCACGATTCTTAAAATCCTTAATAGTTTTCTTCAACGAATTGCACAGACGATTCAAGTGTGTTTTATGCTGCGGAGCACGACTCTGTTGCCATTTTTTTACGCGCTTTTCGTTTTTCCTTGACCAATTCCTTTATTTCCGGAGGATATCGTTAGCCGTATTTGTCCGGCGTTTTCCTTGAAATGGGAGTATTATTCCAAGAGGCGAGCTGTACGATCTCGACGAAGCGATCAACTTCAACCTCAAGTTCATAGGGTGTCGTAAGTGGAACGCTCAGTTCAACATTGTCTTCAATTTCGTTCCTAAAACCTTCCCAGTTAGTTGTTCTACCAGTTAATCTCGCTGGCTCTAGGTTATAGACTAGTTTTTCGCTCAATGTCAAAATAATTGGGGAATATGGAATATTATATGGTTGGTAGATATTCCTTTCACAACGAAAAAATCTATCAGATCAGGTATTTTTGAAGTATCAGTTGGCCAGTAAGTCGGTTTACCCGTCGAATGGAAATCGCAATTGTACTCCATACCTGCCCCATAGAGAATTCTACCTCTTTTCGAACTGTATCTTGAGCCCCAGAACGTGTGTTTCGCATTAAAATCGCCTCCAATAATGAAATTAGGTTTAAGCGATTCAAACATGTTAGTAAAATCCCTTTTTACAAGCGCTGAACGCGGTGGACAGTAGATAGACGAAATTTTAAGAGTACGCTGACTATTTTTAACTCGAATCGTGCACAGTTGCAAAGTTTCAAGCTCTATCTTTAGGTCTTCCGATTGCTCGATACAGTCTTTAATAAGCAAGGAAGATCCGCCTCTCGCTTTTCCCGAAGGGTGACAAGCGTGGTAATCATTATAGCCTTTTATTTTTAAATGCGATTCCTTTTTGATGTGGGTTTCAGAAATCAAGCAAATATCAATATATTTTTGCCGCATAAATATTTCTAATTCGTCAAGTTTTTGCAAAAGTCCGTTTGCATTCCAAGTACATATTTTCAACATTCGTTTGTCATTCATGTTCTAGTTGAAGTGCGCGGTTTCTGTGAATTATTTTCAAGCTTAACCAGCCTATCGAGAATAATTTTATTTATTTTGCCTTGTTCTTCAGGTTTCGCGAGAATAACTGAGAAAACATGAGAAAAGGGGTCGGTCGAAATTTCAAGGTTTTTTGGTTTTTCGGAAGGCACGGCCTGAGCATAAGACTGCATTGCTGCTGTCCGAGGGTCATTACCCGGTGGCTTTTGTAAATCTTATCCAAACTCTCAGCTTTATCAAAAGTTAGCATAAAAAGAGGAAGCCCGCGCTTTACCGTCGTTTCCTCGCCTTCCAATTTTTGTTTTTCCCGTTTAATTAAATTTACTGCATCGACGATTTTAAAGTTTTTGTTCTTCAAATCGTGAACAACATCTTCCTTTAAGCATGAGGCATGAAGTCCTCTAGCTACGACTCGTATCGGTCTTTCAGATTTATTTTCGTAAGTATACCACTGAATCTTTTCAGTATTCAGTTTTTTAGATACTAAGCGGTAACTGTCTGAGTCCTTTACGTTTACTTTCCATTTGTTGTTGTTGAGCGATGGTACTTCAAAATCGGATAGCAACAGAGGTTTAAGAATAGAATGCAGTTTATTATAGTCTGCAATTCCGATTCCGTTTATTGGCGGCGGTGATCGTACCTTAGTTCGTGGATTTTCTTCGACACATGTGTTTATTTTGTCACGCTGTTCGTTATCTTTTCGCTCATTTTGCATTTTTTCTTGCCTTGTTACCATTTCGGGTGAAGAACCAGCTTTTCGTTTCTTAACTGGTCGTTTTTTTAGAATCCAGTTAGTTTCCCGAGCTAGTTCTTCTTCATCCGTTTGATAATCAGTGTTATCGGGGACGTTTGAACTCGCAGCAGACTCATTACGAGGTTTCTTCATATCCTTAAATGCTTTATTTTCTGCTTTAAGTACATTTAATTCTTGTCTTAGTTCTTCGCAGAGAAGTTCCATTTTACTTAGCCTGGTCCGGAGTTCCATATTTTCGTCCGTAAGGCTTTGAATTTTCGTTGAAGTCCGTTGTTCGTGCGCCGACACTATCGATGTCGCCGGACTTCTAGTTCTGCACGTTTTTATTGTAGATCTTGATGGTGGAGATCTAACTACCCTGGTACCTTTTTTAAAAGGGTCAGATGAACGCAATAAATGGCTCTCCCCAGAATCCGTAGAGCCGACCTCCGAAGAGGGTGGATTTTCCAGTGTACCTGGACTGCCACCTGGGGTATTTATATCTTTTGTTTTGTTCATTGCATACTTTGTATACGCCATACTCGGTATACGGAGGGTGGATTTTAGTCGCCTCTTACGACAGGCATGCCTACCTCGGGTATATTCTAACCCCTACCCGAAGGGGGCGTTTCCTTTGGGAAGAGAAAAAAGGCTTTGGAGGTCAAAACAAATTATTCAATTTTTTGGCTCCAAGTTGTTTCTGTCTAGGTCTCTTTCGGTCTTCATGTGTATTTTATCATCTTTATGTTCATTTAAATCTCTGCAATTTTATTACTTGTAGGTATTTCTTTAGGTTTAAAAGTCAGACACCGATCGCATTGGTCTTTTTTTTGGCTTGTAAAAAGACAAGTTAAATGCATTTTTAAACTCTTTGTGGTATATGCACTCCCTATACAAGGAGTACCTACATCTTTGTGATATTTAAGTGAGGCTCCAAATATTTTCTATGGGAGCTTGCCCTACAATAATGGGACTCTACTGTAGGGAAACTTCTTATGTGATCATGAATCTCTTGTATTTTTCCGGGCGGGGTCACTTTTTTAGTGTTTTTTCCTTTATTGTAGGAATTTTGGATGCCGTTTTTATTGAGGTTTTTAAAATAATAGTATATTCTCTTTTCGTTTATTGAGAGAGAATATAAAAAAAAATGTCTGCAGACTTGATGAATTATGTTATCTATTTCCAAATAGAAGTGAAAAGTTGCGTTTTTTAGAAGATTCAATTTTTCTTCTACGCTTAATTGGAACCTGCTTTGCAAATTTGCAGTAGAAGGCCGACTTTTCTTGGTCGGATAAGCTCCAAAATGAATTAAATATGCTTTGTCTTACTTCACGAGAAAAGGTTTTTGTACACAAGTAAAAACAGGTATGCTTACACGGTTCCAGCACTTTCCTTTCCTTAATATTTGTTCCTTTAATGTTCGTGTACTCATTTCCAGATTCTCGTAAACGTTTTCTAAGGTACTGTTTCCACATTTCTGAATTCTTTTGTCTTTTTCGGGTACAGCTTTTTGGAGTCATATCACATCCTATTAAAAAGTATTTAATGTGAGTATTTGGAACTAGTTCCAATGTTTGTATAAGATCTTATTTACCAGAAGTATCACACCCTGATGGCATACTTCTTACACTCTCTGTTAAAGTTTGTGGCAAATTTGGTTCATAAACATAATTAGGGTCATTTACGCTATCATCTGCCCTACGAACATGAAACAACGACATTTAAGAAAAGGAAAGTCAGGGTGATTTGAAATTTTTTACCAAAGTCTTGTTCCGATGAACTTGAGGAAGCACTATTTGTTTCTTCCCTGAACTCTGCTTCATTTGGGGCTAGCTCGTCTAATAAACTTAAAAGATTAGAAATGTTGAATCAAAACTTATACCTATGTAGACTATAAGTTCTTACGAAAGAAGAATTCATTTTTATGGCCTTTCAATCACGTCCTCTCACGACAAAAGATGGGAAGCAACAACTGAAATATTTTTCAAAGAGAACCTTATTTATACCTTTTTATGGTCACAGTAAAATCGTATGCACGTAAAAAATATTTTTCTCTCTAATGACGTACGTGCATACGATTAAATAGCGTTACCTTGCATTTTGTAGGCCCATAAGTCAAACCAATACTGAACAAGCATTTGAAGTTTGATGGCGTACGTTAAAACAATTCTTAAACAAAAATTTGCTTAAATTGTATGGAAAATTTGACGTAATGCCAAATTTTGGCGTTTACGTCAAAACAATACGTAAGCTTGATGAATTTGGTGGATATACATCAAAACCATTATGTATATCTTTGCAATGCAAAGAGATAGAGCAAAATGGATAAAAGATTTGGAAAGAGCTACCCCGAAAACATAAGACTGCATACCAAACTTAAAAAGTGAATTTTGGCGTTTACAGTAACCCAATATTGTTACATTGTTAATATAATTTAGATCACTTTTGATTGTACACATTTCCTTTAAATGTCCTCTCTTCTGACACTTGTTGCATTTAAAATTCTTAAACTTACAGTTACTTCTGGTGTGGTTAGTATATCTATAAACCGTACATAACTGCTGCTGCAGCTCTTTGTTTCCGTTATCTGACTGGTTCTAACAATGCTGCTGTTGTCGACGTGTTGGCTGCTGACGCTGTCTTTGTTGTGCATCCCCGCTAGTCTGCTGACCTTTCCTGCCCTAGCCCATATACAAGAACGAATCATGTGGTTCCTGTTTTACCGCAACGGTCTCGTACTGATGTCGAATGTATTCGGTAGTGGTTGCAATACGGCTTCATTCATTTTGCATGACGTAACTTTTTCCAAAAAAAAATTTATCGCGGGCTAGACCCTTTTCCAAACCCATTACAAATCTGTCTCTTATTGCAATCTCCAAGAATGTACCAAATTCACAATTTATTGCCAACGCCCGCACTCTTACCGCCCATTCGTTAACTGTTTCGGTTGAACTTTTGCTGGCGCTATAAAATTTATAACGTTCTGCGAACCCTGATGCCAAGGGCTTGACATGTTTTTTTCAGCACGCTAGCACACTTATAAATTAATGTCAGCAAATGCGGATTCATCACCTTGTCCCGTAAACGACTTCCACCAACCCATAGGAGCTACTTCCTCTGCAACGAGCTTGTCCCACAAGTTTCTTTTTTGCGTGATTTAGGTGTAATCTGCGATAGGGAACTTAACTTCCGTTCCCATATTGACCACATAATAAATAGAGCCAATTCTGCGCTTGGCTTTGTAAAACGATGGTCAAAGGAATTTTCAAACCCATACGTCACCAAATCACTTTATATCACATTCGTTAGACCTATCCTCGAATATGCTAGCCAAGCCTGGTCGCCACACTATGCTGTACACATCCGACGTATTGAAGCCATCAAGCACAGGTTTATCCGTTTCGCCCTACGCGGTCTCCCTTGGCTTGATAGATACGACTTGCCTCCCTACTCTGATCGTTTAAAACTCATCAATCTGCAGTCTCTCGAAACTCGTCGCGGTATTGCCGACTTACTCTTCCTCCATCAGCTAATTACTGGTCAAATTGATTGTCCCGCGCTTCTTGAATTAGTCTCATTTAACACCAATCCCCGTAACCTAAGGTCCATTCCCCTCTTCCGTGTCTCTTATTATCGTACCAATTCAGAATGTTGCGCTTGGCTAATTATATGGAAAACACATTTGACTTCCACTGAGGCAGAACCACCCATCGAAACGATCTTCAGCTCCGCCTCAATTCCACCTAGCCATGTCTTGATTTTGCCACCCCCACACCCAGATTATCCCACGAAAAAAAGGATAGTTATACCTAAAGTTCCTATCTATCCTTTTTTTCGCATGATACTCCTTTTTTTGAGCTCCCAAAAACCTATCCCGCGAACATTTTCTAAATCCTTTTTTTCATTCAAAATACAATAATATTTTGAATTTGATACATATGTGGCGAACATTAGACTGTTAGACTGTACGATGACAGCAGGCTAATATTATACACGTTCACAGCGGACGAGTAAAGGCCGATTTATATTAGTCGGAAGCAATCGGAGCTAATCTCATAATACTGCATTAAGTTTCCTTCAGTACTATCAAATGCAAAAGTAGCCCATAGTAGGCGTATTCGGAAGCAATTGTGTGGTTCATAGCCATTCACAGCTGTGCAGCTGTCAAATTTTCGTATGAAAGAGCGAATGGATTCGGTCTTTCGTAAATGACCAAAAGTGAACGAAACTTAACGAATTGAAGCAAAAAGCTATTATCGTCGCATAATACAAATCCTTTGTATTCGCACTGTTTCGGAAGTGGTCATAGGAAACCATTCTTCTATTATAGTTCAGCCTTAAACCGTACACATTACTACTATCATTCATGCGCGCGTCACTTTTTATTGAATTTGCTGCACGTCAGTTTTAGTGAACTTGTTCGCATCAGTGTCTCGTTTCTTACTTACTTAGATGGCGCTACAGTCCGGGGTGGACCTGGGCCTCAACCAACAAACCTCTCCAGCCAGCACGGTTACGAGCCAGCTGCCTCCAGTTGCGCACGCCAAGTTGGTTGAGGTCCCCCTCCACTTGTTTGCGCCACCTACCGCGAGGTCGTCCTCTACTGCGCCGTCCGTCCGGGTTGGATTCGAAAACTTTCTTAGCGGGAAGGTTGGGCTCCATCCGCTCTAAATGACCCAGCCATCTTAGTCGCTGTATGCAAACTCTTCTGGCTAAGTCGATGTCCTTGTACAGGCCGTATAGTTCGGCATTGTACCTTCTCCTCCACTCACCGTCTATGCAGACGGGACCAAAGATCGCTCTAAGAACTTTCTCTCGAAATAACCAAGGGCATCCTCATCCGGTTTTTTCAAAGCCCATGCCTCTGCGCCATACAGCAGGACTGGGATGATTAATGTCTTATAAAGAGTTACCTTAGTAGTTCGAGATAGGGCTTTGCTACTCAATTTCCGCTTTAGCCCATAGAAACAACGATTGGCAAGAGTAATTCTCCGTGTGATCTCTCCACTCATGTCATTTGCGGAGCTGACCATAGAACCTAGGTAGACAAAATCCTTTACTACCTCAAAATTGTATCTGTCTATTGTGGCGTTCTGCCCAAGACGCCGATGTTGGGTGTCCTTTTTTGTAGACAGCATATATTTTGTTTTGCTTTCATTGACCGCATTCTGCACAAACGGACGAGCTTGGCAGGGATGCCAAGACTAGACATGGCTCTGTATAAATCGTCTCTATACACGCTATCATAGGCAACTTTGAAATCGATGAAAAGGTGGTGCGTATCGATTTTATATTCATGGGTTTTTTCCAAGATCTGCCGTAGTGTGAATATTTGGTCAATGGTGGACTTTCCAGGCCTGAAACCGCACTGGTAAGGACCTATCAGGTTGTTGACGATCGGTTTTAGGCGTTCACATAGTACGGCAGACAGGATCTTATATGCGATATTTAGGAGACTTATACCTCTGTAGTTGGCGCAGTTCAGAGGGTCTCCTTTCTTCAGGATCTCCTTTCTTCAGGATCTTCTTTCTTCAGGATCAGTGTCTCGTTAATCTAAAGAAAAAAGAATGTCGAAACCGAAAGGAAAATGCATCTTCAGCGCAAAAGTTCGCGAGAGTCGGCATATTCCAAGCGATTCTCACGGTGTAATGCAATTTGACATATTCATGCGTAAAACGAAGCCAGATTTACTCCTCCAAATTGGTAAAATGGAGAAATATTCCACCAAAAGTGATGCCAATGCGAGTGCGATGGACGTTGAAGACGATGACGTAACAGTGTTGGTTGAGTGGTTGGTATAAGCGCATACGTATTTTTGACTAATAAAATAAGAATTTGCGGAAGAAATTTTTTATATTTGATATGCTTTTTTTTATTTTGATATCCCGCGAAATCGCCGAATTTAGTGGATTTTTCTTATGTTCGGTCACGGAACGGAATTCCCATGTTAAAGCGTACATGTTGTGCCGGTCAACACAAGACTGCATCTTGCAATAATGTTGCCGTAAATAAATGTGTTAACTGCAACGGTTGTCATAAATCTACTGAGCCTACCTGTGCCAATAGAATTAAATTCAATTCAATTCAATTCAATTCAATTTATTCTTATTCTCCTTAGTACAATATTTTTTAAAAACTACAACTATTTATTAACATTGGTTAGAGAATAGTTTGTGACATTTTATATTAAGCAAATAGAGACAATGCCACATTTTAAACTTTGTATTTCAGTGTGGGGTGATCAATAAAAAAAAAACATATACATTAAGAAATATTAATAAAAATAAGTAATTCAATAGAAATGAGCAAGTAAATGAAAAGTGATATGAGTCTTAGAAAAATTAGACTATACATAAAACAATCATCAAACAATGTAGCGCAGCAATAATTCTATTTCATATATATTAAAACCTAGAAGCCATAACTTTACACGTTTTAAGAATGCCAACAATGTTCTAATATTTCGTATATCAACTGGGAGCTTGGTAAATAATTTACGAGATACGATAGTGTAAGTGTTTCTAAAAAATGTAGTCCGAAAAGCAGGCAAACCAACAGCAGCGGAAGTATTGCTGCGTAAGCTGTATGAGTCAAAGATGGGAATTTGCATATAACCACCTCTAATAAAAAATATTTTCAGGACCTTAAAATAAAACAAGTGCCTTACTGGAAGAATGTTCATCTGACGAAAGAGATCTATAGAGTGGGCTAACCGAGTTGCATTACAGACTTTCCTTAAGGCGCACTTTTGCAATAGAGTTAGCGGTTGCAATTTACTAAGGTAGGCTCCTCCCCAGCAGCAAATTCCATATTCTAACTTGGAATGAAAAATTCCAAAATAAACGGTTTTAAGGGTAGAATTGGAGACAAACCTGCGCAGACGATAAAAACATCGAATAGTTGATAGAAGATACTGCTTCAAATTAAAGATGTGTTCAGTCCAGTTTAATTTGTTATCTATCGTTAACCCCAAATACTTGAATTGCTGAACTATTTCAATTTTAAAGCATTTGGCATTACAAACACATTTTTCTCTATACAGAGATGTAGAGCTAAGTCTTGTACAGCTGGCATTAAATAATAAGTGTTTAGTACAGTCCGAAGCATGAAATATAACACTTATATCTGAGAGTTCTTTAAAAGCAAGGCTAAACAGCATTAATTTAGTTTTTTCACTGACCATAAGCTTATGTTCAGCAAACCAAGTTCTCAGCAAGTGAACATCATGGTTAATGTCAGCAACTGCATTCAACGGATTAGATGAGTCATAAGCTATAGCGAGATCATCTGCAAATGCTTTTACTTTTCCTACAAATGGAAGCTCAAAAATTGAATTTATATACATGAGGAAAAGAATCGGACCGAGAACAGAACCTTGTGGAACACCCAGATTAATTGTTTTGATATCACTAAAAATGTCTCCGACTTTGACTTTTTGAGTCCTATTTTTTAAATAAGATGAAAACCACTTGAAAGCAAAACCACGAAAACCAATATTATACAGCTTGTTTAAAAGAATATTGTGGTCAACCATATCAAAAGCTTTCGTTATATCTACGAAAAGTGCAGCACAAGTTTTTTTGTCATCCAAACCCTTTTGAATGAAGGAGGTGAAGTCCAAAAGCGCATCTTCAGTAGAAAAACCTGCCCTAAACCCGAACTGAAAAGGACTTAAAAAATTTATCTTTGCTAGATATTGCAAAACTCTGCGTTTAATGGCCTTTTCAAATAACTTTGAAATTGCAGGCAACTAAGAGATTGGTCGGTAGTTGGATTTGTCTTTTTTATTACCCTTTTTAAAAAGAGGTATGACATTAGCACATTTCAATTGTTCAGGAAATATACCAAGACTAAAACTCAAGTTAAAAATATGTGCTAGAACGTCAACAACATTATATGCGATCCTTTTTAGAACGATGTTAGTAATACCATCATTTCCACATGCATTAGAGTTCTTAAGTGAATTAATTGCTTTTAAGAGCTCCTAACCAGAAATCGGCTCAAAAAAGAAACTGTTTCTACAAATAAAACCATTAGAAAGGCCGAAGTCCGTGCAGCACCTACAAGATAAAACGTAATTACTGGAAAAACTATTTTCTGCAGCAGTAACAAAGTAATTGTTAAACTCATTTGCTATTTCGGTAGGATCATCTATAATAATACTACCGCTTTGCAGCAAAAATTCATTTGATTGATTGGAAAGTTTTCTGTTAACAATACTGTTTATTACTTTCCACTCCTCTCTTAAATTGCCCTGTGAATTTCTGACCTTAATGTGAAAATATCTATCCCTACTTAATCGCACTTCATTGTTAACTGCCTTACAAATTTTATTAAATCTATTCTTTAAGCTGAGATTATGTGGATGCTTATACATCTCTTTCGTAACTTTTGGTTGAGTTTGATTTTTTTAAGAAGAGAAGTATTTATCCATGGCTTCAATCTGATCTCTGATCTTTTTTTGAGAATGATATGCGAACAATGAGAGATATACCACCTTTAAATGTTAAATGAATATATCGCATGCCTTTGAAGGCTTTACTTCAGAATAAACATCCTCCCAAACAGCATGAAGTAGTACAGAGTTTAATTTAATTTTTGAAATCAATTTTGATAATTCTTCGAGCTGGGATAAACTTGTCTTTCATTTTACTTTTAAGGCTGTTAAATATAATACCCGTCATGCAGTGGTCTGTGATTTGCAGATCAAAAACAATTGTAGCACAAGGATTTAAGGCTGTTTTAGAAAAACGTCCAAAAACATGATCAAGACAGGTTCCAGATTCTGATCTTGTTGGTTCGATGATATAAGATGCTAAACCATATTCAGACATAAGAGCACCGTACAAATCAGAAACGTAGCTAGAACTCAGCAAGTCTAAGTTGAAGTCGCCTAAAATTATAAGATTTGCCGCCCGCTCAATTTGTAAAAAGGAAGAAAATTCATCAATAAAGAACTGAATTGACTCAGAGTGAAATCTATAAACACCAATAAAGGTGATCAATTCATTACATACACAGCAAGAAATTTTTAAAATGTCAGCACTTTTCAGACTATAACAATTTACATCACACTGAAACAAATCGCGTACAAAAACTCCTACTCCCCCCGCAGAATACGAATCATTAGGACACGCATAAAAATTATAATTTGGTAAATTATAATCATCGATTTCGCAAGAATAAATCCAAATCTCAGACAAAAAGATTATATCAGGTAAATTTATGAAGGCATCAAGATTGGAAATCAATAAATCAAAATTACGCCGCAGACTACGAATGTTTTGATGAACTACATAGAAAGTTTTGAGATCATTTGAGCTAGAACTAAATATGCTATCACGAATGTTTCTTATAATAGGTATGGTGAGGTTGTTGTTAATAAGATCAAAATTAATATTATTAAATATCATAATCAAAAAATAAAAATTCAGTTATTTGAAATTTTAAATACTTAAAGTTGTTTTCAGTTCTTAATTTTTTTGCGGCCATATACAGGGCTCGGGTGTATCTCGTCAAACAATTATTAATATAGATGTTCTTCTCTTTATCGCCATCAAAAAGTGAAGCATTCAATTTCTTAGTTGCGGCTCTCTTACTTGCCATAACCTTCTCTTTGACTTCAATTGACGAAAATTGAACACACAAAATGCCTCTCTCTTTATTAGATCTTGGATTCCTAACACGTTTAACATAGCATTTCTTTATTTCTTCAGGAGAGACTGCTACATTCAAGGCAACATTACATATTTTCTGCACACACGCAGGAGCATTTTCATTGTTTACGTTTGTAATGCCCGCTATTTCAATAGCATTCTCCATCAGCTGCTGCTCACTCCAGTTCAATTTGCACTCAAGTCCAATTATTTTTTGTCTCAGCTCCACGTTCTCTTCTCTCAGCTCTTGAATAGTAGACAGAAATTCGGTGTTGATTTTTTTTATGTTTATAATCTCCTCGTACAAGAGTTGAGGAGTGATCGGGCCGTTATGTAGTTGTGATGCACTAGAAGAGGCTGGTGCGGGCGATGACATTAACAGCTGTTGTTGCTCATCATACTGCATATTTGCCGTTGACCCTTTTGGAAGAACTGCTGCATGCTGCTGTTGGTGGTGTTTAGTGGTTTTTTGTTGTTGCTGAACCTTTACCAGCTTTGGATGTCTTACTGCAGGTTTTTGTTGGTGTTCAAGTGGCTTTTGCTGCGACTGCGATTTAGCGACCATTGACCCTACGGGTTGTTGTTGTAGAGATTTACGCCGTAGCGCAGAGCACTTGTCTCATCGGTATTTAATGCCATTTAAATTCATATACTCTTTATCGGAAGTATTAATATTTACACATGCGCAGTGAAAGATGCAAGAGCAATCAGAGCAGGTGATTTTAGATGCATCACTTCGCTCTATTTTTTCTTCGCAAGCCACGCAGTTCATTTTTATTGATTAACTTATTTTAGGACAATTTAAATTCAAGATATAAGCGCGCACCCCACGACACTATTAAAGAAAACACGTCCGGTCTTGATGACAATCAATCAATCAAATATTCCGAGATGAAAGAGAAATCTTCAAAACCAAAACCAAAACCAAAAGCTTTTTACAATAACACACCACAGACCGTTGCCCGTGCTCACACAAATGTCACACAGTCACAGAATCATTTTTCGTTCACCTCTATGTCCGATTTTCTTTTGCTGCCGCAGCCGCAGGGCCGGCGTCATGAGAGCAATAATTATGCTAGCACTAGCCGCTACCCTCACTCCCAAGCACAAGCGGAAGCGCGTAATGTGTGGGCGAAGGAGTACTACAATGAGAGCAGCTCTTCCAATAATGCTGCCAGCAACATTCCTGGAGTTATTCCAAGCAACATCTCGAATACGCTGTTCACGATTGAGGAACTTAACTCGTTAGCAATGGAAATGATTACAAGTTTATCTACATATAAATCTAAGTTAGAACAATTTCAAGCTATTTAGATTAGATAAAGTTTGTATTTGTTGTATTTTTACAACTTCATTACATTATTATCTTATTTAAAATTTCATAAATTTAATAATTATTTTTTTACAAAAACGAATGCAGCTCTTTTAAATTGAATAATGTTTCTTTCAGTTTTCACATTATTTGGAAGTTCATTGAGAATTTGTATTCCTTTATAAAATAACATATTTTGAGTTCTAGAATTACTAAAAAATTGCACATTTAAGTTATCACTATTTCTTAAGTTCTAAGGTTGTACACTGGCTCTAGTTGTTAGTCTTTTACATAAATATCTGGGCAGCATGTTGTTTTTGACTTTAAATATAAAAATAAGGGTACACAAAACTATTCTTTGCTTTATATTTAACCATTTGATCATTTCCAACATACCTCGAATGGACGTATATCTACTACAATACAATATAAAATAGAACACATTGCTTTGCTTTGTAGCTTTTGTAAACTTTCCATCATACCTGCAGATCCCAACAATAGTGATGTTGGACAATGCTCGTAGTGGGGTCATACTATTGTGTTATAGAATTTGATTGCCATTGGAATACACAGTTTCTTTCTTATTTTACGAAAAAAAAAACCAATTTTTTGGCAATTTTCTTATATACATACTCGAAATGTTTCTTAAAATCAAGTTTACTGTCCATTATAACTCCTAAATACTTTATTTCACTTATCCATTTAAATTCTTCTACTTGGTTTATCACATTATTTTCAGGTAACAACATTATTTATCGTTTTTTCTACATTTAACTTAAGTTTATTCATGTTTAAGTAAGTTTTAATGTTCTTCTCTTAGTTTACTTATACAATGACCTAGTTCACATTCATCAATATACAAAAGCCCATCAGCAAACAATTTAATTTGACTATATTTTTTTACTTTTTTAATATCATTGACGTACAACAAAAACAAAAGTGGACCCAGAATAGATCCCTGAGGCACTCCTAGTTCGGTTTCAATAGGTTCAGATAAATTATCATTAAATTTAACAACTTGCCTGCGTCCAACTCCTCTTACTCCATACATACGTAGATAACTTTGTCAATAGTATACTCCTATCTACCGTCTCGAAAGCCCTCTTGAGGTCAAGGAACACAGCTGCTATTTTCTTATTCGCATGTGATTTCTCTTTCCAGTCTGCTATCACGAAGCTTAAGGCAGATTCACACGAATGTTTTTGCTTAAACCCCGATTGCTCTTCCATAACTATGTTATTTTCATCAGTGTATTTTTCGAGTTGTATCTGCACTTTTTTTTCCAAAATTTTCTCATGCATATGTAGCATATTTACCGGTGCAAAATGTTCGCTTTTGTTTGAATTTTCAATTTTTGCTACAGGCACTATAACCTAAGTCTTCCAATTTTGTGAGAAAACTCCACTTGACAGTGAGTAGTTAATAGTATTTAAAAGTGCAGGACCCACCCAATTAAGACTGTCTTTCAACATTATCTTGCTCATATAATTAAAATCACTTTTATCGACAACATTTGTATAATTTTGAATAATTCATCAATAGAATCCAGTGTCTTAAACTTAAAATTGTTTTCACAGCCATCTACATTATTCACCCATGGTTCCACTGGAATATTGTCATTTATTTCTTTAACACTTGTAACAAAGTATTCATTAAATGTATATCCAATTAACTTGTCACCTTTGGTTCTAACTCCATCAAATTCTATAAAACTTTTTTCAGTGTTTACAGTTCCTAAAACCATTGTTTTCATGCACTTCCACATTGATTTTTGATCATTTGCTGCATTCAGCTGATTTTTTATATATTCGCACTGTTTTATTTAAATTTCTTTTATATTTATTTCTTATTTTTTATAACTCTCCCAGTCCGTATCTTGTCCTGTCATCAAAAATGTTAAATGACTTTGAACTTTTTTTGACTTTTTCCTTCGGAGCTCATCATTAAACCACTTTGCTTCACAGTGTTTAATATCTGTAACCACATAATCTAATAGCGATTTGGTAGTAGGAGTTATCCTAGTTGGCTCATCAGTCAATTGATTGCATAGTTTTTCAGTAAATAAACACTCAGGTTCACTTTTGTAAATACTGCTTTCAAGTCAGTCTATGTTAAAATCACCAAGTATAACTATGTTTTTATCTGATAGATCATCTATACAATTACAAAAGTCTCTAATGAAGTACTAGGTGACCTGTGTACTGTAAGGCACACAATTGTTTTATTATCGATCTCAATTTTTATTATCAATATCCACACCATTAAACAAATTTGGACACTTTTAATAATAGTAAGATATTCGTAGCAGTCTTACTTACTTACTTACTTTGTTTGTACACTCTTTCCCCATATGATTAAATCCCAAACACTTGAAGCATCTTCTTACGTTAATCTTGTCATACACTGTACACTTATTCCACCAATATTCAAGCACGGTCTTTCCGCTTCCAAAATGTCTTTAAATAATTTATTGTCTACTTCAACTATAGCGTTGTACTTATTTGAATCTTTATAATTATTATAAGACATGATACGTTTTAAGTTTCCATTTAATTTATTCTGTTTTTTTATAATTTCAACAAGATGATCTTCTGGTATTGCCACGTTAAGAGATCATTTGAACCCCGTTAAAAAGGCAATATCAATGCACGTTCCAAAGACATCGCGATGTAGGAAAGGCAGGCCTATAAACGCATGGATCAGACAAATAGGACGACATCGGCATTTCATTGGCCTCAGTAACCGAGTGATCCAAAATCAGCAGACCTGCCGATATTTTCTGAGGTCAAATAGGCTAACCCCACAGGCGGATCAGTAGAAATGCGGTGTAGTGGGAGGGTTATGATCCCTTATTTGCGGATCATAACCTCGCCCATAAAAGGAAGAAGATAAAGAACTTTATAGTTCTCGCCTAATTTTTCTTTTACTTCACTTTCCATTTTTTTTGTAGATTCTTCATTTTCACATCTTATGAACACTGTTCCATTTTTGCTTTTAGAAATGCCACTAATCTTAATTGCTAGTTCAGCTGGATTAATTTTTTCTTTTAAGACTTCTTTTGTTTTTTCACTTTTTTGGCTTGTATTTGTTTGGCATCACTACAACCGGGAGTATATATTTGTCAGCACTAATTTCTGCATATGTTTCGGTTCGTTTACTTTTTTTATTTCACTAGTAGGCTCTTTTTCAGTAATTAACTTAATTTTTAATTCATTACTCGCTTTATTTCATCTTCTTGCTTATTTAATGCAGCTCTAATTTCATTTACTACTTGCAACACACTTTCCATTTTATTTAAGGCAACTTTGTTATCATTTACCACTTCGAGTATGTACTCGAGTACTCGAGTATGTCCAAGTTGGAAATTACCAACTTCAAATATTTCATACATTCATCACAAATAAACATAACCAGTGGCGACGCGTCCTATTGTTCATTTCGTTCATGAATGCCTAACTTCCAGAGAACAATATTTTTGTTTCTATATGAGTAATTTTCTTAACTGGCATCAACCACCCATAAAATGTGTTTCCACTAAGTCTTAACTTCAGTCAATTTCTCAGTGTATTTCCCAACTCGTGCCAGCCCCTCGTGCACTTGAGCCAAATCATAATTCATAATAGAACAAAATACTAACCTGCGACAGAAATGCTTTCCATTCATTCGACCGTTCAGTTGAGTTGAAAACGAAATGTATCCCTCAAAAATAGATACAAAAAAAAAATTTAACGCACATCGTATTAACAAACTCGTTCACCTTAGCTGTGAATGAAGTCAAGCAAAAGGGGTGAGTTTTACTCAAGTCAACCTTTCATGCGGATATGGAAAATTTATAGGTATAGGGCACGTGTAGGTACTGTAGGAGGTAGGAGTATATGTGGTCGCTGTAAGTTGGGTGTGTAGTAAAAACAAAATCATGAGTAATTATGTGCCTTTACGTTCTATTCGTGCTAGAAGAATATGAACGAAATGGGAAATTTATATAGAAGATTGAGTTAACTTTGAGTTTTTCAGCTCAAAGTTGATTATAACTTTAGTGGCAAAGCTGTTTTTTGTAATTTGCGGCTATTTATAACTTAAAAACTGGCATCTAATAGTGAAAAAGTTATAAATAAAGACAGTTGTGATTGCATAATTGAAAAATTAATTAACAAACCTTTTTCGAAATGCAATTCGACAGAAAAATCAGCAATAATAGCAACAGTTAAACCAACTCCTCTGCTGCCGAACTTGACAACAAAATTGTGCAACAAATAAAAAGTGTTAGTAAACAAACTATTCGTCATTTTCACCCAGAAACATATACAAAATATGAATACATTACTGGTTGCCAAAATATAAACAAGTTGGACAGTGTTTGTTGTTTAGACAGGAAGAGGACGAAAACATTTGGAATTTCCTTCGATTTTCAGATTTAAATCATTTAAGTGACAGTTACGCAAAACATTTGAAATCGTGCTCTCATATTGATTCACTTTATGCATTCAAAACATTAGGGAAAGTACGGGTGGATCTGCTTTTAGACAAAGGCAAACAAATAAGTGTAAGCAAGCATAACGAAAAAGTAAAAAAAAATCGTGAGGTGATGAAAAGGCTTATTGACACCGCATGCTTATTGGGACAGTTAGAACTTCCTTTTAGAGGACATGACGAGTCAGAGGATTCACTTAACCAGGGAAACTATAGGAAGTGTTTAAATTATTTGGCCAAATATGACCCTGTCCTCTCTAACCATTTGGAAGGGTCGACAATATTTCGTGGAACTTCAAGTGATATTCAAAATTACATTATCGCAGCAGTGAGTACTTTACTTTCAAGTGCAATAACCAACGAAATACAAGAGTGTACATTTATTTTTGTATTGATGGATGAAACATCAGACAACACTAAGAAGTCCTAACTTTCGACTATGGAACGTTTCGTTTCCAAGGGAGGAAATATTGAAGAACGATTTCTTGGGTTTTCTGATGTTAGCTCCAACAAGTCTGCTGAAAGCCTAGCCGAACATGTTATCAAATTAGTAAATGAACTTAATTGCGGTGAAAGACTAGTTTGCCAAATGTATGATGGAGCAGCAGTTATGTCAGGAAATTTGTCTGGTAGACAATCTAGAGTGAAACTGGTCTCTCCGAGTGCCAGATTTATTCATTGTTCAGCACACAGGCTGACTTTAGTGCTTCAGGCAGTTTTAAAATACAATCCCAAATGCAGACGATTTTTCGAGAGACTAACAAGCATGTCCAACTTTTTTTCACAATCAACAAAAAGATGTGCATTATTGGACGCAATAGTACATAAGCGATTCCCTAAAGCAGCACCGACAAGGTGGAGATATAACTCGCAGCTTGTTTCAGTGGCAAAAGAATACAGGCAAGCCTTAATTGAGTATTTTCAAAAAATTGTGGACAACACCGACGTAAACGACAATGATGCATCTTGGGATTGCAATACAGTCAACTCCTCACAAGGTTTCTTGCAATTTTTATTTGATTTTGAATCACAACTGCTAATTAAAATATTTAGTTCCATATTTGTTTTAACTGATTTCTTGTATAATGTTTTAGAAAAAAAAACTCTTGACATAACATATTGTTTAAAGTTTATTGAAAAAACAAAACAAAATATTTATATATTTGAGAGATAATTTTAATGAATATTTTTGTGAAACAAGGCAGTTAGATACTCGTAGTATTGTGTCATCATATCGAGTTCGACATGGAATTGATGAAGAAACAGAATACAGAAGACTGTTTTTTGAAATCATTGACACAATAATTGAACAACTAGTGACCAGGTTTTCAGATTTAAAAGAACTCAAATTTGTTGGTTTGCTTGATACAAACAAGTTTAAGGAATACGCAACAAAATTTCCTAACCCTCTTTTAAATGAACTTAACAGTTCATATAGTCAATTCTTTGATATATTTGCTTTAAAAAATTAATTTTTTGTTATTTATAAACAACAAGAATTTAAAAATTTTGCTATTAAGCAATTTTTTGAAAAACTTTTAACAGAAGACCTGATTTCAGTTTTTCCAGATATATTCAAGTTGTGTAAACTGGTACTAACTTTTCCTTTAACAACATCATCAATGGAAAGATCTTTCTCGACACTTAAAAGAATTAAAACATATTCAAGAACAACAATAGAGCAAAATAGACTGACGGATCTTTCAATGCTTACCATTAAAAAAAAGCTTTTGAGAGAAAAACAGTTGTAAGACTCTTTCTATGAAAATGTCATTAAAATATTTTTGAAGAAATTTAGAAGGTTTGACTTAGAATATAAGTAATATTTCAGTGTACATAGTATGGGTCTATAACTTGATTCGTGCGGTTTGCTAAGAGATGGCGTAGCTTGTATTATTCCATTAGAACATGCGTTGGAAAGCTACTGTCATTGTACGTCATTTCAGTATATGTCATTCATTTGAAGCGTAAACAACAATATTTTTTTTTTCACTCAAATATGTCGAACTTTGTGCCTGAAAAAGTGTTTTTGCGGGGAGTTCTTCTTCATTACTTTAATATGAAGAAAACTGCTGCCGAAAGTCATCGTAGTTTGGTGGAAGTCTATGGTGAACATGCGCTAGCTGAGCGAACGTGCCAAAAGTGGTTTGCATGATTTAAAAGTGGTGATTTTGGCTTGGAAGACGATGAACGTTCTGGGCAGCCAAAAAAGTTTGAAGATGAAGAACTGGAAGCATTACTCTATGAAGATTGTTGCCAAACACAAGAAGAGCTCGCAGAATCTTTGGGTGTCACTCAAGCAGCCATTTCAAAACGTTTAAAAGCAGCTGGATATATTAAAAAGCAAGGAAATTGGGTTCCACATGAACTCAAGCCGAGAGACGTCGAAAGGCGGTTTTGCATGTCCGAAATGCTGCTGGAACGCCACAAAAGGAAGTCATTTTTGCATCGGATTGTTACTGGTGGTGAAAAATGGATCCATTACGACAACCCCAAGTGCAAAAAATCATATGTTAAACCCGGCCAACCAGCCAAATCAACGGCAAAGCCGAATATCCATGGCGCGAAGGTAATGCTCTGTATTTGGTGGGATCAGAAGGGTGTGCTGTATTATGAGCTGCTAAAACTGGGTGAAACCATTAATTGACAACGCTACCGAACACAATTAATCCGTTTGAAGAGAGCTGTAGCCGAAAAACGCCCGGAATATGCGACCAGACACGAGGCAATAATTTTCCATCATGAAAACGCTCGGCCCCACGTTGCTATTCCGGTTAAGAACTATTTGGAAAACAGTGGATGGGAAGTTTTACCCCACCCGCCTTATAGCCCAGACCTTGCCCCTTCTGACTACCATTTGTTCCGGTCGATGCAGAACGTCCTCACTGAAATACGGTTCACATCAGAGCAGAATATCAAAAATTGGCTTGATTCATTCTTGGCTGCCAAGCCGGCGCAGTTCTTTTGGGATGGGATCCACAAATTGCCAGAAAGATGGGAAAAAGTCATAGCTTCAGATGGGCAATACTTTCAGTAATACTATTGTACATGTTTTTCTTAAATAAACGTTCAAATTTTGAAAAAAAAACCGCACGAATTAAGTTATGTACCCATATATATATATAGCTTTAAGAAATCCTGAATTACATAATAAAATGCATTAAAAACAAAAAGAACAAGCACTTTAAGAAAAATATTAAATTTTATGAACTGAACGGCTACACTTTTTACTCACGCGTCGCCACTGAACATAACATTCTTGTGCTTCAGAATGTTACTTTCATACTGCCCCAAGCCAACGCATCCATTACAATAAGTTTTTTTGGCAAAAAGACATTGCATGAAAAACCAATTTCCCGTCTTCCAATCATTGTGCACAATCACATTTGTTTTTCTCTTCTTGCACTACCACCACTTAATTTTGTTCGGTTATTTCTAGTGTCCGACCAAAGCTTCTGCTTCGGCCACATCCGGCTAAAAAAAACTACAATCGGCTAAACCTTAGGCTTCGGCCAAAATAGGCCGAAGTTTTGGCCGAAGCCGAAGGTTTGTTTATGGTTGATTGCGTGCGTCGTGGTAGGCGCCGAAAATGATTGATTGGATAAATGTTTTTTATTATTGCTAATGAATTACTTGTTTTTTTTTGTTATTTATGAGTTATTTATTGTTTTGTTTTGAACTATTTACTATTTCAATAAAATATTAAAATTTATACTAGTTTAATTTGTTATTATTTTTGAAAAGTTAATTTATCCCGTTAGTTTACTTATTGCATGCATACATTCCAGAAAAACTTCCAAAAAATCATTATTTTTTTCACTTCTAGTCAATCTTAAACGGAAATTTTTAAGTTATTAAAGCTTCGGCTTCGGTTTCAGCTTCGGCCGAAGGTTGATGTTTAGCCGAATATTCGGTTTTGGCTTCGGCTTCGGCTAGAAATCGACCTTCGGTCGGACACTAGTTCTTTCTTATTGGTCTATATCCATTCACTCATTAACAGCTATGCCGATTATTTTCGATTTTAATTTTACTTTTGCACTTAATAACTTTAGTATTTTATTATTACACTATAAATATTAAATTTAGCCATCAACCTCTGTGACTTAAATCTCACTTTAGCAACGCACGGGCCACTTATTTCAACAATATATAGTTTCTTCTTAGCAGCTCGAATAGACGTCTGTTCTTCACGGATTATCGGAACATTATTGCACATTTAGCACCTAAGTTTTTGTATATTAATGACAAGTAATATGAGAGACAGTTATTTAAATATTGTAACTTGGAATGCGAGAGGGATTCGCAACAAAACTGTTGAGTTTTTAAACTGGGAGATTAGACCAGCGGTGAAAATAAGCGACATTGTGGAAAGTAAATCTGTAGATAGTATAATTTGAAATAAATAAAGAATAAAGTGATTGAATATTGTGTTGAAGTAAAGTTGGTGTTTGATAATAAATAAACTATTAAAATACACAAACACAGTTTTATTTAAACGAACCCCAGCAAGAATTTTACATTGGTGTCAGAAAAGTGGAATAAAACAAATTTTGTGTATTGTGTAAGTGAAAAAAAAAATAAAAAATGGTTCGGAAATTGCTAGAAGATTTGTCAGTGCCGCAACTGAAGGAAGTACTGAGCCAGCAGAATCAGCTTACGACTGGTACAAAGAGAGAATTGATCATTAAGTTGCGGAAAATAATGACGGACGAGGGTACAGATCCTGATACGGCTTTGTTTGACGTGGAAGAAGAACAAGTAAGTACGTCAAATGACATGTAAGCCTTGATGAAATTACTTTCCGAAAAATTCGAGAAGCTGGACAATTCTTTAGACGAGCAATAGAAAAAGTTCGATGAACAAAAGAATTCTCTAGACACCAAGCTCGATGAACAAAAGAATTCTCTAGAGCAACAGCTACTCGATCAAAGGAGTGTTCTCGAAAGCAAATTTGATGAACAAAATAGAAGTTTGGAAACACGATTCGGGACGATTGATGAGAAGATTGGAAATTTAGAGACCAAAATCGAGAATGTTCAAGCAATAATCGAGACTTTTGAAGGAATATTCGAGAATTTGTCAAAGGAACTCGAATACGTGGAGAAACAGAAAGTTCGGGAGTATTCAACCCACTTTCCGAGAAGAGATGCAGCCCCCCGTCTTCGATGGAAAAACATCATGCCCGATATATAAGAGGCAGTTCGAAGCTGCGGCAATGATGAACAACTGGGACGACGAAGAGAAGTCCATTGCCCTCACACTTGCGCTTAGAGGATCAGCTGCAGAGCTACTACAAACTATTCCCGAGGACAAACAACGCAACTACGACAGTCTGGTGAAAGCCAATGAGATGCGATTTGGGGACGACCACATGCAGCAAGTATATAGAGTCCAGTTGCGCAGAAGGTCCCAGATGAAGGGTGAGGCGCTCCAGTAGTTACAAGCGGACATCGAGCGGCTGGCACATTTGTCCTATCCAAACGCCGGCGAGGAAATCATTAACGAGACGACAACAGAAGCACTAAACCATGCCATAGCTGATGCAAAATTGCAAATGGCTGTAAGAATGGCTGGAAAGAAAACCCTCGCCGAAGCTTTGGCGTTTGCTCTGACAATGGAGGCCGCAGACCAGGCATGTCAGGGAGTCCACCGTGTGAGGGAAGTAGCCACCGTCGAATGCTCTTGCCAGCGGATGGTCGTCAAGGCCGAAATAACGCTCGCGGAGGAAACATTCGTTGTTGGAACTGCAACAAATTGGGACACCTACAACGGTAATGCAGAAATCCACCCAGACGCGAAAACTGTCCACATTGTGCGAATAGGCGACGCAACGAAGAACCACCCTACATGGACAACATCCATCCTGTTGGCCAGGCTCCTCGAAACCAGGAGTCGGGAAGCGCCTAAGAGCCAGCTTCGCGGGGCAGAAGTTGGCTAATGGAATCGACGCCCCCAAGACCACCATCCAGGTCTCCCAAACCAAACGATGCAACAAGAATCTAACAGTGGAACCATTCATCGGCAAAAACAAGTGCGTGGCTACTATCGGTACCGGCGCCACGGCTTCCATTTTAAGAAGAAATCTCGTCCGGAAGTCTTGGCAGCACAACACCAGCTGCTGCTGTCTTAGAACTGCGACAGGGGAAGCGGCGAAAGTATACGGAGAAGTTCGCCTCACTAGCAAGGTTGGCCTTTTCTCATGCGTTCCTGATGGCCGATATATGTGATGAATGCATCATCGGAGTGGACTTTATGAAAGAACATGACGTAATCATCGACATCGGGATGCAAGTTCTGCGGTACAGGAACGATTTCAATGATGTACGGGAATGAGAATGCAGCACATTTAAGGACAATACTCAGCAAGCACGAAGTCTTACCACCATCTTCCGATACTATCATTTGGACAAAACTAGAGGGTGATCCTGTGAGCCACTGATTCTACGTATTGGAGCCAGATTCAGGAAGGAATTCCCCAAACTACATCGTGGGAAAAGTTTTAGTAGAGCCAAAGAATAGCCTGGTCCCAGTAAGGCTCATGAACTTAAAGAGTCACAGCGTCAAACTAAAACAAGGGGAGGTTATTGGTGAATGTGGTCCGATATGTTTAATCTCGACAATAACTGGAAAGGAATCTGTGAGGCCCGTTTCATCAGCCAGGTTGGCGGAGGTAAGGGACATGATCCTCAAGCACTGCGAACTGGATCAGGATCAGCGAGCCATGGTAGGAAATCTAACTGGTGAGTACGCTGATATATTTGCCTCGCAGGATGAAGAGTATGGCCGAACACATCTGGTGCAACATCGCATAGACACTGGGGATGCCAGACCAATTCGTCAGCCTGCCAGACGACTACCATTGGCAAAGCAGACGGAGGTTGCGGATATGGTGTCAACGATGGAGGAAAAAGGGCTCATCGAAAGTTCTAAGTGTCCGTGGGCCTCACCTGTTGTACTGGTTAAGAAGAAAGACGGCAGCACTCGATTCTGCGTGGACTATCGCAGACTTAATGATGTCACCAAAAAGGATAGCTACCCTCTGCCACGGATCGATGACACATTGGACACACTCTCAGGAGCTCGATGGTTTTCCACGCTTGATTTAAAGAGCGGTTACTCGCAGGTACAGATCGATCCAAAGGACCGAGAGAAAACTGCGTTCACTGCAGGAAATGGGCTGCGGCAATTTACAGTAATCCCATTTGGATTCTGCAATGCTCCGGCAACTTTTGAGCGCCTAATGGAACACGTCCTGCGTGGATTGACCTGGAAAACTTGCTTGGTGTATCTGAACGATGTGATCGTGATAGGAAAAATATTCGAGGAACATCGCGACAACCTGAAGAATGTGCTCGAACGGCTTCGAAGCGCTCACCTGAAGCTGAACCCAAAGAAATGTGACCTCTTCAGATCCGAAGTCAAGTACCTGGGCCACGTTATCTCATCAGAAGGAGTGCAAACTGATCCAGCCAAGGTGAAAGCTGTGAAAAACTGGCCAGTTCCAAAAGACAAACACCAACTCAGGAGCTTTTTGGGCCTCGCAACGTACTACCGACGATTCGCAAAGGACTTTGCCGGAATCGCGAAGAGCTTACATCAGCTGACGGAAAAAGGAAGGCAA
Organism: Brachypalpus laphriformis; assembly: GCA_945910035.1. NCBI lineage: Eukaryota > Metazoa > Arthropoda > Insecta > Diptera > Syrphidae > Brachypalpus > Brachypalpus laphriformis. The sequence goes on from OX246755.1 coordinate 53,032,821, forward strand.
TTCAAGTGGTCAGGTGAGTGCGACAAAAGCCTCAAGAACCTTAAGCAATAACTATGCGAAGCACCAACACTAGCATATCCCATTCCCGGAGAAATGTTCATCGTGGATGCAGATGCAAGTAACGTGGGTGTCGGAGCTGTTCTTTCGCAGGTACACAACGGCCAAGAGAAGGTAGCAGCATACTTTAGCAAAGTGTTCTCCAAGCCGGAAAGAAACTACTGCGTGACCAGGCGAGAATTTCTGGCTCTGCTTCTGGCGACAAAACACTTCCATAAATACCTCTACGGCCAAAAGTTCCTTTTGTGCAAAGACCACGCAGCTCTAAAATGGCTGCTGCAGTTCAAGAATCCGGAGGGCCAGGTCGCAAGATGGATTGAGCGGCTGCAGATGTACGATTATGAAATACATCATCGTAAAGGGAAACTTCATTCATCCCGGCGACCATGTCAGAACGACTGCAAGCATTGTGTGCGTCAGGAAGAGAAGAACCTTCTTTCCATCCAAAGGGTAAGAGTTGAGCCTATCGCCGGCTGGAGTGCAGAGGAAATCCGCAATGCTCAAAAAGAAGACCCAGACATCGAGCCGATATTAGCGTGGAAAGGGTTTATGGAAAAGCCAAATGGACAGGATATCTCGGACAGGAGCCCCACTCTCAATGCATACTGGGCTCAGTGGAACTTCCTTCATGTGCAAGATGGTGTGCTGAAAAGGAAATGGGAAAGGCCGGACGGGAAAGATTTCATAATGCAGCTTGTCTTGCCGCGATCAAAAGTACACGAGGTGCTACGGGAGATGCATGATGCAGCATCCGGAGGTCATTTGGGTGCAAACAAGACGCTGGAGAAGGTGCGAGAACGTTTCTATTGGCTCAGCGCAAGGGACGACGTAGAGAATTGGTGCCGAAAATGCGTCGTGTTCGCCGCCAGCAAAGGACCCAGAACGAAAACGCAAGGCGAGATGCACCAGTACAACGTGGGTGCACCCTTTGAACGGATTGCCGCATTGCCGCTGACATCGCTGGTCCATTTCCAGAAACCGACAATGGTAATCGTATTGTGGTTTAATCGTTGTTCAAATAAAACACAATTTCATTATTCATTGAAAGTACTTGTTTAAGTACTTAATCTTTATTACTTATTCTACTTTAGTCTACAATTAAATTCTCTTTCCCGTCAAACCAATGTGGTTTTTACGAATGTCTACCAGTTACTAAACTAACTAATGCCATCTCTCCTTCTTCTTATCCGATTCTATTCCTTCTTTTCTTTCTCTTTATTTTAACCGGTGACCTCTATGAGTTGTGAATGAACGTACATAAAGCGGGATGCCATCTCACACTGGCGTCTACATCACCCCCCTTCCAGCGTAATGCGTAATGTCAGTCAGTTGTCCTGTCTAGTAAATATCTCAGCTATCACTAAAAAATGGTTTAACTCTATCGATTGACACAGATATTGTTTTGTTATTTTTTCTGATTACAAATTGTTTCCTTAATTTTCGAACTACTTCATATGGACCCTCATAAGGAGAATCCCAACTTCTTTTTACTTTGTCGTTCCTAATCAAAACGTGGCTGCATGTGTGAAGATCATTCGGAACGTGGGTGCGTATTTTTGTCTTTCTCGTTTGCAGTGCCGTGCTTGGTATACTCTTGAAAAATTCTTTTAGTCGCTTCACAAAGTTCGATTTTTTAAGTCATTGGATGATACCGGGGAGAAATCGTAAGGAACCTTTATGTTTTCTCCATACAGGAGTTCGGAGGGTGTATGACTTACATCTTCCTTGATGGACGTACGAAGGCCTAGCAAAACTAAAGGGAGTTGTTCAGTCCAGTTGACTTTATTCCCCGATGCCCGTATGGCTGTTTTAAGCTGGCGGTGGAACCTTTCGACCATGCTATTAGCCTGTGGGTGGTAAGCAGTCGTGGGGATGCGTGTTGTTCCCAAGAATTCTGTTAATTCCTTAAATAATTTGGACTCGAATTGAGATCCCTCATCGGTGGTGATTGTTTTGGGTACACCAAATCTCGAAACGTGCTCGCAGACATATTTTCTCGCAATTGTTTTGGGCGAGGATGTCACGAATGGGGTATGCTTCAGGCCACCTGGAAAACCTATCCACTATGGTCAGAATGTATCTGTAGTCATTCGAGGGGGGCAGTATCCATGTGCAGGTGTTGAAATCGACCAGCCGGGATTTCAATTTGCTCAGGCTGTAATTTTGTATGCTTCTGAATTTTATCTACCTGGCACGATGAACAATTTCTCGCCCAAGAGTTTACGTCACGATTCATTGTGGGCCAGAAGTAAATTTTGCCGATTTTCTTGTGTGAAGCTCGAATTCCCGGATGAGATAGGGAGTGAATTGCTTGGAAAATTAGCTTTCGCTTGCCCTCTGGTACGTATGGCCTGTTGGTATTTGTGGAAGTTTCGCACCACAGCGCAATTTTATAGGCAGGTATCTTAATGAACTCTAGTTTAACTTTGGAATTGCAAGGGAGATTTCGATTAAGTGTGGTAAGTTCTTCGTCATTCTCTTGCGCTTTGGCTAAGTCTTCCATTCCTGGATATGCAAGATCCAATGCGTCAGCGTTCGGTCGCGACAAGGTGTCAGCTACGACATTTAAAGAACCCTGAATGTGTCGTATATCAGTTGTGAACTGTGATATAAAATCAAGATGTCGTTCTTGTCTTGGGGTACGGTTGGCTTAGGTAAACACATTTTCGGCCGTGAGTGGTTTTTGGTCTGTGAAGAAGCAAAAATCCTGTCCTTCGACAAAATTGCGAAAATGTTTAATGGCCAAGTATATCGCTAGAAGTTCCCTATCGAATGCCGAGTATCTTGTTTGCGTAGGCGAAAGCTTTTTGCTAAAAAAAATACCAGGGGCTCCCATACATCACCTCTTTGCTGCTGAATGACTGCGCTGACAGCTTTATCGGATGCATCCGAGGTGATGCTTATTTTAGCGTCAGGTTTAGGGTGTGTCAAGAGAGCTGCTTTACCGAGTTCTTGCTTTGCCTTTGTAAACGCTTCTTGGCATACTGCGGGCCAAGTGAAATCTTTTCGTTTGACATTGATTTTAACGAATTCAGCCAGCTGGTTGTAAATTGGTGCGAAAATCTTAGCGAGGTTAGGTATGAAACGGTGGTAGTAGTTTACCATACCTACAAGTCTTTGTGCACTTTTTAATGATTTTGGCTGTGAAAAATTTTCGATCACCTCGACTCGATCGTGTGATGGTTGAATACCATCTTTTGAAATGTCGAATCCTAAGAACTGTAACTTTGGCACTCCAAATACGCATTTAGAAGCCTTTATTCGAAGACCATACTCTAACAAGCGTTTGAAAAGGATTTTGAGATGTTTTTCATGTTGCTCTTGCGACTTGCTATACACCAGGAAATCGTCTATGTAGACGAAAACGAAATCTAGCCCCCTCGTGACTTGGTGCGCGAAGCGTTGAAAAGTTTGTGCCGCGTTTTTTAAACCGAAAGGCATGCGATCGAATTCCACAAGTCCAAAGGGGGTTATCACGGCTGTTTTATGTACATCTTCTGGTGCCACAGGTATGTGATGAAAAGCGCGTACTATATCGATTTTCGAAAAGATGATACAACCGTCAAGGTTAATAGAACAGTCCTGGATTTGTGAAATGGGGTATCTGTCTGGCACAGTAACCGAGTTTAAAAATCGGTAGTCGCCGCATGGCCTACAGTCATTAAGATCTCTTTTAGGAGCCATGTGCAAGGGAGACGAGCATGGCGACGAAGATGGCTTGCAGATTCCCACCTGGATCGTATAATCGAATTCATCCTTGGCGATTTTGTACTTTTTCGTGTTTAACCGTCTAGCGTAAGTATATGGTAAAGGTCCTTTCGTAAGGATGTGGTGAACGACTGAGTGTTTAACAGGTAAGTTAAAGTCTGGAGGTTCCATAAGTTCAGAGAACTCTTTTAAAAGAGTTTAGTATTTGTCTTCTACCGCAAAAAAACGTGGGCTTGTAACGTGTTGTTGACAAGAAGTGCCACTTACTCTTGAGTTTGTGAGGGGATCGATTAGTTGCGAGTTGTTGCACTTTTGTGCCTTTTCACCATGATGCGCGTGGTACCAACACATTGGGTCTCGTCTGTTTGTTTGAGCACTGTCATGACTATGAGTTTGAGAACTACTGTATTGGCCTTGCTTTTGAAAACTATTTTGCCTTGAACTAGAACGGGGCCTAGCACGTGTGGATCTATTGTGGTATGATGTAAATCTATTTCGTGGAGTGCGATTGTTGATGTTTAAGTTTGAAAGCATTGATTTAATTTCATGAATTTCAGTCTGAAGGTTACGGTTTGTGCAGGTAAGTTCGCTTATTGTTTTCTCAGCTTGAGATGTGATAGAAAATGCTGAAGTACTCTGTTGTTGGCAAACTTCGAAAATTTCGTCTGCTACGTGAATGAGTTCTTCGATTTTTGTCTTAGGGCTTGACTTTACCACGACTTGGACTAATGTGGGAAGGCGACGTTTCCACAATTCTATAATTAGGTTTTCTGAAACAATCATGGACTGCCCTGCTATGGTTACGAGTCGACGATAGAACTCAGACGGCTTCATATCCCCCATCTCCTCACCTGACAATAGTGCCTCGATACGCTTCCCCTCACTCATAGAGTGTCTGTCTATGAGCGCTTTTTTTAGGTTAGTGTAAGGGGCTGGTGATTCTTGTATGAGAATGTCGTACACACTTGCAACCACGTCCTGAGGTAACGCCTGAACAACATAATGAAATCTTTATTGTTCAGTTACTATGTTCCTAGTTGAAAATTGAGACTCTACTCTAAAGAACCAGATACCTGGCATAGCTTTCCAGAAATCTGGTAGTTTTATAGCCACAGCTTCGATTACATTGTTTGTTTGTCCACTTGGGGAAGGTGTGTTACCAGTCGGTGGGGCCTGTAGATTGCTTTGTTGTAGGTTAGAAGAACCACTTTGGGGCGTTTCTTGGTCTTCACCGTCGACCATTTTGGACAGAAAGATTTTGAGTTTAATTTTCTTACGAAGGAAGAGAACGGATTTACAAAACCAAACTTTTGGAGAATCTTTTAATGGCGATGTGAGTAGATAAGACTTAATTACTATTTAATCTAATAAAAAGTACCACCGAAAAAATTTTCAAATAACAGCGGAAAAGATTTAGATACATGAAACTTAATTATTATTTAATCCAGTAAATGACAATAAGTGCCGAAGAAACAGGTTCTGAACAGCAGTGAAAAAAATTGTGTGGATAATGTATCTGGGCACAATTGTCTCACGTAAAATTGTGGAGATAATATACTTCAGAAATGTTTGGAATGAGTTACTTAAAATATAATCTAGATGAAATATTTATATAAAAAAATAACATGCAACTATCGTAAAAATATAGGTCAAGTATTTCTTTAATATAAAAGTACGTATAGCTACTTAAGTTTTCCGTTGCTTCGCCGGATGTGAACTGGGTCGGTGGAATGTCTTCATGATGATTGTGTGACTTCGCTGAGCTCGTTGCTTCGTGGATTCCTGGCTGATTGAAGAACCGTGCGCACCATTTTACTCTGGACGTTGAAAACACTGTTGTAGTTTCGTAGCTGTACCACAATTGATGCCGCATGTGTTGAGGTTAAAAGCCGCTATGTTCAGCTTAACCCGCTACGTCGATGTTAAACTGCTACGATCACACGCGTGTCGTTGGAGGTTATGTCTGGGTGTGGTAGATGATGAATCGCAAGTCGCGTGATTCGTAACGGTGTGATTCCACACTGTCTTCCACGTTGTCCGAATCGAGGTTAGATTGTTTCCCTCTTGTGATGTCAAATGACGCAACAGAATTTTTTCAGGAACTTCCCTTGTGCAATCGCAGCAGCTTAAGCAACGTAAATAGGGTGTGGCGTGGTTGCGGTGTAATTGCGTATGTAGCCTCGTGGCGTGGTGGTGTGATTGTGGTGTCTGCAGCGTTGTATAAGGCGTCGCTTAGGTGTTCTCCTCTTCGTTCGTGCGGGGTCACCAATATTGTGGTTTAATCGTTGTTCAAATAAAACACATCATGCCATCTCACACAGGCATCTACAACCGTTACATGCTAGTCGTCATGGACTACTTCAGCAAATGGGCGGAAGCGTTCGCCATCCCTAACCAGGAAGCGAAGACCATCGTGGAACAGATCGTCAACAACTGGGTGAGCAGATTTGGGGTGCCCATGGAACTGCATTCTGACCAGGGACGAAACTTTGAATCGAAGATATTCCAAGAGGTATGTCAACAGCTAGGAATCAAAGAGACGAGGACGACCCCGCTACATCCAGAATCCGACGGGATGGTAGAGCGCTTCAACAGAACCTTAAACGAACATCTCTCCAAGGTCGTAGAAGGCCACCAGCGCGATTGGGGTCGACAAATTCCACTTTTCTTGATGGCCTACCGAAATGCAGTGCACAGTACTGCTGGACATACTCCATCTGAAGTCTTGTTTGGTCGAGCAGTCCGGCTACCTAGTGGGGTGAAGTTTGGATGCCCTAGCGATGAGCACAAATGTGAGGAGGACTACGTGGCAGACCTCAGGGAAAGGATCCGAGAAATACATCAGAGGACCAGGACGAGGAAAAGGATAGCGAGTGACCACATGAAAACCAGATACGACACAAAGGCAACAACGTCCAGCTTCCACGAGGGAGACCTAGTATGGTTGTACAACCCACATCGGCAAAAGGGGAGATCATCCAAGCTGCAGCAAGACTGGGAGGGTCCTTATAAAGTGGTCACACGCATCAATGACGTCGCCTTCCGGATCCAGCGTGGAGTAAGAGGCAAGCTGAAGTTTGTCCACCTGGATCGTCTTCATCGTTACCATGGTAGTAATCCAGATGATCTTGTTCGGGACGAACAAGTTTAAGAGGGGGGCAGTCTAGTATCAAGTCCATCGTCAGGTACAAGAGGGAGATTTGATCAGCGGTGAAAATAAGCGACATTGTGGAAAGTAAGTCTCAAGCGACAGTTTAATTTGAAATAAATAAAGAATGAAGTGATTGAATATTGCGTTGAAGTTAAGTTGGTGTTTGATAATAAATAAACGATTAAAATACGCAATGAACAGTTTTATTTAAACGAACCCCAACTAAGGAATCAGAAGTCAGTCAAGGGTTTTTATGTATATTTCCCGGGTAAAGCTGCAACAGACGGAAGGAGAACTAGTTTTAAAAATGACTTGAGAAGACTCTTCACATTAAGCGATGATTTCCTAATTGGAGGTAATCTAAATTCCAGACATAGGAATTGGGACTGTGTTAGAGCTAATGCTTGGGGAAATATACTTGCTCATGCTCTTGTTATGTTGCCCATCTCTGTTTTGTTTCCTCCTAGTCCAACTTATATTCCAGCTTGTTCTCGTGGTAGTCCTTCCGTCCTTGATTTATTTGTTATAAATGTTCCTTGTTACATAATGGATTTGCCATTATCGATAAGTGAACTTAGTTCTGATCACAATACGGTTTGTTGTCGTCTTCTATGGTCAGGCGAAATAAAAGTACAATACATATATCCAAAATTAAAAAAAATGCAAACTGGACACGTTTTCGTTCAGAAGTTAAATCAAAGCTTCAAAACATCCCCCTGAATATCGACGACATTTTAACTAAGGAAGACGTTGACTGCCTTGTAAATGATTTCTCAGAACACGTTCAAAGTTCGGTCGACGCAAGTATACAAAAAATTCCAAAAAGAACTACTGTTTAAAGTTACCTTCGCACATATTGTTCTTAGTTAAACTCAGAAATAATTGCAGACGAAATTGGCTGAGGTATCGCCAATCCTTTTTTCGGCACCAAATGGCATACCTTAATAAACAAATAGCCAAACAAATTTTAAAGCACCGGACAATAACGATAAACCTTTCTGAAACATAATTAAATTGGTAAAAAATAAAAACGGACAATTACCTTTCCTCAAAAACTCGTCGGGCACATAATTTACCGATATTGAAAAAGCCAAAGCACTTGCCGTAAATTTTTGAAAAACTCATGTTGTTTCCCAAAATTTAGGTGATGTACACACCAACATCCTTGTGAGCAACACCATTCAAGCTTTTACGGCAGAAGAAACAAACCATTCTTCTTCAATCATTTTTGTTACCGAAGAAGACATCGAGTTCATATTAAGCAACCTACGTCCTCGGAAAACAGGAGGTCTTGATATGATAAGAAACATTTACCTTAAGCAACTGCTTAAAGCAGGTATAAAATTCAAACGCGTGTCTAAAAATGCAATACTTTCCTGATACATATATGGACACTTGCAAAAGTGGTACCAATATTAAAAGCTGGTAAGCCTCAAGAAAGCCCGGAAAGTTATAGATCTATCAGTCTACTAAGCAGCCTTAGTAAAGTATATAAAAAAGTACTAAAAGAACAAATCGTAAAGTTCATAGAATTTCATAAAATTTACCCCAACGAACAGTTTGGCTTTAGGCCTCATCACAGTACAGCCCATCAGGCACTGAGAATATGCAACTGTGTTAAAACAATCGGTTACAAGGGAAATCTACATCTATGGGTTTATTAGACATTGAAAAGGCATTTGATTCTGTTTGGTATGAAGCCCTAATATACAAAATTATAAGTATAAACTTTCTTTCTTATATCTGTAAAGTAGTCCAAAGTTTCTTGTCCAGTCGTCATTTCAAAGTCCATGTTAATAGTAGTGTTTCTGACTTGGTATATTTTCAATCGGGTGTTCCACAAGGCTCAGTTCTTGCCCCAATCCTGTATAACATTTATACATCTGATATTCTAAAGTTACCCCACTGTGATATAGCCATTTTTGCAGATGACACCGCAATATTTTCATCTCATGAACTCGCTCTCAATATTGAGAGGAATCTTCAAAATGGAATGGAGATATTAGTAAAATACTACCACAAATGGAAAATCAAGCTGAACACAAGCAATTTTTTTCACCCGAAAAAGAAAATCTTGCTGTCTTCCCAGCAGCCAGCTTCAGCTTAATGGAAGTAACATAAATTGGGAGTCCTCCGTTAGGTATCTGGGTATTTATCTAGATACCAAGTTGATATTTAAGGACTATATCGGCAAAACCTTAAAGAAAATCTGAATAGCAATAAAGATGTTGTACCCTTTCATTAATAGAAAATCACTTCTTCCCACTGACAACAAAATTATATTGCACAAAGTAATTTTTCAGGCAATTCCGCTATATAGGTACCAGGTATGGGGCCACTAGCAGCGTGCCATATAAAAAAATTGCAAGTGTCACAAAACAAGCTTGTAGCATGCATTATTATTTTTATACTACTTTTATAATTTTATTTATTTTTTTTTTCACATGAATTGTACCTTTTTATATTTCTTTAATAATATCTTTTAAACGTCAATTATATTTCATAAATAATTATATCTTTTAAACGTCAATTATATTTCGTTAATAATTCTTCATTAAATATGAATTGTACTTCTGTTATACTTCTTTTATAATATACGCATAAATGTAAACCCAGTTTCTAACCGATGTTATTTGAAAATATATAACAGATTTTGTATGTCGGTTAGAATTACTTTTTATAACAGTTGTAAAAGCTCTCGCCTGGGGCTCTAAAAGAAGCAACACGGGCGAAGGTTTATTCATTCAGTTCGCAAGTGGATCAGCAAAGGGCTCTTATGTGAGTACTTCCTGGCTTCTTCCTAGAAGGTCACATTTGTTTTTTTTTACCCTTCCGCACATCTTGCTACTATCATACATTCTGTGGCAATTTCCATTTAAATTGTGATAGCAGTTGGGTACTGCGTTTTTTTTCTGTTGTTGTTTTGTAGACTTTTTTTTTCTTCATATAAATAAAAGTTTTGTATATAAAAAACTCACAGCGTTTCGTTCTTTTAAGAGAAACTGCTCTACAGGCTTTTAAAAATGATGCACCACGCAACTCTTGATATTCACCAAAGAGCGAACGTTGAATTGAAAGCTAATAAAATCCTTAAACTCAATAAATCGAGATACAGTTTTGCTGACAATCCGCTAGTGAATGCATTGAATACTTAAGATTGTTAAAATCTAAATGTACTTACTTCTTTGTACCTATTTAGTTATGTACTTTATATTTAATTCTTTACAATTTTTGTTACTTATTATTGATTTATCTGTGTAGATTTAGATTAGATTAGATTTAGATTTTATTAATTCACAAATTAATTACAATTCTTTACAAAGATCGAAAAATCAAAAAAGCATGGCAATAAGCCGTCTGCCGATTGACAATTTTTTTTTTTTTAAAAACCATTGCTACTTTATGGATTGCAATTTAATAAACGAAAAGCGCTATTCTTCAAAATTAGAAACTTTCTGTTATAATTCTTCGCCGATAGGCTAGGGCTATTTTACAGTACGCTACCAAAAGAGACGTTTGCGGTTCGTTGAGCTTACTTATGATTTCTTCATGCGAAATTTCATCTACTCCAAACAAGTGCCGTTTAGTTTCCCGGAGCGTAGGACATCTTCCCACGAAATGAAATATATCTTCCCTCTCCGCCATGTTACATATATTACACAAGACCGGTAGATCTTCTCTATGCAGTTGATAATTTAGGGGAAGTAGTTCAGCTCGCAGTTTTAGCATAAGTGATATTTCTTCGCAGCTATTACCATCGTGAAAGTAGTTTCGGTCTCCCAAATTATGATCCAACTGCCTATAAATAGATCGATGCAGTGACTTTAATGCTTCTCTTTCAAATTGTTGTCTGAAGTTAACATCTACTGCTGCTAACAACTGGTATAGCTTTGGCTTCCATGACTCCGTGCTTGCTTCATCCAAATCCAAGCTTATTCCACACTCGTGCGCTAGTTCGTTCCAATTTCTGTACCAACCATTATTGCATCGTAGTGCTTCCAGAGCAACTTTTCTTGGTAATCTTTCCAAAGGCATATTGAATACCTTTAAAATATAGTCCACCTGCAGTTTCAGCGTCTTTATAGCCAGTGGAGAAAGTCCAGTCTCTAGCATTATGGCATAGTTTGGGGTGTTAGGTGGTAAACGGAATATCCTTTTCATATAAAACCTCAAAAGCTTTTCCACTTCCTCAAACCGCCTTCCGCCCCATACCTGGGCCGCGTACAACATAGTTGACTCGGCAACAGCTTCAAAAACACGAAACTTACTGCTATGTACTATGCATTTGTTGGCAAAACATTTTCTCCAAGTTGTATTTATCATGGTTTTGGCCTTTTGTAGCTTGCATTTTAGGTGTTCTTCCATGCTTAAGTTTTGCGTGAAAAGCATACCCAGGTAGTTATACTTTTTGACGGTCTCAATCTGTTCGCCGTTCAAAAACCATTTCTCGTTGCTACACATCCTTCCCCCACCTTTTTTAAAGATCATCGCCTTTGATTTTTCCAGGTTTATAATTAGGCTCCACATTTTACAGTACTCTACAAATGGTTAATTATGCGCTGCAATGTCTCCGGGGAATTCGCCATCAACACTATGTCGTCTGCAAAAAGGAGCGCCTTTATCAGTGTCCCTGCAAACTCAACACCTCCAGGTAGCGATTCGATGATGTCATCTATGAATAATGCGAATAGCAATGGGCTTAAAGTGCATCCTTGCCTAACTCCTGTGCTCGCTTTAAACCAGTTTGACGCATTTTCTCCATTCCATACAGCTGACAGCGTCTCTTCATAAATGTTTTGTATTACCCTCCCAAACTTTTTAGACATTCCTTTGGCAAAGAGTTTATACATTAAGGAACCTCTGTTTATCGAATCAAATGCTGCTCTAAAGTCCACAAAGAATACATATAACTTTTTACGTTGCGCTATATAGGCTTCCGCAATGCTTTTGAGTACGAAAATGTGGTCGGCAGTGGAATATCCTGCCCTGAAGCCAGCTTGGAATTCTTTAAGCAGACCATTAGTATTTATCCATGAGGTTAATCTTTTTTGTAGTACGGTTGTAAATATCTTATAAGATGCATTCAAGAATGATATGCCTCTATAATTATAAGGTTGGGACCTACAACCTTTCTTAAAAATGGGGAAAATCAACGCTTCTTTGAACTGTTGCGGCACCACACCATGCTCCAAAACGTTATTAAATAAGCCTTCCAGTGTCTTAGTCAGCTCAGATGTTCCATATTTATAGAACTCCGTAGGAATTCCATCCGATCCCGGTGCTTTGCCATCTTTCAGACTCTTATATGCAACACCTATTTCCGCTACCGTAATTGGTGCATCTAATTCGTCGCTGTCGAAGGCCGGTTGAGCAAAGTGGAATCTGCATGGATCAGTTATTGGATTCAAAAGTTGCCTAAAGTGCTGAAATAGAGTATCGGTCCCTAAAGTTTCACTGATGATGAACTTTTTCCCATTAAGCTTCGCAGCGCATCTTCAAAAATCAGCTGAATTTTTACACTCGGAGAGCTTTTTGGCTTCCGCCTCATAGTGCAGTTTCTTTTTTCTTTTGCATAACACCTTATATTTTGAATTTGCTTCTACATAAAATCTCCTGAAAAAATCCTCGCTAGAGTTTCGAAACAATTTCAGCCAAACGAATGAGTATTTTCTTGCCCTTTTGCATTCCTCGTCGAACCATGGTTTGTCGTTAGCTGGTCTATTGCCTATGTTATGTATGCTTGTCTGGTACGCCGCCTTGATGACATCTCCCAGTTGACCGACATCTATAGGCTGCCTTTCCTCCAAAAGTCGATCAAGGTTCTGATTATATATAATCCTTCTCTTTTGCCTCCATTTTAATTTAGGCAGGAGAGCCATTTCTTTCAAGAGGATGTTATTCTCCTGTACGTTAATTCCGAAAGTTATTATTATCGGCTGATGATCTGAGTACGGAACTTGCCCCACTTCGAAATCAAACACATAACTGCGCCAGTCTCCTCCTATGAGTCCCAAGTCTATGACTGAGGTTCCTTGCTGCCCCACAAATGTGACTTCGCCGCATGCGTCCATTTCGCTTGTTCCATTCAAAATTCGGAGTCCAAATGTGTTACACATTTCCAGGAGCTTTCTGCCCCTAGCATTGCAGATACCGTCTTTCGATTTTCTGGATATGCCGGCTAAGGAATTCTCGAGTCCTGCATCTTCTCCAATTCTAGCATTAAGATCTCCTATAATTGCAATGTTCGAGGTAAAATGGCATAGCATGATCTCTTCCAGGTTTCGGAAATTCAGTTCCCAATGGTTGCCGTTGATATAGGCTGGCACGATTCGAAATAATTTGTCATCGAACTCCACATTCAAAATGATATTCTCACCCACAGTTTGAAAATTGCAGATGACACCTTCCAGTTTTTTCTTGAATCCAAAAAGACAGCCTCCACTTGCTCTTCCCCTATCATGTACACTGCTCGCTGGTATCCACTTAAAATTATATTTCGAAAATTTATTTTCAAAGAAGCCGAAGTTACTTCCAGTGACGAAGGTCTCAAATAAAAATATAATATCGTATTCATAAATAAAATTATAAAAATCATTAAATAAAGACTTATTCCCTAAACCTGATATATTATATGAAAGTATTTTATATGTAGCTAAATTTATTTGATTAATATTATTTTGGCAGACGGCTTTACAATTAAAAACGTTTCTTTAAACTCCCCCCAACAGTTTGAGAGCCTGCGATTGGTTTCCCCATATCTCCACCCATGAGCGCGTTGGATGCACCCATTGAAGTTCTCCATTGGTTGCCATCTGTCAGCTGCTGGATAAATGTCAATGCACATTCGCCGTCACACATGAGATTATTGTTTACATCAAAATTAATTATTTTAGTTCCCACATAAAGTCTTTGGCCTTTTATTTGTAATTGAATTTTTATGTTCTTCGATGTGACTTCCCTTTTAAGTGCTTGCAGACGTTTTCTTTTTATTCTTTCTGCCAACGAAAGATCTCTGTGAAGTGTGATGCCTGTGCCTCTAAGTTTTCCTGAAGACTTCAAAACGCGGCTAACATCCTCGCTTTTAGTCAGCTGCACCAAAACACTCGTTATTTTGTTGTTGGTCTTGAGGTTTCTTGCAGAGGCTATAAGTGTTGTGTTATTCGACTCCAACAAATCCAGACATATCTCCTTTGCTTTTTCCGAAGCGTCAGAGCAATTTTCCATTGGGATATGGGCTACTATATTGCGCTCGTTGGTTTTCCTTTCCAAGAACTCTAATTGTTTTTCCAGTGCATTACACCTATCTGTCATTTGATGAATTTGTTTTTGTAGCGACTCATTGGTCTCTCTAAGACATTGGACTTCGTTGTTGATACCCTCAATATCCGACTTTGTTGGTAAATTTTGTAGTCTATCATCGAGTAGGGAAGCCATGGTATTTTGGATCAGTTTCATCAAATTCTGTGCTGACATATCACCTACAGCTATTTGCGTTTCCTTGGCCGGAGACTGAGAAAGTGTTTCGGCGTGCCTCCTTTTGTTTACCGGTGCTGCGGGTGCTTCTTTCCTGTTTGCAGTATTCTTAACCGGTGATCGTTGCATCTTAACGTAGTTCACCGACACTTTGTGCGATTAGTATCAAGGTGGTTATAAACTAGGCTCTAGTTCACTTAAATGATAGAACTTACGCAACCTTTTGATTTTGGGTGAAGAAGTATTCACTTGCAAGGCGTTTCCAACCAAAAGTTAGGTAATTTACGCCTAAAAACTTTGTTTTTTCCGACTTTTTGTAGGAGCACTGTTACTTTCAACCACTTTGACAGATGATCAAATGTCAATTTATCTGTGTATATATAATGTATGTATCTTTCATTTTCCTAAATTTTTTTCTTAAGTAATCATTTGTTTATTATTTATTTATATTATTTATTAATATATATTTACTAGCGGATACCCGACGAGCGTTGCTTCGCATAGCAAAAAAAAAACTGTCCGGCAGGCACCTGGGGCAACAACTATCAGGCAGGCGCCTGGGGCTAAGTCTATTTGAGAACAGTTTTGTGACGACCAACAGTGGTTAAGCGGTCCAACCTTAAATATATATACATCAATTTTTTGAGTACTAAAGTACATACATACTATAAAACTAAAGTAGTGAGCAAACTGGAATACTTTTGGACCAATACTCAAGATTGCCTGGAAATTTGAGCTCAATCGGTTAAGTGGTTTCGAAGTCCATAGCATACAAACATAGGTACACACATTTTTTCCCACGGAAAAAAGCACTTTCAGTTTTTTCCGAATTTTCCAATTTTCGGGGCAACTTTTCTAATTTTTCTTTCCGTAAAAACCTTATTCGGACTATTACGAAGATTTTGAAAGTAAAATGAGCCAAATTGGTCCAGCCGTTCTCAAGTGATGCGATGACCAACGAACAAAATTTCATTTTTATTTATATAGATTTATCTATTTATTTATTTATACTATTTATGTATTTATATATTTATTATTTATGTATTTATTATTATTTTTTATTATCTATTTATTTATTTATTTATGTTATTTATTTTTTTATTTATTTATTTATATATTTATTTATTTGTTTTTATTTATTTACTCTTGTTTGAGTATTTGTTTGTTTATTGTTTTTTTGTTTATTATTTATTTAAATATACCTACATTTATTTAATTATTCTTGTTTTTTAGTATTTGCTTATGGCTTATTTGTTTATTATTTATTTATTATAAATTTATTTACTTATTTTTATTTTTATTTATTTACTAATTTTACTGACTTTATTGATTTTTGTGCTTTTTTTTCCTATTGAAGGTTTTTTTTTCGTATTTTCCTTCAAGATTGCCTCGTTTTCCTATATACGCTCTTAATAAATATAAATAATGTTTCAGTTGAAAGATAATATTCCAATTATTAAAACTCCGTAAAATGTGCAATAATACAAATTCTGTAACAAAATTTATATAAGAAATAAATAAAAAAATAATAAAATAAAAAATAATAAAAATAATAATAAAAAAAAATATCTGTCTAATGGATTTTTCTGTTTTCCACCCCATATGAACTCATTTTTGAAAAATTACCGTACCTACCAAGTGATGTAATAAATAACAAAGAAAAAGTATATAATTTATATACATAACCATGTAAATGAAATAAAAACTAAATTTAAGCATTCAGTAGACAAAACACGAAACATCATTAATAATGTTAAAAATAAAAGAAAATTTGAATAGGATAAGATCGTAAATATTTTAAATTTTAAAATAGGCGATTTAGTGTTTATTAAGTTAGAAATCATGAAAAGATTACAAAGTCCATACCATGGACCATACAAAATAATCGATAGAGACAATGTAAATCCAACAATAAATATAAATAGATAACGTAAGTAGTTCCACAATAATAGCCTTAAGAAATATGATATTGAACAATAAACTCAATACCTACATACTAACTACTTAAAAATGTTAATCATATTTTTATATTAGAAATTACTCGAGAATTTAAACATAATACATAAGATAAAACAAGATCCACGCGATATGTAGTTACCAACGTAAGAACCCCTGATTTAAAGCTAGCATATTCCAAGACATTGATACAAAAACTTTTGCAAAATTATTCTGCAAATCATTTTTCGCTTTAGGGTGAGGGTGCAGTGAACAGGTATGTTTACCCGCATATTTTATCTTGATTTCTGTTATTTCGATTTTAAAATTTCACATTTTGCTGTTTTGATAAACTATGCCAATTTTCTTCAAGTCGTTCTTGATTATTTCTCAAATTTTCATTTACTACAAAATTTCATATTTAGCTCATTTCGTATTTGATTGTTCCTCAAACTTTCATTTACCTTTATAATACCTCGAATTATCATTATTTTATTTAAAACCGTTTCGCTAGAGATGATTTCGTTTATATTTTGAAAAGAACATGTTCATTTTAACTTCAAACATTTTGCTATAATTTTGTTCTTCTCCTTTTAATTTGTTCACATATATGTTACACCGATGGACAAACGTATTCATAAAATCAATGCTGGTTCTTTTAGCTACCTTCGAAATTTGAAACAACAAGTGAAGAGGTTTTTAGTATCTATTTTTTTTTTTTTAAGTTATACACATAATAATATATAAAGATAAATTAAAAAAAAAATTAGAAAAAAATATTTGCTCCATATTAATACTTTTACAGTTAACGAAGCACGGGAGTGGGTGTTGGGTGAAGAATGTTTTTTTTTAGTCCTTAGCTTATACCTATGTCGCAAACTATTCATTTCCTACACCTAAATATACATGCATATATCGATATACACAGGATAATGGTGTCATGCAATAAAGTCGAATGCAATACCTTCTTTGTAAACCAGATTTTTGAACATGGCGAAAAATGGATTGAAATATGTTAAAACTACACCCCTTAGGAAGGCAGTCAACATAACAGTGTCTAATGCTGTTGATAACAGCTTTTTCAAAATCCATAATGCATAATGTTTGATTCAATGTTATACCTTGTTTAAGAGCATATACGTAATTATTAAGACTCTTAAAACAAGAACCATTGGGTACGCCTTAGAAATGTCATCAGCATTACAATGGATAATATAAAGTTGATAAAATAATGTTGGAACAATTTTGAATGTACCATCCGTATTTTAAATTTTCCTTATTTGTCATTATAATAATTCTATCCTTATCATGTACTAGCAGGTACCCGCAACTTTGTCTGCGTGGCTCACAATAACTTTATATTAGGCGGTTAAAGGTAGTGGTGTAAGTCATATTTAGCTTAAGAACTTAAGATTTGCACCGCTGTAACTTTCAACAATACATATCAGCTTTTCCATTATCTATCAAATGTGTGTTGTTGAAGTAGTAAAATTTTAATTTACTTCACATTTTCATGCAACAGTTTGGCATGTGCAGTATTCATTTCTGGACTTCCGCCAATATTTTTGAGAAATGACTTACACCAGCATGACTTTAACCGCCGCATATGTATGTATTTAGCTAACAGAAGGACTACGTCAAAATGCACATGTGCATACCATAATTATAAATTTGCGCCAATAGGTATGCAAGGAAATAAACCACTTACTTACTACGATGGCACTACAGTTTGAGGCTATTCTGGGCTTCAACCAATAGAAAATTAATGTGTTTATTTTTGTGATACTGCAAAAGAAAATTAGTAGTTCTCAAACTTTTCGAATGTATAATAATGCCTGGTTTTGTCTTTTTTATTTTTTTAATCTCAGTGTTTATTTTTTTTAATATCTTAATCCCCTTAAGGAATATCGTAATAATTCTTATTGGAAATAAGGACCAATATCCTAAGGTATAAAACGCCAAAAGATTCGCTAGATATGTACAGTCGTTTCTGCATAATACGCGCGAAACAACAGCCCTTGTTATCATTTTATTATATGTATATAGATTGTGTCATCTACATGATATGCCAGTTCAACCACTGATTCCGTCGTCTTCTTCCTTTCCCATTGTATTTGTTGTTTTAAAGCCGATTTGGATGGAAGGTTAACAATTACTTCATGACTGTAACTTGCGATATGTTCCTGAATTATTTTGCTGCTTCCATCGACGCTTCTCTTAGCATATTGTTTAATACGAGTATTTGACAAAAAATCTGCTACGGGCTTTCGCAAATCAGATGGTTCATGATAATGTTCACCGATTACTGTCTCCACCTCCTTTTTTTGATGTTATCAAACGCACAGCGCAGTGACAGTTTTTATGGTAATTTAATTCACAGTACCAACTATAATTACTGCCATTTGATATTGAGGCAAAATCATAAGAATATCCATCCAGGCTAAGTTTGTCTTTTCCTCTTATTGATTTAAATAAGCTGCAAACAGAATCACTCTCCATTTAATATTTTTTTTGCGTTGAAACAATATGAACATTTTTTCCTCCTAGCATTACCACGCGTTACCGAACAATGACAGTTAAACTGATGTCAAAATAACAAATTGCAAAATAAAAGCTCTAAATATGTAAAAGAAAACAATAAAAAAAACCGTTGAAGAAATAAGCATAGTCTACCACAACAAAGTAACTAATTACAAAAAAAATAGATCTACATAGAAAGAAAAAACCGTTTTACGATATAAATTTAGCCTAGGTAAAGTGTAGGCCACTTAACGAAAATACAGAGCAAGTATTGTAAAAAGCACAGGAAGAAATGAAATATAATCGCCTAAAGAACTGATCGCGAAACAAGGTAAAAAGAAAAACAAAAGAACGTTTGCAATGTCAATAACAATTATTGTAACCAAAACGTAATGATAGTTATCGAAATAAAAATGGCGAGATAATAGGCACCCCTCTGCTCAGTATACCTATACGTGACGTCATGAGTATTTCTTTTATTTCTTGTATGGCTTCTAGCGTATAGCGGAAGTTTTCTTTAATGTGAGTTTCTATTTCAAAGGCAGCTAGGTTCTTTTCTAACTGATTCACGTTGTTAGTGTTCGGGTGTTCATTTATTTCTAAAGCTAACTAACACCGTTAAGTGTACCTATTTGATGATTGAATCGATTGATTATGACTATCTATCCATTAGAATTTGTAAAGGCGTTGTAGGTGTTTTCCTCGATTATTTTCCAACGAATTTTTATTTCTACTCGGTCATCTTCGTCCACGGTTCCGTACAGGAATTTCACGGCTGAGCCTGCTATATTAATTAGTCCTCTTTTTTTGTCTCAACTGTGGTAGGAGTAATAAAAATTATTTTTTCGAGTATAGTATTTGTCTATTAATATCCTTGGTTATCTAAATTTTGAATGATTGTTTGATAACTAAATTGATTACGTGTAGTGTTTCGTCGTGATGTTTAATCAATGGTTCGTCGTTTAACTGGATCACTTTAGCACTTGCTTATACAGAAGCAGTTTGTTGTATACGCTTAACTTCGAGTATCTTCCGAGTATCCAACACATTTCTCTAAATCTGATTTCGAGCTCTTCGCGCTTCTTTTTAACGTGTGGTTTCCACTTAAGTTTTGCGTCTAGGGTCATTCCTAAATATTTTGCCTCGTTTGCGTACGGTATTTGTACCGAGTTAATGGATATAGGTAAGTTGTTTATCTTTCTTAACGTAAAATTGACATGCGTTGATTTTGTCTCATTGAGGACTATTCGCCAGGTTTTTGTCCATTCGCATACATTGTTTAAAGCTCGTTGGAGTTTTCCCGTTGATGATTCAACTGACTCATCCGTTACGAGGATAGCCGTGTCGTCTGCGAACGTTGCTACAACGGTCCCTTCATCTTGAGGTATATCTCTTGTGTAGAGCAGGAACAGGATTGGACCGAGAACACTTCCTTGTGGAACACCGGCGTAGATATCTTTGAAATCCGAATATTCACTCCCGTGTCTAACACGGAAAAGTCTGTTTTCAAGATAAGATTCCAATATTCTGTACAACTTTTCCGGTAAGATTACCCTTAGCTTATACCTTAGGCCTTCGTGCCATACCTTGTCGAAGGCTTGCGATACGTCAAGAAAAGCGCTAGAGAATATTTTTTTCCCTTCTAGAGCTTTTTCAATCTCGTTCGTTATTCGATACACCTGATCGTTTGTGGAATGTTTGACCCGAAACCCGAATTGATGATCCGGGATCAAGTGTCTTTCTTCAATTACTGGTTGCAATCGTTTCAGTAGAAGTTTCTCGAAGACCTTAGATATTATTGGCAGAAGTGAAATGGGTCTATATGATTTCTTGTCATTTGCACATTTCCCCGGTTTCGGAACCGTAATAACTTCGGCGACTTTCCATTGCCTTGGGACATATAATAGTCTTAAGGAAGCATTTATAATGTAGAGCAACTTAACCAGCACTTTTTTCAGTAGCTCTTTCAAAATTTCGCCAGTGATTAAATCATATCCCGGAGCCTTGTTATTTTTAAATTTTTTTTTATTGTCTTCGAAGTTCGGACAGGGATACGGTTTTTACTCTTAAGTTGTCGGGTGCCATATTATCATTCGGATCTTCGATCAAAGGTTGTCCATCGAACGGCTTGAACGTTTCCTCTAAGTGATCGGCAAATAATTCTGCTTTCTCTTTGTTCTTCCAATAATGTCTATGTCGTCGGCGTATGCAAGCAGTTGTACAGACCTCAAATAGATGGCTCTACAAAGTTCTTCTCTATAGATGCTGTCATAGGCGGCCTAGAAATCAATAAAGAGGTGGTGAGTATCGGTTTGGATTTCTTTGGTTTCTCCAGGATCTGTAGAAGTGTTAAGATTTGATTGATGGTGGACTTTCCTCGACTGAAACCGCACTCATAGGAGCCAATCAGGCTATTGATAAAAGGTTTGAGGCGTTCACGCAATGTCGCAGAAAATATCTTATATGCGATGTTGAGGAGACTGATGCCTCTATAATTGGCGCAGTTGAGGGGGTCTCCTTTCTTGTGGCTCGGGCAAACGATGCTGAGATTCCATTCATCTGGCATATACTCGTCTGAACAAATTTTAGAGATGAGTTGGTGTATGCACTCTACAAATTCATCCTTCCCAGCTGCCTTGAAAAGTTCGGCCGGCAAGCCGTCAAGTCTAGCAGCCTTGTTGGATTTCAGCTTGGATATTGCTATCCTCACTTCGTTTTGGTCAGGTGGACGGAAATTTTGACTATCATCATCTATGTTGAATAGTTCATTCTGCCTGACAGCGGGTTGTTGGTCTTCATCGCCGTTATACAGTCTGCAGAAGTAGTTTTTTCATATTCTCAGCACCGACTGTGATTCTACTACGACGTTTCCATTTTCATTTCTATAGGTTTCTGTACGGGTATTGCTGTCGTACTTGGGGTCAAGTTTGGTTAAGCCATGTCTTCGTCTGTCCTGTGTGTTATCTATTTCCTCGTCTTGTTTGTCATGATTTATTTTTCCTAGTATTGTTTCCTTTTTTTATCTGTATTCTGTCGTATGTTTCTGTATAGTCTTTTACTCGTCCATAATGATATCCATCTTTAAATACTATGAAAGCAAAGTCAATTTTCCTTGTGAACACCGTTTCTCGAAAACTACTAGACGTATGAAGGTACTTGAAATTTTGCACAGTTACTCCTTATTTTGCCTAGATGCGACTATTGCATCGATAGACTATTGCAGCGATAGCCACTGCTGCATGACTGCTGGCCGTGGTCTCCACTGAAAGAATATTGTGAGCTATGATTTGATGAATTGTTTTTAGCATTAATCAGCTTCAGGACAACGTAAGAGGATGGTTTATACCTTAAACTAATCAGCGGCGAATTCGCTTAATTCACATTTTTATTATTTTTTTCAATCTGGTGAGGCATTATTGAGGTAGGGCTGATTAATCACCTTTCAGTGATGGAAAATTCGAGCTCAACCCCCTTTATGCCACTTCTCGGATTTTGGAAAATTTCTTCTTATCTCGCATCTAGGAAAAAATGAAAATTTCATAAGTGTGCGAAATGTCAAGTACCCACGTCTAGCAGTTTCCGAGAAACCGTGCTCACAAAGTCTCAAAGTCACAAGTTTTAGCTTTTATAGTATTTAAATATTTTTGAAGAGAATCTTCTTAGCTACGAGTAATAGTTATCAAGTGTTACGAAAAGAAGTGAATTATGAAATGTGAACCCAGTATTTTGGTTTCTTATTCTGAATTTATTGTTAAAAGCATTAAGAATAAAGTAGTGTTTAAGTTATAAATCAGGGCCAAGGGAAAGGTAAAAACAATTAGTTTTGTCATTTAAGTAAATTTAGGAGCGATAGTAAAATAAATAAGAAGTTTCACTTACAATGCGTAAAAGTTTCATGCACGTTCGTTTTTATTTCCTTTCCATACTAATATATTTATTTAGGACAGCTAGATATTTTCACATATATAAATGTATTTAGTAATGCATGTATACTAATAAAAACGAGGTAAGTGTGTTAAATTTTTTTTTTTTTTTTTTTTTGCCGAGAGCAGGTGAAAAATCTTCCAAAGACACCATAAGGCCCGACCGCGCGTGCTTATGGTAGTGTGAGATTTTTACTCACTAAAAAAACGCCTCTCTTCAAAATTAATACTACAACTAAGCCAGTGCTTATCCAGTAGTTTTATTTTCGCTTACGAGAATCGTTATTTTAGAAAAAGATGATCGTATGTGATTAAAAATTAATGTAGCACTTTAGACAGGTTAAATTCCAATGAAAGTTCCTGCCTTTTTCACGACCTTCATATGCTATGACGCGAGGTCAAAAGGACGACGAATTGTATTGTTCGCGTCAAGTAGTTGAATGATAGTACGGTTACAATGGCCGTGAACAGGATCTTTGTGTTTACGCGCAAATTTTGTTATCTCTTCGACGACGCTGGGAATTCCCAGATCCCGATGAAGACGGTGCATTAACGATCGTTCTAAGAACTTTATTTTCAAAAGTTTGTATGATGTTTCTATTGCTTTTCTTGGTACAACCCCATAGTTGTATACCATACGTCCACACTGGCTTTAGCACTTGCTTATAGATAAGCAGTTTGTTATGTAGGCTCAACTTCGAATGTTTTCCGAGTAGCCAGTACATTTGTCGGTATTTGTTTTTATTTGTTGTGTGTTAAAGATGTTTTTCTCTTGTTACTACTTGGCAAAAGAGTTTTTATGCAGTGTATGATTTTGATGGAAAATAATTATGGACGTGAATCAAGAAATTTTATTGATTGATGGTGGGAAGGTGCTTCACCATGTGGTGCTTATGAAAGGGAATGGCGACTGCCTCTGTTCTTCCATATCTTACGGTGTATATGGAACGGAAGTGAAGTGCGTCAGGAAGTTGTTGATTACGTCTCAGCCAACTGTAATAGGTTCGCAATTTTAACGGCAATGTAGAACGGCAACAATTATTCGACAAACGAAGAGACATTTGGCACATTTGAGTTAGTGGCAGCGGGAGAAATTTTCCCTTATGAGCTCCAGGAGCGGCGTTATGTTTGCGCAGGTTGGACAGCCTGTAGAAGGTTAAGTTAGACTTCGATTTTCTGGAGAATTGTTTGGGGGACATTTCGATATTTCAATTCCAGCCGAAGAGCTAAGCACCACCTGCACGTCAAAGCATATAGCTTCTCTGTAAACCATACCAACATCCTTACCATCAAAACGGAATGATGACGCCATATGCAGAACAAGAATTAGACAATCCACGGCCATATACCGCAAAAAATATTACCGAATTCTTAAAATCCACTCCTAAAGTTCGCAATCCAATAGATTCTAACGCCATTGAAATCAGGTAGTGGGAACAGAAATCACTTTCAGCCTTTACTTATAGTGTTTTTGTTGACTATGTCGGTGATAAAAGTGTAAACTTGGGAAAATTGCCCAACATTTGTAGATGGTGCAAAGCCAAAAATTGGACACATGAAAGTGTAGGAATGTGCTTAACAGCGGCAAGGTACTGCTGAACCTCTTCAAAGTCTCATCACTGATTACCATCCCCAGTCAGAGCATTTTCTTAATATGGCTAGAAAGTATAATGCTTGCTTTCAAATGATTTCTCTTGGAGCTAATGTGGTTAGAGAGGGTAACTTCATGCCAACATTTAAAGTTCAGGTGCAGGTGCACCATCGAATAGGGAGCTTACTACATGCATCAAAACATCAAGCTAAATGTCTCCAGATTTATTTCGTTAGTGATGATAAAAACAAAAGGATGTTAGGTGCGGTTATTTCTCAGATGTTAGGCCTGGTCTGCTTTCCATGCTACAAAAAATGCTCCACAATAACAATACATACGTGAAAGACTTCAAAACAGCAATAGACAGTGTTCCCGAAGGAACCGATTTCATGGTTGTAATACATGCTGATAAGAAACCAGAAAATGTACACAAAGGTTGATTCAACGCACCTACAGCCAATGAGGTAGCCATTGTTATTGTTGGATAGGCTTTCGAGAAAAGGGACATCGTTCTTCAAAGCAGAGACAATAAGCTATCACGAATCTGTGAGACTCATCGTACCTACGACGCCCTCCAGTATCCTCTTATATTTTGCCATGGTGAAGACGGCTACACTATAAATAAACCTATGTGCGACCCAACAACAACAGCACTTCTTAAGAAAACTATAGTATATCAGCTGTTCATTTTTATTCGTACCGCATTATGGAGCGAGAAGGACAATACAATCATCTCCTTTATTTTCGCAACCTTTTCAACCAATTCTTGGTTGATATGTATGCCAAAATAGAAACTAAGAGACTAAATTTCATTAGGCACAACCAAACAAAATTAAAAGTAGAGAACTACATACATGCGGGATGCCATGAAGAAAATTGATGCTCAAGTGACTAATCTTCGTAAAATGGTTGTATTACCATCGAGCTTCACTGGGGGACCACGATATATGCACAAACGTACGCAGGATGCACTGACATACGTTCGGCATTATTGAAAACCAGACCTTTTAATAACATTTACGTGCAATCCTAAATTGATTGAAATAACAGGAAACCTACATAAACATCAAAAGGGTAATCACCGTCATGACATGATAGCCCGTGTTTTCCATTTAAAAGTGAAAAAGATGATACATCTTCTTACAAAAGGTGCTATTTTCGGATCGGCGAGGTGTTACATGTATTTCGTTAAATGGCAGAAACGGGGTCTACCACATGTTCACATCTTACTTTGGTTAAAGGATAAACTTAAACCCAATCAAATTAATGACATCATAAGAGCCGAAATCCCAGATCCCCATAAAGACCCTGCGCTCTACGATATAGTCAAAAGTAATATGATACACGGTCCTTGTGGGACCTTTAATGCTAATTCGCTCTGCATGTTGAAGGTTCTTGCTGCAAGCGATTTCCCCGACCATTGATTAAAAATACTCAAACTGGTGGTGATGGTTACCCCCAGTACAGAAGGCGGTCTCCCGAAGATAGTGGGTTTACAGTGCATATAAATAGCACAGATCTCGATAATCGATGGGTGGTTCCTTACAACCCCGTCCTTTCCCGTGTTTTTTTGGCTCATATTAATGTTGAGTTTTGCAACTCAGCAAAATTGATTAAGTATATATGCAAGTATATTAATAAAGGAAGTGACCAAGCTGCATTTGCTCTTGTAAAAAATAATGACGAGGTAACACTATATGAGACTGGACGGTACATCAGCAGTTCAGAAGCCGTTTGGCGTATCCTTTGCTTTCCCATACATGAACGTATCCCATCAGTTATGCATCTAAGTGTTCACTTCTCCAATAGATTTAAGGAACTCCTCCGCAGCCGTAATTATAGCTTTCATAAGGAGAATAGAAGTACGGCTGCCCTAAAAGTGGCTAATGGCACAATAGGTCTCCTTGGTCGCAGTGCCAGCACGCCATTTGGGCGTGGCCGCACACCTGTTTAAAAAAAAAAATGGGCACTTGGAAAATGGCCAAAGAGTGTATTTTTTTGCACACAACATTATGGAAAGAATCAACAATTCTCCAAAGACAACTTCGGTGGCATTTTTAAAATCGTATTAGGCGATTTTAACGCCAAAATAGGAAAGGAGGACGTCTTTGGTAAGACAGTCGGTAAGCACAACCTACACGATACCACGTCTGATAACGGACTAAGGCTAATTGATTTCGTTGTGGAGCGAAATGTCACCATAGCAAGCACATGGTTTTCTCATCTCGATATTCATCAGCAGACATGGCGGTCCAATGATCATGTAACGATCAACCAAATTGATCATATTGCAATCGACGCAAGGCATGCCTCCAGTATTCTGGATGTCCGGACCTTCCGAGCGGCCAACATAGACTCGGATCATTACCTTGTTGTAGCCAAGGTACGAATGTGGATATCGCAATCTGAGCAACAAAGAAGAATCACTGTGAGAAAATTAAACATCGAAAAGCTACAATAGCAAGAGACCGCCAGACTCTTCGCTGAACGCGTATCCCGAAATCTCTCAATCACCCCTATACCACTAGCATCAAGTGTCGAAGACCAGTGGCAACGCTGCCAACATGCCATCAAAAACGCCGCGACTGATGTGCTGGGTCTCGCTCGCCCACCACCGCGAAACCCCTGGTTTGACGAAGAATGCCGGCGAGTGCATGCAGCAAAACAAGAGGCATACAAATCGGCGCTGCAAAGGAAGACGAGGGCTGCTCGTAAGCTCTACGAGCAAAAGAGACGGGAAGAACATCGGCTTCTCCAAAAGAAGAAGAAAGAGCTTGAGAAGCGCGCGTTTGAGAATATCGAGAGTTTATACTCCAGGAACAATGTACGGAAGTTTTACCAAAAGGTAAAAAGAACGTGTTAGAGAAGCAATACTCGTACAGAAACCTGTAGAGATGAAAATGGAAACCTCGTAGTAGAATCACGGTCGGTGCTGAGAATATGGAAAAACTACTTCTGCAGACTGTATAACGGCGACGAAGATCAACATCCCGCTTTCAGGCAGAATGAACCATTCAACATAAACGATGATAGTCCAAATTTCCGTCCACCAGACCAAAACGAAGTGAGGATAGCAATATCCAAGCTAAAATCCAACAAGGCTGCTGGACCTGACGGCTTACCGGCCGAACATTTCAAGGCAGCTGGTGATGAATTGGTAGAGTGCATACATCAACTCATCTCTAAGATTTGGTCAGACGAGTGTATGCCTGATGAATGGAATCTCAGCATCGTTTGCCCGATCCACAAGAAAGGAGACCCCCTCAACTGCGCCAATTATAGAGGCATCAGTCTCCTCAACATCGCATACAAGATTTTTTCTGCGATATTGTGTGAACGCCTGAAACCTTTTATCAATAGCCTGATTGGACCCTATCAGTGCGGTTTCAGGCCAGGAAAGTCCACCATCGATCAAATCTTCACACTTCCGCAGATCCTGGAGAAAACCAAAGAATTCCAAACCGATACTTACCACCTCTTTATTGATTTCAAGTTCGCCTATGACAGCATCTATAGAAAAGAGCTTTACAGAGCCATGTCTAGTTTTGATATCCCTGCCAAGCCGTCTGTGCAGGCTGACGATGGAGAACGCTCGCTGCTCCATCAACGTCGGTAATGACCTCACAGACAAGGTGACGCGCTGTCATGTGACTTCTTTAATATTGTACTTGGACGGATTGTGCAGAACTCACAAGCCAACATCGGAGGCACAATCTAATACAAGTCTGTACAACTGCTTGGATACGCCGACGATATCGACATTATCGGAAGAACTCAGCGGGCTGTCACCCGTGCGTTTGCAAGCATTTAGGCGGAAGCGGCCAAAATAGATTTAGCGATAAACGAGGGCAAAACCAAGTATATGCTGTCAACAAGAAGGGAAAACCAACACCGACGAATTGGACAAAACGTCACAGTGGGCAGCTATAACTTCGAGGTAGTAAGGGACTTTGGCTACCCTGGCTCTGCAATAAATTCTGCAAACAAGATCAGCGCAGAAATCAATCGAAGAATAACTCTTGCCAATCGCTGTTTTTGGGGTTTATAAGGCAATTCAACAGTAAACCCCTCTTGAACAACTAAGGAGACTCAATATAAGACCTTGATCATCCCAGTCCTGCTTTACGGTGCTGAAACATGGACTTTATTAAAAGAGGATGAAGATATCCTTGGTCGCTTCGAGAGGAAAATTCTTCGTAAGATTTTCGGTCCCATTTGCGTTGACGGGTTTTGGAAGAGAAGATTCAATCACGAACTATACGAGCTGTACAGCGACATCGACCTAGTCAAAGAACTGTGTATTGGACGTCTGAGATGGCTAGGACATGTAGAACGAATGGACACCAACGCTCCAGCCCGCAGAGTCTTCGAATCTAATCCCGAAGGACGACGAAGTAGAGGGAATCATCGCCGTAGGTGGCGCGCACAAGTTCAAAGGGACCTTGACCAACTTGGAGTGCGCAACTGGAGGCAATTAGCTAAAGACCGAGCTAAATGGAGAGACTTGTTGGTTGTGGCCCAGGTTCACCCCGAACTGTAGCGCCACCTAAGTAAGCAAGTAATTAAGTCAAGGAACGTCAATTCGGGCTGGCTGACTGCCAGTAAAACTGGAAGTCAATAACACGCTTTTGTTGTCCTCCCATTTCACTATGCGCAGAGAATTGTTATTTATGCAAATTTCTTTAAACTCGCCCCTTTTCATGGAATCGTTGGTAAAAGTATAGCTATTCTGGCGGTTGTTAATTAGGATTCCTGTTGCATAGATACGATTTTCTTTTAACTTTTTAAGAAGCGGAAGTGTACTAAAATATGTATTAAAATAGACACAAGAGTACTTTGGCAATGTTTCCCTTAACCGTAGAACAACTGCCGGTCCTAAACCGAGACTTCTGTCTACCATACCATAAGATGACGTCAGCCCAAAGTTCTTAAGTCGCACAGGACGAGTGTTATTTTGACCATATTAACGAACAGCACATCGACCTAAAAATGGTAGCATTTGCCGGTCAATTGAAAATTCTTTGAGCATGTTTCTGTTAATTTTCAAACATTTGTCTCGTACGCTGTTAATCACCTTCTATAGTAGATTTTCATTTTTTTGTTCTTCAGATACAGCGTTTACATCTACAAAGAGAATATTAACGCGCAGTAAATAAAATCGATCACGAGGCATCGCCTGAGCAATAAGATCGAAGCGAAACTTTGTATTCCAATACATATGAATTTGTGGAAATTTAATGCATCTAACTATGGCATGTATTCCGAAAAAAATGAACATTTCTTCAAATGTGGTCTTAAGTTCATTACCACTTGTTGCTTAATGGTTAAGCGACGAATGGATAACCGCCTTTTTTATCAAGTCAGCAGTGAAATATTGCGAGAAGTATTTGTATGGTGTTTTAACATCGTAAGCAAATAATACAACCCATAAAATATACAATATAATGCACCCTGTTAACTTTACCTGTATCTCCTCTGGAACATGAATTGGTATTGCTCTATCAGGCTGGGTTGGCAACACCGGTTTAAGCTGACAGGAAGTAGTTTTTATGTGCTCCGTGATTTTCTGGTTTAAATTTGTTTCTTTAATTGTAACATTATTTTGTAACATACACGAGCTTAAAACTTGCACAGAATAAGATCAAGGAGAGTCCTTAAGTGCTAAAATAGTCTTAAAAAGTACAAACGACAGCAATAAAATGCAACGGTCTCCAGTTAACACAACTCAATGCACCGCAAAATCGCCTAAAGCTAAAAGACGCTTATCGGAAATGTCACCCGAAACCTCATCAAGTAAGGTTATAAACATGGCTGTTAACGATCTAAGAAATTTAATTGAAAATACGATGACCACCATACTCGATGAAAAACTAAAATATATGGCTACAAAAGCGGACATGGAGGGAATTAACGCTGAGATTCAATCATTGCAGCAGAGCAACAAGTTGTTGCAGGCAAAACTGGGGGAAATGGAGTCTCGATGTATTACACTGGACTACTGGACCGACAAGTGAAGAATTTAGAGAATAAAGTGAACGAGAAAAATATTATCGTTCATCTACCATTTGAGGATGGGATGCGTCAGATAAAGCCAAAGCACTCTGTTTGGAATTGCTGGATACGTCGAATACCAGTGCAATCACAAAAACACGCACAATTCTTTCAAGGGATAAAAAAAATCGCTAACGTCATTGTTGAAATGCAGAAGATTTTAAGCGCGTATTAAAAGCAATAATTAAATTACGCAAAACTGGCATATCCATGCATAGGGATTACCCAGCGTTAGCACGCGAAAAAAGGAACCGACTGATGAAATTAAAAGCCGATATTTACGGAAAAAGAAACAAAATCATAAACACACAAATTCGAGGGCTAAACCATTTAGTCGGAGGAAAAACATTCTATTTTGACAGGAGTAACAATCTGACATGTGACGGAGAAGACGGAATGGAGTTACTTCAACAGTTGCTTAATGACAAGCCAAGTGTGCCAGTGACAGTTGAGAGGATAGATCTTAATAATGGCAGCACAAGTGGAGTGATCAACAGTAGCTTCAAAACTGTTAGGGGAAACAAAAAACATTATTTTTAATACTAGTGCCGTCTGTGAAGTTTATAGTAAAAAAGTAAGAAATATAAAAGCTAACATTACTAAATTTACAATTTTATCATATAATATCTTCTTCTTCTTCCTTTTATTAGCGAGGCTATGATACGAAAACAAGGGATCACAGCCCTCCCACTTCACTGCATTTCTACTGATCCGCCTGTGGGGTTCGCCTTATTTTATCATATAATATATCAGGAATAAGTAACAAATCCATGTATGTAGAGTTTTATAACTATATTAATCAATTTGAATTCGTATTCCTATTTGAAACTTTCGTAACGGAAATTAATTATTCATATTATGAGAATAAATTTGCAAACTTTGAATTTAAATGGATACCAGCGACTAGAATGCATACAAGGGGAAGACCTAGTGGAGACTGTTTTTTCGGGTACACAAAGGATCTTAAGGATGTAATTTGCGAGTTCAGAACATCAGAGGAACTTCCTTATTTAAGCCTACGTTTTAACAGCAAGAGTTTTCTGATATTTCCAACGTATGTCAATTATAATCACTGGGAGAACGATTTTGAGAAGCTTAATGAGAGTTTGATAAACTGCGATAATCCGAACATCTTAGTAATAGGCAACCTAAATGCAAGAATTGGAAAGGAAGTAGGAGCAGAAAATATCAGCGCTGGCATTAATCGTGAATCTAAGGACAAGGTGCTTAACAGCAGAGGAGTCAAATTATTAGAATGCTGCAATTCATTTGGACTTAGAATTCAAAACGGAACAAGTAATTCAGATAAAGATGGGGAGTTTACCTTCGTGGGACTGCAAGGAACGTCGGTTACAGACTACGGTCTTATTGGTGGTGATTGGAATTCATATGTTGTTGACTTCGAGGTAGAGTAAATTCCGTATTCGGATCATCTACCAATTTATGTAACAGAGGAAAGCTTGACTTGTTATTACAAGCACAACAAGACCCAAGTCTTACGGAAATTGAAGAAGCCATCAAAGCATCCTACTTACCACCTAGGAAAAGGAGAGAGAATGAGAATCAGTTTATGGAGCCGTAGTTCGATAGTGAGTGTAGAAGAGCGCGACAATTATCATTTGCGTAGCTGAGAGCGTTTCGCAATTCGTCAGAGGGACGTTTTAAGGAGCTGTATATTGAAGCAAATAGCAGATACAAGTCAGTGTGTAGAAGAAAAAAAACAGTCGTACTATGAAGCTCAAGCAATGAATTCAAGAGATTTCTGGAAATTGGCTGCAAAACTCAATGGGAAAAAGTACACAATTAGCGCAGAACTCAGCTCAAGTATTTTGCTTACACATTTCAATGAGTTGTTGAACCCGAGGCTTGAAAGACATCAATTTCAATATGCTGTACCTGGTTTTAGAAATGAAATACTGGACTCAGATATCACCATCACGGAAGTAGTCGAAGCGCTAAGCCATATAAATGATGTCAATATATCATTTACAGTTCCAGTTAGTAGGGAGTTTCTTTTTGTATCTTTAATTAGGCTGACGTCCGAAAATGTTCTTTCCGTAGTTGCACTACTGTGCGCTAATGCAATTATAGTCCCTACAAATTTTGTTAAACTTGGAAACATATTTTCATGAAGCCCATTTTTGACTTTAAAATTTTTTCCATAAAATTCTTCCAAATTTAAGTCTTTGGACACAATCGTTTGATCGAGGAATGATCGCCATTCTTCGTCCAATAACTCAGACTTAGATTCGATAATCAAATTAGGAAATAATGCGATTAATGGAATTAAACTACAATATGTGCCAATTTTGTGGGTCAATGCCCTGCATTGCAATTAAAACTTTGTCATCGAAATCAATTCGAAATAATATCTGCTTACAAATTTCTTTGTAGTATTCCCGACATCTAGTTTTGATATCTTTTACATCAGTATCAGAAATTAACTTTGGGTTTATAATAATTGCAGCCTTAACCCCAATATATATGTCCTCAATACTCAAAAAAAGGTCATCATTATTAAAATCAATATCATTTTGCAGTGCATTTTTAACGAATTCCGGCTTCACAAAGTTTTGAATAATAGTTTTAAAATAACTTTTTATTGTTGGGAGCAATATATGGATTCTCGGGGCTTCAGCTTGAAATTCAATGTTAATTTTATTTGTTAAATTCAAAATAAATGCCAAGAAACATAGGTAAGCTTTATTAATTTCAGTCGTTTCAGAACAAATATTGTTGGCCAAATCTGCATTGCTGTCTAATTCATAAGATAAAAAAAAATGAGGAAGAGGAACCCACTGCTCCAAAATTCTTGAAACCACTTGTTCCAAGGAAAGCCACCTTGTTGATGCTACTCTAAGAATTTTATGCACTTTCAGGGAAAAATATTCCTGAACCTCTTTGTACTCAAACTGTCTTTTGGGACTGTGTGCAAAAAATGCATAAATATTTCTCGTTAATGCTTCTAAATGGGGAGGAAGTTTTTTTGAAGCTGCAGAGGAGCATAAATGCAAAGAATGGCATATGCATCCCATAACGTATAAATACGGCTGTTCCTTCTGCAAAAGTGCTTTGACTCCCGACTTCCTTCCCACGCATTATCCGAAGCAAAGCCAATACGATTTTTTAAATGAACATCGATTTTTTTAAAGAAATTAATTACCTCTGTATATATGGCAAAGCTGTCACAATGTTCCAATTT
The DNA here is from genome assembly GCA_945910035.1 of Brachypalpus laphriformis. Classification (NCBI taxonomy): domain Eukaryota; kingdom Metazoa; phylum Arthropoda; class Insecta; order Diptera; family Syrphidae; genus Brachypalpus; species Brachypalpus laphriformis. The sequence continues at coordinate 53,066,432 of OX246755.1, forward strand.
AATCAAGCTAAGGAACTTGTCCCTTACCTTACCATTTACAAAATCAAAATATCTGACCACCAATACCAGACATTTGTTAGTACTAGCATCCGTGCTTTCATCCATGATCAGTGAAAAGTTTTGGTTTTGTAATATTTTTGTCAGCTCTTCCAATCCTTCTTCCAGGAATAACGTGTTGGTCGTTTCTGTAGCTTTTGTTTTTCCGCATTTTATTCCTCTTGCACTTTCCGAATCAGAAGCCACAGCCTTTATTAGTGCGATGAGTGCAGTTATTACCGAGAATGCGAGGTTGTGCTGAATTAAAAACATTACAATTCGTAGCTCAGCAATTTAGATTTTATTTAACCTGGCTTCAAAGTTTTTTGTGTGTTGGTGATCGTCTATCAGTTGCCTTTTCAGAGAATCCTGATGTTTAATGATACATGGTGCTTGTTATCCTTACATCACGGCGAAGTTGTTTTATTTCGTAGCACATTTCTTTTTTGGACTTCGGATATATGTAAGTACCTCAATTTCTATTGCTTTTCCGCACGATACTGCAGGCAAAATCAAACCAGTTTGATTTTCAAACAATGCGTGCGATGCGGGGAGGTCGCAACGCACGTGTTGCCCGCAATATCGTGTTTACGTTGGACATCTACATATCCCAACATAGGTTTGTTTTTTAAATCTGCCCGTGCTTACGCTGGACATAGCGTAATTTCTTCCTGATCGACTTCATTTTCTGAAGGATATTTTCTTTTCGGAATTCCAGAAAATATTGTTGATGCTGAGGTGGATGGATTTTTTTCTAACGATTTTAAATTATCATCAACAGCATTTGACGAGGACGACGAGGCAGAGGCTGATGCACTTACATATATTAGGCACCACTTTTTGCAATTTTTCCGTTCATATAAGAAACCTGTATCACACAGGAAGATGTAATTTTAAATTATTCAAATGTAACTAACATTTTGGTAACTTACTTGTCCATTTTGCTACACCGCTTTAATTCCTAAGTTCCCGCTAATATGACACAATACAAAACAAACCGTTCGCCGTAGTTAGACCGAAATGTGCATGTTTTTTTTTTCTCTCCTCATTGAGTTTAAAATCTAATTGTCTTTTTCTTACTGCTACAAGAACATAGCAATGTCAACAGTGTGGCTTCATTATTTCGACTAATTGAGCATATCTTTCCCTTTTTAAAATGTGTGAGTGCCACAATCAGGATTTCTACAGTAAGGGACTAGAGATGCGCAATTTATTCATTGAGGGAGAAAATTACAGGGAAGTTATCGAATTGAATGTTGGTAATTCGTATACCAATTACTCTTTTTTAATATAAAAATTCTATAAAGTGTCTTAGTATGTTTGTATTTATGTAGTAGTATAAGGAATAAATAAAAAAAAAAATTGGGTATCATTATCGAGTTTTGGGTATCACAATATCCCTAGCTCTGAAATAGTATCACAAAGATACTATAGTATCCCTTTCGACAGCGCTGTTGTCCACTAGCATACCAGTCTCACCAACTTTTTGCACAAACTTGCGTACAGCAGGCGCGGTGGGTGCTTCATTTCGGCCAAAACTTCTTTTCAAAAAACGCACTGTTTGGGCTACACAGCACTCACTTTGGAAATAAGTTTTCAATATTTTCCAATATTGTTCAAGCGTAAAGCGACTCATTTCGTTCCGCGGAGGTATGATACTGACTTTCTGTCAAGATTTCGAGCGGGAAACAGCTGTCAGTATCAAAATAACCTATGATTTAAAAAGAAATCACTAGATGGCCCGCCCGTTACATGAAAAATAATCTTCGATAAATTCACAATTGTGTGGTGCAAGAGTAAAGCAAGCAAATTCATTTTGGCTCATTTGACAGGGAAGATTCTGAAACTCACAATTGTGAGTCTGTGGAGGAAAAGGGTTATATTAGATCTTGCTATTTGTTCGTGAAATTCTGAAAGGGTTTGTCCTTGAACTAGGTTTTTTCAAATATATGCCCTTTGATATTTTCTTCTATTTCTGTGTCAGGTAATGCTAATATTTTATATTTAAAATTATTTAGAGGTTTTTCGGACATACATAGGTATCAAATCACCGTTGTCTTCGATTCCGCTGTGAATCGTGGCATTGTGTAAAATTTTCTTTTTTGGCATTATATATTTTTTAGGTTTGGATTTCTCAGAATGTTTTATCATAGTGTGTTTTGCATTTCGGGCATGGGAATTTCATTTGTTCGTGTATGTCTTCTAGGTTAGGTTAGGTTAGATTGAAGTGGCTGCCAGCTTACGCCAACACATATAGACCAAGGAAGGTCCGTTGTGATACCACGAACGATCATGTTATCCTGGGCTACTCTTTAGAACCAATTAGAGTTTCTATTAAAGCGAAGTAGGCTCCTGATGTCTATTCTATCAGATTGCCTAGATCGCTAAAATGAAAGCTCCTTGGTGAAGCTTTCTTCTATGTGAGAGCTGGACACGCACAAAGAAGGTGAGGAATCGTTTCTTCCTCTTCTTCGTCCATGCAGCTTCTGCAGAAATCATTCGAATATACGCCAAGCCTTGTTGCATGCTTGTCTATTAGACAGTGTCCTGTAATTACATCTATAATAGATCCAATATCACATTTGGACCTGTTAAATGGAAATACTGAAAAACCTAGATCTCTCACAAAAAAGTGCAAAAAACAAGTAAAAAGTGCAAATACTTTAAGACAATTGTTACTAAGTGTAAAACAAGAACTCACACTTCAATACCAAAGCAAGATGAGTAAGTCCGTACTGTTAAGGCCGCTTTTTGTTTAAATTAGAGCCCACAATTCGCCTAACCTAACTAAATGAGCAAAAGGAGTCTAGCAGAAATATCTCCAGAAAATCTCAATTGGGATAAACGTCATGTTAATCAGTTTAAAACCTCTACCGAACCTGCAATGGATGTACTTTCAGGAATTAGACTCGAAATGTTGAAACAACTCTTAGACGAAAAGAACAAAGAACTAGATAAGGAATTACCATCGAAGTCCGATTTTCAATTTCTCTGCGCCCAGTTGGCTGGGATGAAGGTGCGTCATGGAGAGATCTCGGAAAGAGTTACATTTTTAGAAAATTAAAACAAACTGCTTGAAGCAGAGAAATACAGAATCGAACGTTGTTGTAGATTCCAACTGTGATACGAAGGAAAAGGCAATGTCCATATGCGCGGATCTGCTGGGCGAAGCTCCCTCTGGCAGTAACACCGTCATCGAGCCTGCGTACACTGCATTTAATCGTGATCAAGCTCCGAAATTCAGAGGTACGAGAATAAGCATTCACAAGAATCTCCCGATCGGTGTTCGACAACGAAGAGCAAAACTTGTTCCGATTTTTAAGTTCCTCTGTCAAAAGGATCCCAAGGCAAGAATCTTCTTAAAGGTGACAAACTCCAAGTTGCTGATAAGGTATTCACCTGGAATTTTGCAGTGGGGTTGGTTTGTGGCAATGAGATCTGCTTAAACATACTTAACACTATTTATGGAGACATTTAGCTCAACAAACTTATGAATGGAACTGAAATAAGAAAACACTGTTGGGAAACGTCAAGAGTGTGAACACATACCGATGCTGCCAATCTTATCAACACTGCTAGAAGTCGAGTAACCACTGAAATGAGTTTGGCTGCAAACACAAGTTCGTGTTCACACCAGGCATGAGAAACCCCAGTCTACCAGAATTTAAATATGAATTTCAGAATTTTAAGTTACAATGTAGCTGGATTGAAAAGTAAATTACTCGTTAAAGAATTTTTAAATTATGTTATGAATTTTGATATTTTTCTGCTTTTTGAAACATATATATTAGAAAGTGAAGTAAATAGTTTTAAGAATATTTTCCCAAACTACGAACTTAAATGGAAGCATGCAGTAAAACCGAGTAAATTTGGAAGAGGAAGTGGTGGCGAATTATTTGGCTTCCGTAGAGATCTCAATGGTATGGATGTTAAGTTTAAAAAAATAGGAGATTTGCACGTATTGGATATCACGATCATCAGTAATGTCTGTTATATATATGGTATAACACTTATAGCTTGCTCTCATGCTCTATTTTATGAAAACCGAGAGTTCTAATATAGCCACGGACGTGAGCAGTAACACTCGTAAATAAAGAATGAATTTCAAAGTCGTGTTTTAATTTATATTTTAACGAGATATAACATGGCGCAGCCGTAAAACAAAAAGTTATTTGATTGTGAAAGAGAAAGTTTATTGAAATATTAAAATAAGTAACATTGTGGCATTAAGAAAACAAAATGGATATATTTAGAGCACCAGGGCCTTTAAATTTTGAAGGAAACGTGAGCAATGAGTGGACCAAAGGAGAAACTCTTAATGATGAAGTAAAAATTGCAATGTTATTGAATTTAATGGGTGAAAAAGCCATTGAAATTTATGAAACATTGGACATATCAGAAGCTGATGCTAATGTCTACAATAAAGTGGTGGAATATTTTGATTCATATTGTCAACCAAAAAACAACGTAATATATGGAATGTTTAATTTTCACTCAAGAGTGCAGCAGCGCGGTGAACAGTTCGATCGTTTTTTGACGGATATCGTGAGCCAAGCTAAAAAATGCGATTTCAACTGCTCAACAGAAAACGTCATTGATCAGATGATACGCGACCGCATAGTCTTAGGAATTAGAGATGGAGATTCTCAAGAAAAGCTTTTGAGAACAGAGAACCTAACACTAAAGAGGGCAATACAATTTTGCAGAGGAGCAGAAATTACGCATGAGCAAGCAAGAGACGTACAAATGCAGTCATATGTCAGTACAATATGTAAAAAGCACACATTTGCGAACAAAAAAGATGAAGCTAATGCTGATGACAAAGAAAAACCAACGGAACGCCTGTACAACCAGAGAAGAGGAGACAGTCAGAGAGGGGGATACAGTCAGAGAGGAGGATATAATCAGAGAGGAGGACCCAGCCAAAGAGAACAATTTAGCCGCTACAAAGGGAGGAGGAAGGATGAAGGGGATGTTGGGGAATTTGCAGCAAGTGTTCTTATCGCCATAAGCCGACAATGTGCCCGGCTAAAGGAAAGCAGTGCAACAACTGTGGTCAGCTTAATCATTTTTTTTATGCATTTTCTCTTTTCTTCCTTTTATCAGCGAGGCTATGATCCGAAAACAAGGGATCACAACCCTCCCACTTCACCGCATTTCTACTGATCCGCATGTGGGGTTCGCCTATTTGACCTCAGAAATTATCGGCAGGCCTGCCGATTTTGGATCACTCGGTTACTGAGGCCAATGAAATGCCGATGTCGTCGCATTTGTCTGATCCAGGCGTTTATAGGCCTGCCTTTCCTACATCGCGATGTCTTTGGAACGTGCATTGATATTGCCTTTTTAACAGGGTTCAAATGATCTCTTCATTGAACGTGGCAATACCAACTGAGCCGGTCACGTTCTATTTTTTGTACGATGGTTTCCTTGATGTGAAAGCTTCCACGGATCTTCGAACTTCTTATTCGATCAAGCTTTGTCACTCCTGCTGTCATGCGAAGCATCTTCATCTCAGCTGCCGTTAATTTACTCTCATACTTTTTGTACATCGTCCAACATTGTGAACCGTATGTGAGCGCTGGACGTACAACTGCGGTGTAGAGCCTTCCTTTCAACTTAGGGGGCATTTTTCTGTCACAGAAGATAGCGGAATTTTCTCGCCACTTCATCCACCCTACGCTTACACGATGATTGATGTCGTCATCACAAGTTGCTTTGCTATTGATCATAGATCCCAGATATTTGAACTTTTCGCACTAGGGAAGCACTGTTCCATTCAAATAAATGTCTGGAATAGGCCTGAGTGGATCAGAGAACGGGCAGCACAAGTACTCTGTCTTTTTTGAACTAATGCGATGCCCATTTCCCTCCAAAACGTCCACCCACACATCAAGTGCTCGTTGCAGGGATGTAGGATCCTCACTTATGATGGCTCCATCGTCAGAAAAGAATAACTGATGTACCTTGGGGTCCATCACTTTACCTTCAAGCAGATAATCAAGGACTGTAATAAAGAGCAAAGGACTTAAAACGCTTCCCTGGTGTACCCCGACTTTGATTGGGAACTCTTCGGTTACTCCAGCGGGGCATCTTACTTTTGTCTTTGCTCCTTCGTACATGTCCATAATCATCTGTACATAGGTTTCTGGAACCCCTCGATGTCTTAGCGCCACCCATATCAGATCTCGTGGTTGTCTGTCGAATGCCTTTTCAAAGTCAACCAATACAATATGCAAATCCCTTAAGGAATCACGATGTTTTTCCATTATGATCCTTATACTTTGGATTGCATCTGTGGTTGATTTACCCGAGACAAACCCGCACTGATCATCAGATAGCCGTATTATTTTTCGCAGTCGGCCACCTAAAACCCGCTCAACGGTCTTCATGGTGTGTGACATCAGCTTGATCGAACGGTAGTTATCACAGTTTCTCGTATCACCCTTCCCTTTATATACAGGGAGAAGGTAACTTTCCCTCCATTCATTCGGCATTGGATCACCTCTCACGAATTTGGAGATGAGAATTCTGAGCCATCTGAACCCGATATCTCCCATCTTTTTCCAGAACTCAGAGGGTATTTCGTCTGGCCCAATCGCTTTTCGTTTTTGGAGTATTTGACCGCCTCACTAACTTCTTCGACTGTAATGTCGGGTATTTCTTCACAGTTAGGGGTGGCTCTTGGAAAGTATAGCCGGGGAAACTGTTCATTCAAAAGCTCTTCACAATACTGCCGCCACCTCTGCAGAATTTTGTCGTCATCCACAAGAAGCTGGCCATGAGCATTGCTAATGAACTTTGGCGAACGAATCTCCTGAGCATTCTTCCTTCTTTGGGCGGCTATTTTGAAGATAGTGGCACTCTTGTTCATATTGTGTCTTCGCAGCTCCTGGATAGCCTGGTTTGCATCAGCAACCGGGGAAAATATTTTCTCCAGCTCCCGATACAGGCCCTCCGTACTCTCTGCTTGAAACTGAGCGCACTTCTTCTTCGCTTTTTTCTTGCAGCATCTGTATTCCATTTCGAGGCGAGCTTTTTCGTCACTATTATTAGAGGGGCACTTTGACCAAGCTTTGAAAGCCGCTTTCTTCTCATTTATCACTTTCTTAGCTTCATCACTCCACCACCATGTTTCTTTGGCGTGTTGATGGTGGCCTTTTGAAGCTCCTAGCAGTGACTTGGCCTTCTTTAAGCAAGTTCGCTGTAGGGAATCCCACATATTTTGTGCTCTGCACTCTTCATCCTCAGCTCCGTTGATGGTGTGAGAGAGGTAATTCTTCATTACGAAAACAAAAGCCTCGCCTTTTTCTTTGTCTAGATTGTACCACTTGATTTTCTCAGAGACCCTTGTTTGTTTGCTTTTCTTTGGTGTTTTCATAAAAATTTCTGTTAGCAGGAGACGGTGTTGTCGAGCGATTGCCTCTCTCAGGATCACTTTGCAATCTATTATCCGAGGCTTCATGAAACTGCCCACCAAATGGTAGTCAATCTGAGTTTCATCTCCACCACTGCTGTAAGTGATCAGGTGTCGGCTTTGTTTGATGAACATGGTATTTAACACGATAAGACCGTGTGATTTGCACATGCTTAGGATGTCTTCACCAGGAAGGTTCCTGGTGCCATATCCTAGTCCTTCATGGCAGTCTTCATAGTCTTCGTTTGATTTCCCGACATGTCCATTCAAATCTCCTCCAACAAACAGAAATTCTTCCTTTGGGATGTCCTTAAGGAGATTGTGGAAATCTAGCCAAAATGCATCTTTATCTCTCTGATTGTACCCATCGTGGGGAGCATATGCACTGACAATATTCCACACCTCTCCTTGTATTACTAGTTTGAGAGACATCAAACGGTCGCTGGACTTCGAAATGCTCAAGACGTTTCCAAGTAGCTCTGCCGCAAGGATGATACCGATTCCGTTCCTAGCCTTTTCCGTTCCGTAGTAGAACATCTTGTAATCTTTTGTCCTAACGTCCAAGAAACGCGCCCGATTCCCGGTGTTTTTTCATTTCGTCTCTTGGACACACAAGATGTCCACCCGCCTTCTATTCATCATCTCTTCCAGCTCGTAACTTCGACCGGTCATGCTTCCAACGTTCCAACTCGCGACCCGTAAATTGCGTCCAAACTGTTTCATTATGTTGCTAGCCCCCGGAATCCGTATAGCTCTGACCCGAACATTTCTGCTCGGTCCAGGATCAATACCATGCACAGCAGTGGTAGTGCCTGGCGGGGTAGTGCCTTTCCTTTTTGCAAGTATTATCATAATGATACAGTTTTGCAATACAATTTTTGCACCATATTGCGATGGTGTTTGTTGTTTGACACGTGCATGCTCCTGTTTTAGTATTGTTTGATCTTTCTTTTATGACACCGGTGATCTCCAGTCGTGTCAACCCACGGACTCGCATGCACACTTGTGGGAGGGTTTTTATGGTAGTATATGTGTCGCTAGGCTCACTTGGGTGTTATATTGCCTAGATCTGATTTGTCCCCTTAGTCGCCTTTTACGACAAGCGCTAGTTGTTGGGGGGCGCTGCAGTGATATTCTTAACCCGTCCCTGCACGGGCATGCATGCCTAACTAATAAGTTAGCATGCCATACTAACAAAAGTATATAACGTAGATAACCAAATTACAAGTAGTGCAGAAAGTATTAATTATATACATATATCCAGGTCTAAATAATCTCACTATTGAATCAGTTGTAGTTACATAGTTCTATAGAAAATAATCGTTCTGGTTGGTATGAGAGGGTTAATGTTGGCGGAAAATGTGTTCATTTTAAAATTGATACTGAATCTGAGGTAAATATTTTACCGACTGAATTGTTTCGAAAACACTTTATCAACTTTGAGTTACATAGCACAAGCATTAAATTAGAAGCCTATGGTGGTTTTAAAATCGATGTTATAGGTATGGCATTTCTGCATATAAGCCACAATGATGTGAAAATAAATACCTGCTTTATTATAGCAAGTGTTTATTCTGCACCAATATTAGGTCTGGAAACTTGTTTGAAGCTAAAAATCTTAAAGAACATAAATGAAATTAAATTGCATACTTCTAGGCAGTTAGATTACGAGAAGGAAACAAATCAATTCATTCAAAAGCATCAAGAAATTTTTACTGGACTTGGTTGTTATCCCGACAAATGCAAAATTTGTTTGAAAGACGGTTCAAAAGGGAGCGTTGAAGCTCCACGACGAATTCCAAAGAGCTTGAGGTCGAAACTAAAAAACAAATTAGAGGAAATGGAAACATTAGGAATCATACAAAAAATAGACAATCCTACTGAGTTTGTCCCTAACCTTGTATTGGTTGAAAAACCAGATAAGTCAATAAGGTTATGTTTAGATCCTCGTGAATTCAATTTAAACATTGAAAAATAGCCTTTTGAAATTCCACCTCTTGAAGATTTGACTACAGCATTTGAAGATATGGAATATTTTACAGTCATTGATTTGAAAGATGGGTTTTGGCAAGTGCTTTTGGATAGGGCCAGTAGTGATTATTGTGCTTTTAGTACATTATATGGGCTATATAAATTTTTGCGTATGCCTTTTGGAGTTAGTTTCGCACCGGAGTTATTTAAAAAATTAAACACAAAGTATTTTGGAGATTTGCCAGGAACATTCATTTATTTTGATGATATTCTTGTTGGAGAAAGGAATAAACAAGAACATGACAATAAATTAGACCGAGTAATAAAAAGAGCTAAGGAGGTTAATATAAAATTTAATGAATGTAAGCTACAATACAAACTTACAGAAGTTAAATATTTAGGATATATTTTTTCTAAAAATGGGATTTCTATTGATGCAGGTAGAATAGAAGCATTAAAGGCGTTGAAGATACCTGAAAATAAAAAAGATCTTCAAAGATTCTTAGGACTTATAAATTATTTAAGAAACTTTATACCTTACTTATCAGAGTTGACCTCTTCCCTCCGAGAACTTTTAAAAAAATATAATGAATTTGTGTGGACGCCGCAACATTCACGAATATTTAATATACTTAAAATCAAAGTATCTCAGGCTCCCGTTTTACAAAATTTTATCGAGTCTTTGCCTGTTGTAATCCAAACAGATGCATCTCGCAGTGGAATTGGAAGTTGTCTTCAGATGGAAAGACCGGTTTGTTATGCATCAAAATCTTTAAGCAAATCAGAAATCAACGGTGCATCCAGGCCACCGAAAGGTATTTAAGTAAACACTGTAGCTGAACTAGGGGTCAATCACCGACAGTCGCGATAGTGGTAACAATTGATCACCGTGTCTTTACAATTAAATAAAGAGTACGCCTGTATAAATACGTTGTATTGTTGTTGTTATTTCGCCGTCGATTTCTTTCGCTATCGTTTCTCTCTCGCTTACAAAATCAGAAGTGGGATAAGAGAACTCAAAAAGCGAACGGGAGACCATCTTGGTTTTTTTTTTGCTGATCTCGACAAGGGGCTCGACTCACAGCTGCAAAATTTGCTGTGGTGCAAGCGAAAGAGGTGAACGAACCGAGGAAGCGAGGAACACGACAGCGAGTGCACGAGACGATTTGCTTCGGTGTGTGTGAGCACCAGCAGTTGACCGTTGCAGAGATTGTCAATTTTTGCTGCGACTGTGTCGTTGATTTGATTTGGAAGTCGATTCGGCGGTTGAGGAGGTCGTTGAACCGAGGCGTTGCTCTGGGCTGTTGATGCTGGGCGCTGAACTTTTGCCGTTGGAACGGGAGAAGAAAGATTGGCTGGCGACTGGAGAAGCGATTTGGCTTTTTGAGTGACTGCATTCCTTGGCTGTTGGGGTGACCCGATAGTTTTTTTTTTTACGAAAAAAAAATTTGGTTGAGCCGTCGGCTTTTGAAGGGAGCTCTACTACCGAGTACTGGACTTGGTGCTTGTTTTTTGCTTGCGGTGGACGGGTGGTTGCAGTAAGTGTGACCATGGAAAGCAGGGTAGAGCGAGAGGAGAAGTACGGCGCTTTTACGAGGGACGAGCTACGTGAGGAGCTGAGACGACGTGGTTTGGACCAAGGAGGTCTGAAGGAGAACCTGCTGAGGCGGTTGCTCGATGCTACAGATTCGGGGGCGCTCGATGGAAAACCCTCCGGGAGTGGCTCTGCGAGCGAATCGACTGAGCTTCAAGAGCTTCGGCGGGAACTTCAGCTGCTGAGGGAGAAATTTGCAGAGCTCGCAATGACCAAGGCGGTCGAGAACGTAAGAACGAGTACCCCTCCCCCTGCTCCAAAGGTTGAAGTGCCAGCAACTGCTGTCTCGTCGGCAGGGGATAGGTGCTGCACGCGGAATTTATACACGGTGCGAGACGTCGCTGAGATGCTGCCTGAGTTCGATCCTAAGGCAATTGCAGGGCTGTCGTCGAAAGCGTGGCGAAGGAAGGTGGTGGACATCCAGCGCATCTATGTCCTCGACAAAAAGCTAGTACTGATGGCGGCGACGACAAAACTGGCGGGTGCCGCCAAATTATGGAGTCGGGGTACAACGATCGAGACGTTGGAGGAGTTTTTCGTAGAGCTGTGCCGAAACTTTCCCACAACCGATGATGATGCGGACGTCCACGACCGATTGAGAGACCGGAGGCAGGCGCGGGGTGAAGATCTCGAAGAATATATCTTCGAGATAAAAATGATTTCATCGAGGGGATGTGTACAGGAGACCTCCCTGATGAAATATATAATTCAGGGAATTGCGCATGAGGAGTGCCGGGAAGCATTCCGGGCGGTGAGGCCAACGTCGGTCGACGACCTGCTACAAAGAGTCCGTTGGGTCGTTGGACTAAGGCCCAGGAATCGAAGTGTGGCGGAGAAGTCTCGGCAGCGGGAGTCGGAACACCGCTGTGAAAGACCAGTGGCCAGGTCGGAAGGTACCGGAGAAGAACTAAGGTGCTTTGGGTGCCAGCAGGTGGGGCACTACAAACGGGATTGCCCACTGCAACATACCCAAGCTGCAAGGAATGGAGGGACCACCGGTATAGTGGGGAACTCTGGGAGACCAACCCAGTTGCTGTTTAAGGAGGAGCCGACGGAGTACACGGCAACGTACATCAAGGATGCCACGGTGAACGGGCACCTAGTCCAAGCATTCATCGACTTGGGAAGTGATTGCGTCACTTTGCGTCGTTCAGTTGCTGATAAATCACACATCAAGTACGACGAGGACCGGAGGCGCCTGATGGGGTTTGGAGGAGGATCTTGCCAGACCATTGGGCGAGTACGCCGAAGTAGCGGTCGACAAACTTTCCTCATGGTGCGAGGTTCTGATCGTGCCGGATGAGAGCCAACCATATGCGATGCTGATTGGACGGGAGTTGCTAGACCAACCACAAGTGAAGGTTGTAAAGGCATACAAATGCATCTCCATCACAGACTGCATGACTGAATCCCACCGGGGGAGTCGCAGTGAATGCAGGAGCTGCTCAGGAAGTCCAAGTCGCGGTAGAAGCAGACTAAGGTGCAGGACAAATGGATCCAGGCAACCACGAAGGCGCTCGAGGTTTAGGCCTGGCATTGGGAGCCGCAGTCGCAGGAGAAGTGGTCTTCGCAAGAGGCGAAGTGGGTCAAGGCGTAGTAGAAGTGGATCTAAAAGCGCTCGAAGTGGTCCCAGATGTAGCAGAGGCGATTCCAAATGTAGCAACAATGAATTAAGGTATTACAGGAGCGGCTTCAAGGCAACACACATCAGTCGTCCAAGGTTCAAATCCCGATCGGAACCCAGCTTCCGGTCAAAAGGTGCCTCAAAGTCGCCAGTACCAAAAAAAGAAGAGAGCAGCACAGCCTACGGATTTCGAGGACGAAAGCTTCGGGAAACAACCAAACCTGAAGAGCGACACCGAGGTTCGGATCGTGCGGACACGATCAATTAAGGATGGCCGAGTTGTTAAGTCAACGGTGCATCCAGGCCACCGAAAGGTATTTAAGTAAACACTGTAGCTGAACTAGGGGTCAATCACCGACAGTCGCGATAGTGGTAACAATTGATCACCGTGTCTTTACAATTAAATAAAGAGTACGCCTGTATAAATACGTTGTATTGTTGTTGTTATTTCGCCGTCGATTTCTTTCGCTATCGTTTCTCTCTCGCTTACAATATGCACAAATTGAGAAGGAAATGTTGGCAATTGTTTTCGTGTGCCTTAAATTCCATTATTATATATATGGGAGACCGATAGTTATTTTGACAGACCATAAGCCACATGAAAAAAAAACGTTCCTCAAGTTCATTCTAGTAGACTTCAAAGAATCTTCTTCTTCCTTTTATCAGCGAGGCTATGATCCGAAAACAAGGGATCACAACCCTCCCACTTCACCGCATTTCTACTGATCCGCCTGTGGGGTTCGCCTATTTGACCTCAGAAAATATCGGCAGGCCTGCCGATTTTGGATCACTCGGTTACTGAGGCCAATGAAATGCCGATGTCGTCGCATTTGTCTGATCCAGGCGTTTATAGGCCTGCCTTTCCTACATCGCGATGACTTCAAAGAATGAAACTTCAATTTTCAAAGTATGATTTAACAGTTGAATATATGCCAGGAAAAAAAATGTTTATAGCAGATACTTTATCCAGGTAGATACTTACATTCAGTCGAATGATGATAATGACATAGATTCTTCTCTTAATGAAATTGTTCATAGTGTTGAAGTTGCAGATAATCAAGTCGATGTTATCAAAAAAGAGATGGAAGGTGATAGAGAACTAAAATTACTTATCCAAATGTGCAAAACTGGATAGCCAAATGAGCTAAAAAAGATTGATCATTTAATTAAAAAGTACTGGCCTTTAAGATACTAAATTTACTACGAGAATTTTTTTTTTTTTTTTATTTTTTTTTTTTTTTTTTTCGAGGGTTGGTGAAAAATCTTCCATAGACACTATGAGAATAGCAAGCGCGTGCTCATAGTATTGTCAGATTCTTACTGACTAAAAAAACACCACCCTTCGATATAAATTTGTTAGATATCGCAACTAAGTATTAACTTATCAAGCAATTTTTCTTTCACGAAATAAAAACGTTTGGCAGGTTACTTTCCACTGAAAGATCCTGCATGTTCCGCAATCTAAACGCGGTTTATCATTATCTCGCCAAGCCGAAGGGTTTCGTCCTTTGTAGTCGGTGCAATAAATTGCTCTCATCCAATATTTGTAGGACTGTATTGTTGACATGTCCGATTAGTCGGTTTCTATGCTTTCTCGGGAAGCTTCTAGTTTCAGCTTCGATTGTCGGAATTCCGAGATCCCTGTGGATATCGTCGTATCTAATATACCACGGTGCTTGGACAATCTCTCTTAGCACTTTATTTTGAAAAGTTTGTAAAATATTGGCATTTGTTTTCTTGGTACAACCCCAAAGTTGTATACCGTAGGTCGACACCGGCTTTAGCACTTGCTTGTATAAAAGCAGTTAGTTCTCAGTACTGAGCTGGGAATGCTTTCCGAGTAACCAGTACATTTCGCTATATTTCATTTCGAGTTCTTTACGTTTCATTTTAACGTGCGAATTCCATTTCAGTCTTGCGTCGAGTGTCATTTCCAGATATTTGGCCTCATTTGCAAAAGGTATTCGGGCCGAGTTTAGAAAAATTGGCAAGTTATTAGTTTTCTTGTAAGTGAAATTCACGTGAACAGATTTAGATTCGTTGAGGGCAATCCGCCAGTCCGTCGTCCATTCATTTACTTTATTTAGCGCGTTTTGCAGTTTTTCAGTCGTTTCTTCGATTGTTTTACCTACTGCTAGGATAGCGGTGTCATCGGTAAACGTAGCTAGGATAGTGCCATCTTCTTTCGGTATATCTCGAGTATATAACAGATAGAGAAGCGGCCCAAGAACGCTTCCTTGTGGTACGCCGGCCGAAATTTCTTTGAGCTGCGAGTATTCGTTTCCATGTCTAACACGGAAGAGTCTATTCCCCAGATATGATACTAGAATATCGTATAAGCACACAGGGAGAACTTGTCGTAGTTTGGATTTCAAGCCATCATGCCACACCTTATCAAAGGCCTGCGAGACGTCAAGAAATACGCTTGAGCAAATCTTTTTTTCTTCAAATGCTTTCTCGATTACGTCAGTAATTCTATGCACCTGGTCAATCGTCGAATGCTTACTTCTGAACCCAAACTGGTGGTCAGGGATAAGATTATTTTCGTCTATAACCGGTTGGAGACGCCTTAGTAATATTCTCTCGAAAATTTTGGATATGACTGGAAGAAGCGAAATTGGTCTATACGATTTTACCTCATTTGGCGGTTTTCCTGGTTTTAAGACCATTATTACTTCCGCAACTTTCCATTGGCTCGGAACGTGTTTTAATCTGAGCGCAGCATTTACAATATAGAGAAGCTTAATCAAAGCTTTACTAGGTAAAACTTTGAGAATTTCTCCGGTGATTAAATCATAACCAGGAGATTTCTTAGGTTTTAGAATCTCGATCTCATTTTTGAGTTCCCTAGGCGTTGCACTTGTGAGTGTTAAATTGCCATATGGTAAATCCGGCCTATTGACGTTATCGTAAACCACTTGACTATCGTACGGTTTAAAGGTTTCTCCCAGTTGGGCCGCAAAGACGTCCGCTTTTTCTTTATCTTCCCTTGCCCATTCATTTTGATTCAATTTAATTGGCGGCGCGGGGACTTTGGGCCTTTTGGTGCCTTTTATGGCTTTCCAAAGTGAATAATTGGAAACTTTTTTCGCTGTTAAACTTTCAAGGTAAGAGCCTATTGCACGATTCTTAAAATCCTTAATAGTTTTCTTCAACGAATTGCACAGACGATTCAAGTGTGTTTTATGCTGCGGAGCACGACTCTGTTGCCATTTTTTACGCGCTTTTCGTTTTTCCTTGACCAATTCCTTTATTTCCGGAGGACATCGTAAGCCGTATTTGTCCGGCGTTTTCCTTGGAATGGGAGTATTATTCCAAGAGGCGAGCTGTACGATCTCGACGAAGCGATCAACTTCAGCGAGAATGAATTATTATTTTTTCAAAAACGTGTTATTGTTCCAAAAAGTTTGCGAGCACAATTTCTTCAAACACTTCACGAATGTCATTTAGGTATGACAAAAACCAAAGCCATAGCGAGAATGTCTATGTATTGGCCAAATATATCTTCAGATATTGAAGGACTTATTTCCATTAATTCCACAAGAAATTCCGGACATTCCATTTTTTAAAGTAGGTTGTGATATTCTAGAATTTTAAAACAAGCCTTATCTCGTGCTTGTTGATTATTTTTCGAAGTGGTTAGAAATAAAGCCACTTACAGATAAAACTGCAGTATCGGTAAGCTCTGTTTTAAAAGATATTTTTTCAACCCACGGTATTCCAAACCAAATCATTTGTGACAATATGCCTTTTAATTCATATAGTTTTAAAAAATTTGCAAATGCGTGGAACATGACTGTTACAACGTCATATTGCAAAACAATTACTAAAAAAGGCATATGAGGATAGGAAAGACATTTTTAGTGCATTATTGGTGCCGTGAACTAAGGCCATATGAACTAACGCCATAATGGCGTTAATTCACTTTCAAATACGAATTAACGCCATAATCCACTTATGGCTTTAATTCACTTTCAAATGAGAACTAAAGCCATCACTTAATGTGAACTAACGCCATATGGTGTTAATTCACATTCAAATATGAACTAATGCCATCAAATATTTCTGAGCTCTGAAGCACAGCCAACTCAGTTGATAGTTTTGATAAAACTTTATCAGTCCAATGTCACACCACGATCGGTTCACGTTTAGTCCCCAATGGACTTTTAACCCACCTGGGCCAACAGTCCACAACATTTAGGGCCATAGTTCCACAATCTTAAAGAAGAAGTGGGCCATAAAGAAGTGGACCTATGCTTACATAGGTATATACATTTTACAGCGTATAAACAGTGAGGTAAGTATGGGGGGGCATGCTGCCCCCCTGCAACCCCCCTGCCTGTGGTCACTGTTGGATTTGAGGTGGGTGCGAGGTTGGGTGAGAAACATGGATATAAAGGAACTTTACATACACCCATCCTCGCACCCACCTCAAATCCAACAGTGACCCCAGGCAGGGGGGTTGCAGGGGGGCAACATGCCCCCCATACCTACCTCACTGTTTATACGCCGTAAAATGTATATACCTATGTATGCATCTATGGCGATATACATATGTATTAAGAAACATACATTATTAGTTATTGTAGGTTACTTCCCTCTTCATGTTTTCGAGTGTGTACCAAGTTCCCATAAGAAAGCGAAGTTCATCTCCACCTTTATAGGCGAGAAATAACTTCATATGACTTTAATTCACATTCAAATGAGAACTTAGGCCACTTTCTAAAACGAACTAACACCATATGACTTTAATTCTCATTTGAAAGTGAAATAAGGCCATAAGTGGATTATGGCGTTAATTCGCATTTGAAAACGAATTAGCACCATTATGGCGTTAGTTCATATGGCCTTAGTTCACGGCACTGCATTATTATCTTATAGAAACTCCCAAATAGCCGGTATTAATGCTACACCATCACAGCTGTTAATGAGCAGAATTTTAAAATCTAAAATTCCCATTCAAGAAAGTTTTTTTAAACCTAAAATTATTGAAAACCCTTTACATATTTTAAAACAACATCAACAAAACTGCAAAAGTTATCATGACAGACACGTACGAAATGAAAAAGAAACAAATTTTGCTATGGGAGAAAATGTAGTAATACAACGAAACAAAATTTGGAAGCCAGCCCAGATAGTCAAACCCCACAGTACTCCTAGGTCATATATCGTGCAAACTGAAGATCAACGTTTACTTCGGCGCAATTCAAGTCATTTGAGAAGATCAATTCATGAGCCACAATTCAAATCGACAGATTTTGAATTGCCGGATATTCAACAAAACCATGAAAACACAATTCAAACGACAACACTTAGGTGTGGTGCCAACCCAAAATAATAAAAATGATATAAAGAGGTCTCCATCTAGTAACTATGTAACTAGATCAGGTAGAGAAGTAAAGCCTTTTCGAAAATACACTGGTTCAATAGTTTGAACCAAATGAAGTTAATTTAATAAAAAAAAAATAAAAATAAGAAAAAAATTAATAAATTATAGAATCATTCAGGCTAAATGAATTTATTATTTCTTTGAACATTTATTTGCTAAATTATAAATTTAAATAAAAAAAATTTATTTATTTATTAAAAAAAAAAAAAATTATTGAATTACCTAAATTTACTTGGTTAATAACAATATCTTAATGTGTAAAATTTTATATATATAGTATAATACCCACGGACGTGAGCAGTAACAATCGTAAATAAAGAATGAATTTCAAAGTCGTGTTTTAATTTATATTTTAACGAGATAGGTATAACAATGTCCTCACTATATTTCCTGTTTACATAAGCTGTAATCACTGGCAACGAGATTATAATAATTTGTGCGACGTGTTACTGAATTTAAGAACAACTGATCTTATGCTTTTAGGAGATTTTAACAGCCGGATTGGTCCGATGCAAAATAACTTTGTAAGTGGATATCATCCGGGAATCTTACTCCCAAACCGCAAATCTAAAGATGCAGTTTGACAATAATGGTACCAATATACTAGGGCTTGCCGATGCTTTCGACTGTAGTCTTTTGAATGGAAGCTGTGAAGGCGATGCTTGTGGGGAGTTGACGTTTATTCGTGGAACAGCTTGCTCAGTAATTGATTATTGCTTCGTTTCTGGTAGCTGGAACCATTTCCTGAACGATTTTCGCGTAGGTTTACAGACTTGTTCTGACCACATGCCACTAGAGATTACATGTAAGGCAACGGGTTCCGCTGATGTAGGTGCAACGAAGAAGCTAGGACTTTTGCCGAAACTGGTGTGGAAAGAAAGTAAAAAAGCTATGTTCCAAAACAACCTGAACTTATCGAATTCACTGTCAGATATCGATATGCTCACGGAAATAATAAGGAAGGCAACGCCACCCATCAGAGAACCAAAACGCAATATTTTTTACAAACAAAAATGGTTTGACCGAGAGTGTTTGAAAGCTAGAAATAAATCCTTGAGTTTCTTAAGATTATTAGGAAATTACTAGTCTAGCAATTTTAAATATCTCTATGCGGAAGCAAAAAAAGAATTCAAACGCATCTGTAAGGAAAAAAAGAGTGGCTTTCCAACTCCAAAATATTAACACCATTAACAACTCAAGATCTTCTGCTGAGTTCTGGAGAGCAGCAAACTATATTAAAGGCCAAGCAAATGTAATATCCTTATCCATGAAAGCGCCTATTCTCAAGACATATTTTAGTAACCTCTTGAACGTCCCACTGAGTTCTCCTCCAATGCATTATGCAGTACCCATGATAGAAGACGATTCTCTGGATTCACCGTTTACAACACTGGAAATCCATGAAGTCATTGAGAGAGCCAAAATGAAGAAAGCCCCAGGAGAAAACCGCATTTCTTTCGAATTTTATAAAAATTGTACAATTGAATACGTAGCTGCTCTCGCTTTCGAATTCAACCGAATATTCTTGAACGCAAATGTCCCAAAAAGTTTCAAAGAGGCTCTAATCTTCTCCCTACACAAAAAAGGAGACCGCAACGACCCATCAAATTACAGGGGAATATCTTTTTTAAATACCTCCGCTAAGATATTCGCAGGTTTAATTTTTAACAGGCTTAAAAATCGGGTCATCAATACGAATAGTTTGTCGGGATTCCAAGCGGGATTTAGGAAAAAGTACTCAACGGTCGATCAAATATTCACGCTATTGAATATCGCCGAAACCTACAAGCGAAATCACGCCTTTTTTGTCACGCGCAGCTTTTGACTCAATACCGAGAGAAGCGCTTTTCTACGAATTGCATACGATCGGGATTTCAAACAAAGTCGTTAATATCTTAAGAGCATTGTACGACAATAATGTAGCTTATGTGTGGTATGGTGAAACTCTATCCGATGAATTCGCAACGACAATAGGCGTGAAGCAAAGATGTATTTTGATATTGTTTATCAATGACATCACGGAGGCGGTACGAGGCGGAATAGAGTTCAACCGGGAAAGGATTCCTTGTCTGATGTTTGCGGATGACATTGTATTTCTCGCCGATATAGTCGAAGGTATGCAGTCAATGATGAATGGGCTAAGGGATTATTGTCAACGTTGGAACTTGAGCGTTAACTTAAATAAATCTAATATGATGGTCTTTAGAAGCGGTGGTGGTAGATACTCACAAAGTGAACAATCGACATACAATGGTGAAGGAATTGAGATTGTACGGGAATACAAGTACCAGGGAGTGTTGATATCAGCCAACCTTAGTATGGCTAAACATCTTGAATCTAAACTCTCAGAAGCTAAGCGCGTGATTTCTTCGGTTTGGGGCCGTTGTATCACAAACAACTACATAACACATTGCTCTAAACAAAAATTGTTTCACTCAACTGTAGCGTCCATTCTCTTATATGGTGCCCAAGCTTGGGGGTACCGTTCTTATGACTGCGTCGAGAAGTTCCTTCGGTACTTTCTAAAACGAATTTTCCGTTTGCCGGCTAGTTCCCCGAACTACATGTTGCACTTGGAGACTGGGACTCCGCCTACGTTTTTCGAATATGTGGTAAAAGTTATGGAGATGGATGAGCATAGGCTACCAAGAAAAGTTCTCACACATATCATCAGAACGAGAGGTGGCTTAGTACATGAATTGGAGAGGTTAGCAAGCGAGTGTGGCATGAATCTAAGCATTGTACCTGAGCAGCATCCTTCCACCCTAAGAGTACAATTGAATAGTATTTTAAAAAAATACAGGGAAATCTACAGTAAATTAAAATATCATCTTAAGGAAAGCACGTACTTCTTGAACTGCTACTCAACCGAAAACATAAGCACAATCTTTAAGATTAGAGGCGAACTTTTGGACCTAAACTTCATACCACACAGACCAGAGCTTCCAATTATGTGTAGTCTTTGTAACATGAAAGTAAGAGAAGATGTATTTCACTTGCTCGGTGTTTGCCCGATTTGAAAGGAGTTCCGTATAAAACATTTCGGAGTACACCCCCTTGATATGGATTCATCCTTAAGATTTTTAAACGGTGAAAATGGATGGGATCAACTTTTTAGTTATACTAAAAATGCATTGCGCTACAGCAAATGTATCATTGAGGGTAGTTTCTAAGTAATACATTTTTTGAGAGTATCTCTTTTATATATATCATTTTTTTTTATTTTTAAAAACTATCAATTTGTTAATCTGGTAGACGGCCATAGGCCAAACCAAAACAGACATATGGTAGTTTTATTTATAAAATTATTATACGAATTTTTTGTGAAATAAAAGTCTATTCAAACTAACTAAAACTAACTAGAGCCAATATGCAATCGATTCAGAGAGATCAATTTCCTAGAGCGTTTCAGATCCAACTTGGGACAAATCTGCGTAGTCACTACACATGTTGCACCACTTGTCCACCTAAGGTTTGTTCTTTGGATTGCATCCAGCTTGAATTTAAATTTACCATTAGTGATTGGTATACCTATATTATACTTGTCTGGAAGGATGGGTACAGTTGTTCCTATTCTGGCGAGTTCAGCAGCCTTATAATTCCCCGAAATATCCTTATGCCCCGGCACCCAACAGAGGTGAATATTAAACTACTCCACCATCTTCTTAAGGGACGAATGGCAGTCTAGGGCTAATACTGAATTTATAGGGATTGATTTCAAGAATTTGATTACAGCTTGGCTAACTGAAAAGATACGGATCTCCTTGGCGGATATTACGTTGTTCTTTTCCTCCTTAATCCCCATTATTTCCGCCTGGAACACGCTACAATGATTTGGTAGACGGAAGGAGAGCTTAAGATTAAGCCTGTCAGAGAAAACACCTCCACCAACTCCATCTTTCGTTTTTGAGCCGTCAGTATAGAAGAGGATCGACTCATCTTCTAAAAAAGCATCTTCATTCCATAGTGATCTGGAAGGGATGGTGACAAGGAAGTTCTTGTCAAAATTTAGACGTGGGATTGTGTAGTCCGTGTTTTCGGGAGAGATTGTGAATTTATTCAGAATGGAGGCGTGGCCAAATTCTTTTCTTGACCAGTGCTGGGTAGCTTCAAGGCGAACAGCTGCATTGGCTGCCATGTGCTTGCTAAATATATCGAGGGGTATCTGATGAAACATAATGTCCAGTGCCGTAGAGGGAGTTGTTCGTAGTGCTCAGCTTATACACAGACAAGCTGTACACTGGACGTTGCTTATATATTCGCGATTTAAAGTTTTTCTAAGACTGTCTACCAGACAATCACCCCGTATGTGAGTATCGATCTAATGACCGATATGTATAGCCAGTGAGTTATTCGAGGCTGTAAGCCCCATTTATATTCAATGGCTTCTTACCCACATCGAACCGTCCATATGGTTAACTTGTTTAAAGCGATTTGTAGCACTTCTTTTAGAGTATTAAGGTGCTTTCCTGAGACTGCTGTAGTAACATCATCTGCATAAACAATCACCGTGCATCCCCTCACCCTCCAGTATTGTCAATAGTTCATTAACCAGCAAGTTCGAAAAGACAGGAGATAGAATACCACCTTGCGGAGTGTTTCTACTGACAGATCTTCTGGAAGACGTTCCACCTAGCTCTGAGTTGATAATCTGATCACTAAGCGGAAAATTGATCAATTTGCAGAGTGAGCTGTTTACCTTCAGGCCTGAGAGTGCATCTGCAATCGCTGATGCATTGACATAGCATCCCCTATATCTAAGAAAGCTACCATTGAATATTCCTTGTGAAATAGGGAGTATTCAGTATTACGAACCAGCGAGCGTAATGCCGTTTCAACTGATTTACCTTTGCAATAGGCATGTTGGGCCACTGATAGAAGTTTTGTATCAATACTGTTGCGCAAGTGGATATCAATCAATCGATCTATTGTTTTTAGAAGAAATGATGATAGACTAATGGGTCTGAGACTACTTTGACTTCTCTCCAGACTTTTGGTATACGAGCAGATCTATACAGCTATTTAGAATGATATCTAGCACCTGCAAGATAAAGTCCGACGACTTCTGTAGTTCGGCTATTATTAGACAACATGGTCTTGTGGTTTTGTATGGTTTAAAGCTGTGTATCGCCTAGTGGAGTTTGTTTTGTGTAATTAAGTTAGAGGAGTTGTTTAAATTTGCAGCTGCTCTGTTAGAGACAGTGTTGCTAACAACTTGGGAGCTACCTGGGAAATGTGTGTCAAGTAATAGATTTACGGAATCTTCGCTAGAAGTCGTCCAAGTCCCATCTGGGCATTATTGGATTAGTGGAGAGGATTTTCAAACGCTAGTGCATGCGATCATATGAAAACACAAGCGTTTTCACTCAGCTGAGGCCTACCAACTCCTACTCTCAACCTCCACGCGGTGACAGCCGTGGCGGATTCTTGGTTGCCGCAGATGAGAGAGGGTGAGAAGAGTGCTTTTCCACTAGAGCACTTATTCCTGTTCCAGGCGGCAGCAGACGAATTACCTAGACGGAGTCAACGGTGGCGTCTATAGTTCCAGTTAGGTTGAACTTAGTGAATATCTTGCGCGAGCTGCTTCGACGTATTCGGATCACAGGTCGGTAAGAAATTTCCAATGTTGGTCAGGACATTGGAATAGAGATGGTGGCGGAGGAGCCCTTAATGGGCCAACGGCAGCGCTCATACTCCCGTAGTGTACTATTGGCACCGGTGTACCCGGCCCCTCGTCCTAGGGGAATAATTAAGGAACTGGCCCTCCAGGTTGGGGGTTGTGCCATCGGGGTAACTTCCCTACCACGTAAAAAACTCATGGTTCCGAAACAACCAAACGCCTCCGATAAGGATGACTCAACTAATGACGACCCCAGCAAATGAAATAAGGACAACGACCTTCGGATCTGTACGTGGAATGATCTGTCCCTTTACAGCCACGTGCAGCCGAACAACTAGCAGAGACCCTAGACTGCTATAAAGCAGATATTACCGCCATCCAGGAAGTGCGATGGGATGGGCCGGGCAAAAAGAGGATGAAAAACTGTGACATCTACTACGGCGATTGCTACAGAGGCAACAGGCAACGCTTATTCGGATGCGGATTTGTCATACGCGGCAGACTTAGGCAAGAAGTTTTAAGCTTTCGACACGTAAGCGAGCGTATTATGACTATCCGGATCAAGGCGAAATTCGCAAACATAAGCCTAATATGTGTTCATGCCCCCACGGAAGAAAAGGACCCTGCCACCAAAGAGTGTTTCTACGAGCTCCTCGATAAAACATACGAGCAATGTCCTAAATACGACGTTAAAATCGTATTGGGCGATTTTAACGTCAGAATAGGAAAGGAGGACGTCTTTGGTAGGGCAGTCGGTAAGCATAGCCTACACGACACCACGTCTGATAACGGACTAGTAGTAGTAGTAGTATTTCTGTTTATTTTTTCATAAAAAATTTACAGGAATTTGTTACAACATGACAATAATAATAATATGTCGTCTGTGGGAGATTAGTAACTTTTTTTTTTTTTTTTGTATGGGTTAAATTCGTCAACTAAACTTTTCCTATACCAGAATGCTTCTACAATATAATTCATCAGAGCACTCCAATTGTTGTGAGGTTCTCCGTTTAGCAAGTTGATGATTTGATCCTCCTGTATGAACTCCCATCCAAAGTTCCTTTGCCGTATAAATTTTAATATGGGGCAAATCCCTATAAAATGTATAATATCTTCTTCTTCCTCAGGTTGCATGAAGTACAATTCATGCGATCGCCCTCACGAAAATTATTTGCGTTTAATCCGAGTAACCCTGCGCGTGCTTTGAAAGTCCATGTTATCGATTTTTTTGGTACTGCATCATTAAAGTAAGTAAAACCTATGTGATGATTAAGTTTTCTATAGATTCCATGGGAGCTAACTTGTGCCTTCTGCAGATTTTGCTCAATTTGATTATTTCGCGTTTTGTTAATATTTTCTTTCCAGATATCCTCGTTTATCGGCGCATCTAACCAACTAACACCGTCACTTCCTCCCAAGTTTCTCCAAGCCTCAAACCAGTAAATTTTCTTTCGGATTATTTGTTTCGTTAGCATGTGAGGAAGTCGGCTTACTGGATATTTGAATAGCGTTTTATGTATGTAGTCCGTATGCAATTTTAAAGTGTGAAGATGCATATCACGGACACCGGTTTCTAGGCTGAGCATATAATTTGGTGTAAACTCAGGTAGACCGAAAATTATTTTTATATAAAATCTTTGGATTTTATCCAGTCCGAAAAACCCCATACTTGAGCTGCATAGCTGTAGACTGATCTCATTACAGCATTGAAAAGTTTCATTTTCGCTGATAGCTTAATGCATTTTTACCCCATGAAAGTGTTCCATGTGCTGTTAATACTATTCTTGGCTTTAGCTTCTCTTTCTTGTAATTGCTCAGTCATAGATAGTTTCGGTGTGATTATATGGCCTAGATACTTGTAACATTTGTTTATTTCTATTTCTTCTCCCCTAAAATGCTATTTTTCATTTTTTGCTCTTTTACCACCCTTGCTAAATATCATGATGATAACGGACTAAGGCTAATTGATTTCGCTGTGGAGCGAAATGTTACCATAGCAAGCACATGGTTTCCTAATCTCAATATTCATAAGCAGATATGGCGGACCAATGATCATGTAACGATCAATCAAATTGATCATATTGCGATCGACGCAAGGCATGCCTCCAGTATTCTGGATGTCCGGACCTTCCGAGCGGCCAACATAGACTCGGATCATTACCTTGTTGTAGCCAAGGTACGAATGCGGATATCCCAATCTGAGCAACAAAGAAGAATTACTGTGAGAAAATTTAACGTCGAAAAGCTACAATAGCAAGAGACCGCCAGACTCTTCGCTGAACGCGTATCCCGAAATCTCTCAATCACCCCTTTGCCGCCAGCATCAAGTACCGAAGACCAGTGGCAACGCTGCCAACATGCCATCAGAAACGCCGCGACTGATGTGCTGGGTCTCGCTCGCCAACCACCGCGAAACCACTGGTTTGACGAAGAATGCCGGCGAGTGCATGCAGCAAAATAAGAGGCATAGAAAGCGACGCTGCAAAGGAAGACGAGAGCTGCTCGTGAGCTCTACGAGCAAAAGAGACGGGAAGAACATCGGCTTCTCCAAAAGAAGAAGAAAGAGCATGAGAAGCGCGCGTTTGAGAATATCGAGAGTCTATACTCCAGGAACAATGTACGGAAGTTTTACCAAAAGGTAAAAAGAACGTGTCAGAGAAGTAATACCCGTACAGAAACCTGTAGAGATGAGAATGGAAACCTCGTAGTAGAATCACAGTCGGTGCTGAGAATATGGAAAAACTACTTCTGCAGACTGTATAACGGCGACGAAGACCAACATCCCGCTGTCAGGCAGAATGAACCATTCAACATGGACGATGATAGTCAAAATTTCCGTCCACCAGACCAAAACGAAGTGAGGATAGCAATATCCAAGCTAAAATCCAACAAGGCTGCTGGACCTGACGGCTTACCGGCCGAACATTTCAAGGCAGCTGGTGATGAATTGGTAGAGTGCATACATCAACTCATCTCTAAGATTTGGTCAGACGAGTGTATGCCTGATGAATGGAATCTCAGCATCGTTTGCCCGATCCACAAGAAAGGAGACCCCCTCAACTGCGCCAATTATAGAGGCATCAGTCTCCTCAACATCGCATACAAGATTTTTTCTGCGATATTGTGTGAACGCCTGAAACCTTTTATCAATAGTCTGATTGGACCCTATCAGTGCGGTTTCAGGCCAGGAAAGTCCACCATCGATCAAATCTTCACACTTCGGCAGATCCTGGAGAAAACCAAAGAATTCCAAACCGATACTCAGCACCTCTTTATTGATTTCAAGTTCGCCTATGACAGCATCTATAGAAAAGAGCTTTATAGAGCCATTTCTAGTTTTGATATCCCTGCCAAACCGTCTGTGCAGGCTGACGATGGAGAACGCTCGCTGCTCCATCAAGGTCGGTAATGACCTCACCGAGACCTTTGATGTCAAAAAGGCGTTAGGCAAGGTGACGCGCTGTCATGGGACTTCTTTAATATTGTACTTGAGCGGATTGTGCGGAACTCACAAGCCAACACCGGAGACACAATCTATTACAAGTCTGTACAACTGCTTGCATAGGCCGACGATATAGACATTATCGGAAGAACTCAGCGGGCTGTCACCGGTCCGTTTGCAAACATTTAGGCGGAAGCGGCCAAAATGGGTTTAGCGATAAACGAGGGCAAAACCAAGTATATGCTGTCAACAAGAAGGGAAAACCAACACCGACGAATTGGACAAAACGTCACCGTGGGCAGCTATAGCTTCGAGGTAGTAAGCGACTTTGTCTACCTTGGCTCTGCTATAAATTCTACAAACAAAATCAGTGCAGAAATCATAATCATAACTCTTGCCAATCGCTGTTTTTTTGGGCTTATAAGGCAATTCAACAGTATACGAGCTGTACAGCGACATCGACCTAGTCAAAAAACTGCGTATTATACGTCTGAGATGGCTAGGAGATGTAGGACCAACGCTCCTGCCCGCAGAATCTTCGAATCTAACCCCGAGGGACGACGCAGTAGAGGGAATCATCGCCGTAGGTGGCGCGCACAAGTTCAAGGGGACCTCGACCAACTTGGAGTGCGCAACTGGAGGCAACTAGCTAAAAGCCGAGCTAAATGAAGAGGCTTGTTGGTTGAGGCCCAGGTTCACCTCGAACTGTAGCGCCACCTAAGTAAGTAAGTAAGGAGAGGATTTTTCTTAGCCTAGATGCCTCAAAGACTTCATCTATTTTGCCACAAAGGAGTCTCCACGAATTGCGTTTAGCCTTCCTTAGTTCTTCTAACAAGATAGACAGCGATGCCTTGTATAAGTCCCAATCTGTTGCTTCCTTCGTGCTTTTGGCATTCTTGAAGAGTTTTCTCCAATTAGTTCTTAAATGACCTAAATCTGCATTCAACCAATGATACTTTTTCCTACTCCTGGGCCGTGCTATAAGGCAGGAAGAAGACATCGCTTTATTAAGGGCTGAGGTAAGATCCTTAACCATGCGATCTAATTCTTGGGTATTGCAAGGGGTCCTATAGGGAATCGAAGTTACTAATATCTTTACAGTTAGTGTGTATTTGAGCCAGTCAGTTTTAATTCCTAAAGGCTTTGGGGGCTATATGGTCGATATTCAGGCTAAATTGAAGATATCGATGGTCTGAGAAGGAATGTTCCCCTGATACGTTCCAGTTCTTGATCCTTTGAAGCATGTTGTCAGAGACAAGGGTAATGTCTAGCACTTCTTGTCGATTTTTGGTAATGAATGTTGATTCATTACCTATATTGCACACAATGAGATTCGTACTTAACATTAAATCAAAAAGTAGCCCCATACTGTGTGGTGAGCGCTTGCGTCACATCCTATTATGAGACCAGTTTTCTGCCTCCTGAATCTGCGATCAGTATTTCCAGGTTATACTCAAAATGGGAGTTCATATTTCCATGGCGAGATATGTCGATACCAAGTAGTATGACCTGCTTGACGTCTCTATCTTTGCCGCAGTGGTATCTCTATCTCTGTAATTAGGGAGTCAGGTTACTTTTAGGCTACTTTTTACCAGTATACATAAACATACCATCTTTTTTTGGGTGAAAAAAGAAAAATCCACTAAATTCGGCGTTTTCGCGGGATATCGAAATGAAAAAGAAGGATAATAAAAGGGTATCAGATATAAAAAATTTCTGCAGCAAATTCTTATATTATTCGTCAAAAGTAGTTATGCGCTTATACCAACCAATCAACCAACATTGCTACAACTTCATCGTCATCGTCTTCAACGTCCATCGCGCTCGCATTGGCATCACTTTTGGTGGAATATTTCTCCATTTTACCAATTTGGAGGAGTAAATCTGGCTTCGTTTTACGCATGAATATGTCAAATTGCATTACACCGTGAGAATCGCTTGGAATATGTCGACTCTCGCGAACTTTCCGCTGAAGATGCATTTTCCTTTCGGTTTCGACATTCTTTTTTCTTTAGATTAACGAGACACTGATGCGAACAAGTTCACTAAAACTGACGTGCAGCAAATTTAATAAAAAGTGACGCGCACATGAATGATAGTAGTAATAGGTCTGTTCTTTTACTTTTTGGGCAAAAAATAGTAAAAGAGAAATTATCAACCTTAAGAGTAAAATTCTGTCTTAAAGAGAGAAGCTACAAAAAAGTAAAGGAACGCGTTAGACAAAATAACTTGCCCTTAATTAAACGTCAACGTTTTCAGCTGTTTCTTCCGTACTCCACATCTATCTAAACCATTTTCATTGAACTTTGAAGTTCGTTTTTATTGCTTTTAAATACAAATTTACATATTTAAATGCGCAGGAATGTCATAGGAAAGTATTCAACTTTTATTTGGGTCCCCTTTTTTTTATTTTTTATTTGCCCTTTTGCTGCAAATAGAATTAAAATGAAAAATAACCCAAAACAAAAGAAAAATAAAAACAACCAAACAAAAGGTCTGTTCCTTTACTTGCAAATTCGTACAAATTTGTACGAATTCTTACTCAACAGCGTTCCTTTACTCAAAAAAGTAGTAAAAGAGAAAGGCAACGAGAGAGTAAAACTTTCCCCTCAGTGAAAAATCTTACGAATTCTTACTCAACAAATTTCTGCCAGTGAGAAGTGTACTTTCTGTCAAAGTCAGCTGTTACTTTGTTTGGATACTTTTATTTTTCTTTTGTTTTGGGTTATTTTTCATTTTAATTCTATTTGCAGCAAAAGGGCAAATAAAAAATGAAAAAAATTTCTCTTTTACTATTTTTTGCCCAAAAAGTAAAGGAACAGACCTAAAGTAACAGCTGACTTTGACAGAAAGTACACTTCTTACCGGCAGAAATTTGTTGAGTAAGAATTCGTAAGATTTTTCAGTGAGGGAACATTTTTACTCTCTCGTTGCCTTTCTCTTTAACTACTTTTTTGAGTAAAGGAACGCTGTTGAGTAAGAATTCGTACAAATTCGTACAAATTTGTACGAATTTGCAAGTAAAGGAACAGACCTAATGCGTATGGTTTAAGGCTGAACTATAATAGAAGAATGGTTTCCTATGACCACTTCCGAAACAGTGCGAATACAAAGGATTTGTATTATGTGATGATATTAGCTTTTTGCTTCAATTCGTTAAGTTTCGTTCACTTTTGGTCATTTAAGAAAGACCGAATCCATTTCCTCTTTCATACGAAAATTTGACAGTTGCACAGCTGTGAATGGCTATGAACCACACAATTGCCTCCGAACACATACGCTTATTATGGGCTACTTTTGCAATTGATAGTACTGAAGGAAACTTAACACTGAATTATGAGATTAGCTTCCGATTGCTTCCGACTATTATAATTCAGCCTTTACTCGTTCGATGTGAACGTGTATAATATTCGCCTGCTGTCATCGTATAGTCGAACAGTCTAATGTTCGCCACATATAAAATTCAAAATATTATATACGTTAGGAATGCTGTATGAAAAAAAGGATTTAGAAAATGTTCGCGGGCTAGGTTTTAGGAAGCTCAAAAAAAAGAGTATCCCGCGAAAAAAAGGATAATAGCAACATTAAGTATACAGAATCTGAGTTTATCTTTGTCTTGTGTATACAGTTAGTAGTATAATGCTAATCGAGGTTGGACATTTCTATTGTGGAAATTTTGATTTTGATTTTTTGATAATCTCTATTATGGAAGTTATTTTATCCTGAATTATTTTGATATCTATGCTGATTAAAATTATTATGAGGTACATATACTCTAGGTTGGCAATTTCGTTGTCTATTATTTCTATGATGATTTTGATTTGGTTGTCGATTTTTAAAGTTCTGCCTTTGCGATTTTTATATTTTTCGTTTAAAAATCCTGCTGATGTAAGTTCGTGTAAGGCTAATTCTATTGTGGCAGGCTTAAGAGCATATAGAATTGTTCTCATATGTGGATGTAATTTTTCTTTAAATGTTTTTAGACCTACTTTTATGTTTCCATGTAATTCGTCTATTCGTCCTTCTTGTGTACATTTTTGATTTTATGCTGTCAATGTCCGTTGTATGTACGAGTAGTTATAAAAATTAAAAAAACATCACCACGATATTGTGCTGACCTAAGGTCTTCATGTAATTGATTTGATAATTAAAAACCGCTGAAATTTAAAATTAACATTTCTCTCATTGCTGCCCCACTATATAAGTGACTATGAATTTCTATTGCTTGTCGGGCACGTCCTATCAATTTACTTACTATGTCAATGCATATTCTTTGTGCCTGATCGTTATACTTGTGCGGCTGCTGCTAGCCCTGCGTTTCAAGGTTCTAGATTCATAATGTTGATCGTACGAATATATTGTTGTCTTCTAAGCGTCTAGATTTAGATGACTTCTTCTCGTTGGGGCGTTTCGATCGCGCCCGTTTCTTTCACATCTCACTCATCCTTGATTTGGTTGAAGAGCACATCCTCTATGGACTTTTGTACTATTGGCTATGTGCGTTAGCTTTGAAATACTGTACTTCTCAACAAAATAGAGAGTTCAATTTGCGGTGATCTATGAATAAGTAAAAGAAGCTTAGACGACGGCTTGACTGTACTCGACGTATTTATTATAATGACTGACTATTATATCCGAAAGTAGCTTAGGCTAATATGTGTGTGTGTGTGATAAGTATGAGCCATGTTAACATGTACATTTGCAACACAATTTATCTGTTTTTTATCACTTTACAAATTATTAATGCTTTATGAAAGAGTGTGATTGGGAGGAACGGTGATCCTGATCAAAACGCAAACGGAGAGAACTTGTTGGGTTTTTGATGTGAAAGTGACTTATCCGTCATGAACACTTTCTTTCCACACAAGGACACTTACAAATGCACATTGTACCGCCAGAGTCTTCAGTAGAAGTCGCTGATAGATTCCTTTGTAGTACCATCGTGTCTGAAGAGAATGGTTTGTGATGTTCGCGTATTGAGAGGGGCCGAACTGTCAACTGATCATCAAGGCTACAAAGATCTCCGCCTCAAAAGACTTCTCCTAAAGCGCAAAATGAAAGTCTCGCAAACCCGGATGTGTTAATTCGGGAAACGCTAACCTTGGAAGAGTACTCTGAAAAAGGAAAACGCCGTGCTCCGTAAGAGGCTGGACGAAATGGAGCTGTTGTGTCGGGAGCTCAAAAGCAAAGTTGAGAAACTTGAATCAGAGAATAAAGTTTCTTTGCTCCAAAACGAGTATTTAAAAACTCATACGGTTACTCATAGTGAGCCTTCTCCGGGTAGCCATCGCTACAGTACGGATGAAGAAGAACTCGCTCGCGAAACGGATTGGATACTTAAACGAAGACCATCTAAAAAAACGCCGGCTCATCGCCCGAGATTGTTGCACAACACGAACCTAATCGGAAAGCGTAGCCAAAAGTCTACTCTCATAAGAGACGGTTAGTAATTTTTCTTTTTTCTTTTAATGATGGATGCAAAGTGTGTAAAGTGTGATACCCTAATATCGGGAAATGATTATCTTTCCTGCGGAGTTTGTCATTCAACTTTGCACTTACACTGCTCCGATGTTCTCGATAGTCAATTTAATTCAATAA
Organism: Brachypalpus laphriformis; assembly: GCA_945910035.1. Classification (NCBI taxonomy): domain Eukaryota; kingdom Metazoa; phylum Arthropoda; class Insecta; order Diptera; family Syrphidae; genus Brachypalpus; species Brachypalpus laphriformis. The sequence continues at coordinate 53,099,123 of OX246755.1, forward strand.
AGACAAATTTCAATATATTTTGGAAATGTAATTCGTGTGATTTGAATATGCTGGTACCCTGCTTAGTAAAAGTTAAAGAGTTGATAAAAGTGTGTAACGAAGTTGAATTTGAGAAGTGTTTCTCTTTTGTCTCATCTGATCCGAACCTCTCCCAAAGAGTTACTCGGTCTCAAGCAAATACTATAAACAATGTCCCTAGTAAACTTCTAAGAGAAAGAAATGCTTCCCCCTCACCCTTACTTCGCATAACATCATCGCGTAAAAATATAGACTCTCCCTCAATCGCTTTAAAAAATAAAAAAAATCTAACATTAACACTCGGTCGACGACCTCGTCAAAAGCTGTTATAGCAGCAAATGCAACCAATTCTCTCTCTGTTAAGCAGAGTAAAATGTTGAATAAAACAGATTGCGCTTACAGCTGTTCGGCCAATGCACTTGTAACTGCTCCCGTGGATGTTGTTGTTGTCTCGTCAAAACAAAAACAAAAGCAAACATTCTTCCCATGGGTTAACTGCAGCTGCAGTTACCGAAAAAGTTATTATTGTGGATGATGTTTCTAATGCCGGTGTTGTTGCGGAGGTGGACGCTGCTTTTGATGCTGCTAATGCCAATGTTGCAGTCTCTATGAGTGGTCGTGAGACACATTTTGTTGCTGCTGATGCGGATTGCCTTAATGTTGCTGTTGATGTCACTGCCTCTGTTACGGAAGCTGTTAATTTGAATACTATGAGTATTGCTGCTGCTACCGAATCGTCAGCTGTTGGAGTTAGTTCTGGTGCTACTAACATTGAGCAGAACGTTTCTCAAAGAAACGCACGGCCGGAAATAATTTTCGTTACAAGTGAAAACTTTGCTAAACTTCATGTCGTTCGTAAATTGAAATGATTTCATATCTCGAGTTTCCGCCCCAATACATCCACGGACGATAATATTAGATATATCTCCAATAAGATGCATGCAAATCCCGCTGGCTTTTCATGCTTTAAATTATTTAAACCAACTCAAAGTGGTCAAATTCTAAAATTTTTAAATTTTAAAATTGGTGTTCCTGCTAACTTTGCAAGCACTGTTTATAATGGGAGTTTTTGGCCCAGTGGAGTAAAGATTCGGTCTTTCATCCATAACCCAAAAAAATGAATCGTGCTACTGCTATTGAAACTTGTAAGCCACTCTGCGAACTTAACGTGGACCGAAATAAGTATTCTGATTCAATTAAAGTATATTATCACAATGCTAGTGGATGCAGAACGAAGACTCTGGACTTGTTTACGGCATCTTGTCACAAAGATTATGATGTGATAGTAATTACGGAAACCTGGCTTCATGATGGAATCTTGTCAACAGAAATCTTCGACAGCCTGCTGTACAATGTTTTTCGCCGTGATCGCTGCAAATCTGTTGAAGAACGTGGTGGAGGTGTGCTGATTGCTGTTCGATCATCATTTTCTTGTAAGCAGATAGAATTGCCGATACTAGATGTAGAACAGATCTGTGTTTCTGTTAATGTTGAAGGTACTAACGATTCTATATTCTTTATTGTTAATTATATACCATCACATAGTAAACTTGAAGGTTATGAAAAATACATTGAAAACATTGAATTTATAAGTAATCATTGTTCAGAATCAAATTATATATGTGCTCTGGGTGATTTTAATATTGGTGATGTTGTATGGTCATGGTCTGAGGACGATAAAATGCTTATTCCACACAATGTGGTGAAAGATTATGAATTGGCTATTATTGATGGCTTGCTTTCGCTTAATTTATGTCAAATTAATACCATAATGAATTCTCAAAATAGAGCTTTAGATCTTGTATTTGTTAATATAAACGACTTCAAAATTAATGTATTTGAAGCACCATTTGCTCTTCTAAATAACTCTATTTATCATGAAAGAATTAGCATAGAAATTGAAATGTATAATTTTTATAAGAGGAACACGAAATGCAATTATGCTGGTTTGAATTCGTTTTTGAATTCGTTTAACTGGGATTGGGAATTTGAAAATCTTCCCGGTGCAGGGACGGGTTAAGAATATCACTGCAGAATAGAAGGCGGGTGGACATCTTGTGTGTCCAAGAGACGAAATGGAAAAACACCGGGAATCGGGCGCGTTTCTTGGACGTTAGGACAAAAGATTACAAGATGTTCTACTACGGAACGGAAAAGTCTAAGAACGGAATCGGTATCATCCTTGCGGCAGAGCTACTTGGTAACGTCTTGAGCATTTCGAAGTCCAGCGACCGTTTGATGTCTCTCAAACTAGTAATACAAGGAGAGGTGTGGAATATTGTCAGTGCATATGCTCCCCACGATGGGTACAATCAGAGAGATAAAGACGCATTTTGGCTAGATTTCCACAATCTCCTTAAGAACATCCCAAAGGAAGAATTTCTATTTGTTGGAGGAGATTTGAATGGACATGTCGGGAAATCAAACGAAGACTATGAAGACTGCCATGGAGGACTAGGATATGGCACCAGGAACCTTCCTGGTGAAGACATCCTAAGCATGTGCAAATCACACGGTCTTATCGTGTTAAATACCATGTTCATCAAACAAAGCCGACACCTGATCACTTACAGCAGTGGTGGAGATGAAACTCAGATTGACTACCATTTGGTAGGCAGTTTCATGAAGCCTCGGGTAAAAGATTGCAAAGTGATCCTGGGAGAGGCAATCGCTCGGCAACACCGTCTCCTGCTTACAGAAATTTTTATGAAAACACCGAAGAAAAGCAAACAAACAAGGGTCTCTGAGAAAATCAAGTGGTACAATCTGGACAAAGAAAAAGGCGAAGCTTTTGTTTTCGTAATGAAAAATTACCTCTCTCACACCATCAACGGAGCTGAGGATGAAGAGTGCAGAGCACAAAATATGTGGGATTCCCTACAGCGAACTTGCTTAAATAAGGCCAAATCACTGCTAGGAGCTTCAAAAGGCCACCATCAACACGCCAAAGAAACATGGTGGTGGAGTGATGAAGCTAAGAAAGTGATAAATGAGAAGAAAGCGGCTTTCAAAGCTTGGTCAAAGTGCCCCTCTAATAATAGTGACGAAAAAGCTCGCCTCGAAATGGAATACAGATGCTGCAAGAAAAAAGCGAAGAAGAAGTGCGCCCAGCTTCAAGCAGAGAGTACGGAGGGCCTATATCGGGAGCTGGAGAAAATATTTTCCCCCGTTGCTGATGCAAACCAGGCTATCCAGGAGCTGCGAAGACAAAATATGAACAAGAGTGCCACTATCTTCAAAATAGCCGCCCAAAGAAGGAAGAATGCTCAGGAGATTCGTTCGCCAAAGTTCATTAGCAATGCTCATGGCCAGCTTCTTGTGGATGACGACAAAATTCTGCAGAGGTGGCGACAGTATTGTGAAGAGCTTTTAAATGAACAGTTTCCCCGGCTATACTTTCCAAGAGCCACCCCTAACTGTGAAGAAATAGCCGACATTACAGTCGAAGAAGTTAGTGAGGCGGTCAAATACTCCAAAAAACGAAAAGCGGTTGGGCCAGACGAAATACCCTCTGAGTTCTGGAAAAAGATGGGAGACATCGGGTTCAGATGGCTCAGAATTCTTATCTCCAAATTCGTGAGAGGTGATCCAATGCCGAATCAATGGAGGGAAAGTTACCTCCTCCCTGTATACAAAGGGAAGGGTGATACGCGAAACTGTGATAACTACCGTTCGATCAAGCTGATGTCACACACCATGAAGATCGTTGAGCGGGTTTTAGGTGGCCGACTGCGAAAAATAATACGGCTATCTGATGATCAGTGCGGGTTTGTCTCGGGTAAATCAACCACAGATGCAATCCAAAGTATAAGGATCATAATGGAAAAACATCGTGATTCCTTAAGGGATTTGCATATTGTATTGGTTGACTTTGAAAAGGCATTCGACAGACAACCACGAGATCTGATATGGGTGGCGCTAAGACATCGAGGGGTTCCAGAAACCTATGTACAGATGATTATGGACATGTACGAAGGAGCAAAGACAAAAGTAAGATGCCCCGCTGGAGTAACCGAAGAGTTCCCAATCAAAGTCGGGGTACACCAGGGAAGCGTTTTAAGTCCTTTGCTCTTTATTACAGTCCTTGATTATCTGCTTGAAGGTAAAGTGATGGACCCCAAGGTACATCAGTTATTCTTTGCTGACGATGGAGCCATCATAAGTGAGGATCCTACATCCCTGCAACGAGCACTTGATGTGTGGGTGGACGTTTTGGAGGGAAATGGGCATCGCATTAGTTCAAAAAAGACAGAGTACTTGTGCTGCCCGTTCTCTGATCCACTCAGGCCTATTCCAGACATTTATTTGAATGGAACAGTGCTTCCCAAGTGCGAAAAGTTCAAATATCTGGGATCTATGATCAATAGCAAAGCAACTTGTGATGACGACATCAATCATCGTGTAAGCGTAGGGTGGATGAAGTGGCGAGAAAATTCCGCTATCTTCTGTGACAGAAAAATGCCCCCTAAGTTGAAAGGAAGGCTCTACACCGCAGTTGTACGTCCAGCGCTCACATACGGTTCACAATGTTGGACGATGTACAAAAAGTATGAGAGTAAATTAACGGCAGCTGAGATGAAGACGCTTCGCATGACAGCAGGAGTGACCAAGCTTGATCGAATAAGAAATTCGAAGATCCGTGGAAGCTTTCACATCAAGGAAACCATCGTACAAAAAATAGAGCGCGACCGGCTCAGCTGGTATTGCCATGTTCAAAGAAGAGATCATTTGAACCCTGTTAAAAAGGCAATATCTATGCACGTTCCAAAGACATCGCGATGTAGGAAAGGCAGGCCTATAAACGCCTGGATCAGACAAATGCGGCGACATCGGCATTTCATTGGCCTCAGTAACCGAGTGATCCAAAATCGGCAGGCCTGCCGATATTTTCTGAGGTCAAATAGGCGAACCCCACAGGCGGATCAGTAGAAATGCAGTGAAGTGGGAGGGCTGTGATCCCTTGTTTTCGGATCATAGCCTCGCTGATAAAAGGAAGAAGAAGAAGAAGAATGGGAATTTGAAAATCTATGTCTCAGTGAAATGTACAGTCCCTTTATGTCTATCTGGAAGTCTGGATTCTCTATGTTTGTTTCACATATGTTGAAGAAAAACAGTTCCAAACCTCCATGGTATAATGCGCGCCTTCTACGCTTAAAGAATTTAAGAAACAGAGCTTATAAATGTTTTAAAATTTCCGGTAACGAAAATGATAAAGAACTGTTTTGTAGGCTACGTAATCAGTTCAATATCTTGTGCAAATTTCTACACAGTAAATATGTATGTAGTGTAGAAAATAAATTAAGGCGAGAGTCTAAGTATATTTGGTCATTTATAAAGCATAAAAGAGTAATACTGGTCTGTCCAAAACAATGACGTATAAAAATATTTATTCCAATGATGCTCAAGGAACAGTTGAACTTTTTGCGAAATTTTTTGAAACCGTTTACTCAAATTGTAATGCGCCAATAAGTTTTAACCCGAATTCGAGGTCGAAAATTGACATTGGCCTCCTAGTTTTAGGAGTCAGTGATATCCAGTCAGCAGTTTGCAGTACCAAGCCAAATTCTAAACCTGGAGCAGATGGTATTCCGGCTATTGTTTAGAGAAATTGTAATGAATCATTGTGTAAACCCCTTCATACAATTTTTAATGTATCTCTTTCTTCTGGCATATTCCTCGAAGACTAGAAAATTTCATATCTTGTTCCTATTTTCAAATCTGGGTCAAAGAATGATGTTGAAAATTACCGAGGAATTGTCAAACAGTCAGCTATACCAAAGCTCTTCGAAAGCATTGTTAAAAAGAAACTGGAGTTCCATGTGAAAGAGCACATATCTGAATTTCAGCATGGTTTTATTTCCGGTCGCTCGACGACGTCTAATTTGGTTCATGTTACGTCTTACGTTATAAATGCTGTTGAAAGTGGATGTCAGGTAGATGCTATATATATTGATTTTAGTAAAGCCTTTGATTCCGTAAATCATAACATTTTATTAAAGAAACTAGAACAGTTTGGTTTTCACTCGGCAATTCTTTTGTGGATTTCATCATTTTTAGTAGGTAGTGTCCAAAAGATTTACCTGGATAACTGCTACTCCAGAACCATTTCATGTGTGTCTGGTGTCCCGCAAGGTAGTCATTTGGGTCCCCTGCTTTTCATAATTTTTATTGAGGATATTTTTCAGTGCATAAAATTCTGCCAATGCTTATTGTATGCAGACGATCTTAAGCTATTCCTGAAGATAAAGCTAGCAAATGATTGTAGTAAGATTCACCTCGACCTTAATAATTTACATAACTGGTGCATACAAAATTGTTTAAAGAAATATACAAAAATGCATGGCTATTTCTTTTTCAAGAACACAGACGTATCATTCTCACGCCTATTGTCTTGAAACGTTGTGTTTGAAAAGAGTCAGTCTAATCAAGGATCTTGGTGTCATTATGGACACCAAACTTACCTATGTTCCTCATGTTGAATACATAGTCGCCAAAGCTAGTTCGCTAGTTGGATTTATTAAAAGGAATTCAAGAGATTTTACTGATCCTCATACTCTCCTATCTTTATTCATATCCCTGGTTAGATCAATATTGGAATATGCCGATATTGTATGGAATCCAATCTATGAAAGCCATTCAGATCGAATCGAGAGGGTACAGAGACGTTTTACCAAATTCATATTTTTTAAAATGCGTTGGAACTTTGAACCTTCGTATAGTGCACGATGTCAATTAGTGGGCATATTGCCCCTAAGCAGAAGAAGGTATGCCCACGATATCTTGTTCGCTAGAGACGTTATGTGTTTCCACATAAATAGCCCTGCCCTTTTATATAGAGTTCCTATTTATGCACCCGAAAGGTGTATAAGAACACGGAACGTTTTTTTTCAATTGAGACATAGAACAAACTATGGTCGAAATGAGCCAATCACAAGAGCTCTTATGTCTTTTAATAAAGTAAGTAGACACATAGATTTTCATTATTCCAGGGACCAATTTAAAAATATTTTGTTTGCTGTACTGAGGATCTAATATCTGCTATCGTTTTCCTTATTTAGATTGTATTTACATTTATAAATTGTTATATTAATCAACTTATTTAAGTTTTTTTTTATCTTCTATTTTTATTTTTATTGTTCTATAATCTGTAAGCTATGCTAGTAGATTAATAAATAAATAAATAAATAAATAAAATGTGATAAGAAATTGAAAGCAAACGCGCACCTCCACCTATAAATATTACAGGCGTTGCAGACTACAATTCTTTGAGGAACATTTTAAAAACAACGATGGCTACTGAATTTAAAATAACTTCCTTGCGAAACGATGCATGGAAAATCAAGCTTAATGACGCTGAGAGCTATCGGGATCTCAAAAGCTTAACAACGAAAAAATTCAATGGCATACTTACGGAAACAAGTCTGAGATAACCTTGAGGGTCGTAGCTAGAGGACTTCATCCATCATGCGCTAAAGAAGACGTTATAGGTGATTTACGCGATAGAGGTTATAACATTCTCGACGCCGTAAACCTTTTAAAAAAGGAGAGAAAACGATCCGAGCGTGGGGAAGAACCTATAGTGAAACGTAAACTTCCGCTTTTTGTGCTATCATTCGATAAAACGGAAAGCCAGGAAAAGATATATAACATTCGTACAATCATGAGTATGGTCGTTAAAATCGAGCCACTACGTGTCAACACGAAGACCATCCCTTAATGTAAGCGTTGCCAAGAGTTTAACCATACACAGTCGTACTGTCGGAAAGAGCCACGCTGCGTTAAGTGCGCTGGAAAACACTCTTCGGAAAATTGCAGTTTGAGCAAAAATTAAAAAGCAACTTGCGTTAACTGCAAAGGAAGGCAACCGGCAAATTATCGCGGTTGGGAAGTCGCTAAGGAACTACAGATGCGACGGAAAAAAAACTACAACGCCGATCGTACGGGGAACAAAATCAGTCGATCGGGCTCCTAAGTCGATAGAACGTATTGCTAAGCAGACTGAGCGGGCTCGTAAGCCAATTGTTCAAACTACTAAGCCGACTGAAAGGACGCTTGAATCAGCAGGGCAGACTCTTACAACAGTCAACCAGCCTTCTGAGCTGATTAAACGTACGTCAAAGTCGTCCACTAAAAAGGCTGAACGAAAAATGACTTCGGATAAACCAGCGAACCCCGTACGTCTGACGTATTCTCAGGCTGCAGTCAAAGCAACCAAACGAAACGACAGCCCACCCTCTGATCCGTTGAATGAAATTCTGAACTGCATCTACGCTAAGTTCAAGGAACAATGTGAAGTTAACAAACGGATTCTCGAACGTCTTAGTAACGTCGAAAGCTTTTGTATGGCTAACCTTATATCTAAATCTAAGTAAATATGGACGCTTTGCTTAAAATAGTAACATGGAATGCAAATGGACTCTTACAAAAATCTAACGAATTAGAAATGTTTGTAATAAGAGAAAATATCGACATATGTTTGATCTCCGAAATCCATCTAACAATGGAATCGCAAATAAAGATAAGAGGCTACGCTGGTTATCACGCTTACCATCCTTCTGATAGAGCGCGGGGCGGTTCATCCTTATTCATTAAAACTAACATCGAACATTCGGCCGATATAAGCATAGAGCTGGAAAAACTCCAGTTGTGCGCGATAAGGGTTAAAAATAAACACCTGAGCTACAATATAGCATCTGTTTACTGTCCGCCACGATCCTTACTAGAAAAAGATGACTACTTTCGTGTCTTCAATGACCTTGGTTCAAATTTCCTTATTGGTGGAGATTTCAACGCAAGGCACACCTTCTGGGGTTCAAGATGTACATCTTCTGCTAATTCTACATGCACCACCAACACCATATCGAAATTTGGGACCACATGGACGCAATCTGAATGGAACAGTAGGCTCAGGAAACTTACTATTTCTAATGAGATAAACGGCCTTTCAGCTTCTTACTTCCTGACTGGCGCTACGCGTACTGCCGACGAGTCTCGGGTGCGTAATATGTTCCAACAACAGTATCGCATCTCCAATATCAAATGCAAGAAGATCTTATCCAAAACACCCGGATGCTTCAAGATCGACCTTCCCGCGAAATATAGCTGGCTCTTCCCAAAGTCCCCGAAAGATGTTCTTGCTCTTGGCAAAATGAGGATGACTCGATGGACCGATAAGTTAAGTTCTAATATTAAGCCCAATTGTAATTCTAAGCCTATCTTTAAAGAGACTAATTTTAAACATATTTCTAAGCCAAATTATATGTCCACCACCCACCCAAAGCCATCTTCCCTCCTCCCTTCTCTTCCCACTCGTAATAATCCACCCGTGCCTCATCCAAATTGGCAAATGAAAACTCTTAACCATTCAGCTACAACCGTCTCCCAGTCTCAAAATAACCCTATAACCAAACGAGTGTCATTTGATCTTTCACCTATAACGTCTTCTCATCACAAAAAACCGGCTCCCATTAACAAAATTTCCCCCACCGTCTACCCGAATTTCACTTACTCCCACATTCTCAATCCTTCCTCATCGTCTTCTACCCCCGGTACCAACTCCACGGTCTCTCCTAACGTTTTCACCACGGTCAACTCGCCTTTAACTGCATCTCCCCCTACTTTCGATCCACTACTTCCTCCCACCGTCAAACTCACGGCTAAATTATTGAACCCCACGGCAACAATCAATGACCTCGATGGCCGCTATATCATGTCTAGACTGTGTGATAACCGGCTTTTTGAAAATGTTCGCCTTTACCTAGCCTATTGTTCTCATATTGCTTCCAAACGTCTCTCCTATCTCCGAAAAACTCGCAGTAACCACAACAAATATTTTCGTCCCTAACTCAATTCCAGTCGATCCATCTCAATCCGTCGTAATTGCCCCAAAGCTCCTATCACTCTACTATCAGAATGTCAGAGGACTTCGCACCAAAACCTCGATGGTGCACTTGAACTCACAATCACTTCCCTACGACATTTTTGCCCTAACCGAAACCAACCTTTGTCCCTACTATCTTAACAGTGAATTATTCACTTCTGATTTCGTAGTCTTCCGCGCTGACGGCCAGGAAAATGAAGACCTCTCCTTCGGCCGCGGTGTTCTTATAGCTATTCATAATCACCTTGATGCAACCCTCGTCAAACTCACAAACACAACCTCATTTGAATTCGTATGTGTTAAACTATCTGTATCTAGACGGAGCATATATATTGTTTGCTGTTATATTCGCCCTTCTCAACCCGCCCAAGCATACCAGCAGGCCGTTGATACAGTGGACTATCTGTTAGATATCGCTGATCCTGATGACGATTTTATAATTGTTGGCGACTTCAACCTTCCCCTTTTGCAATGGACTCCATCGGAGGACGAATCATCCTTTGTTCCTACTAACTCCTCATCGGAAAATGAAACCCTCCTGACTGATCGTCTTTTTGACTCCGGCCTTTTTCAGATTAGTGGCATAACGAACAACTTAGGTAGGCAGTTAGATCTTATTTTCTCATCCGATGCTCATAATTCTTTGGTTACCGCAAGTAGCCATCTTCTCTCCACCCTAGACCACTATCACCCCCCTCTCACTCTTGCCTTTTCGTATGAAATCGACCACACCACTGTTGATTTTGAAAACTCTTTCTCCTTCAACTTTCGTAAAGCTGACTTCGTTAAACTTAATACCTTAGTCAATAACATAGATTTCAGCCTCTTTCTAAACGTCAACACCACCATTGATATCGCTCTTGCATTCTTCTACACAGCAATCTTTGACTGTCTTCTCCAATCTGTCCCTTATGTGCCTCGAAAAAACTGCTCGTCATCCCCTCCCTGGTATAATAGTGAATTGCGTTCTCTTCGTAATGTTAGAAACAAATTATGGAAAACTTTCTTGAAATCCAGATCTGCCTCAGATTTCTCATACTACCAACAAGCTTACTACCGTTTTTCCAACCTCTGCGAATCCCTTTATCGCGAATACCTTGATAGAATGCAATTAAGTATAATCACAGATCCTAGGCGCTTTTACCAATTTATTAATGTCAAAAGGAAGTGCGATGGTTTCCCTTCCACTCTAAAGTTACTTAATACATCTTCTGTTGACCCTAAGGAAATCGCCAACCTCTTTGCGACCTTTTTCACCCTTTCGTACAGTGACCATGTACACGATCCGGACCTTGACTATTTCTCCTACCTGAGTAACTGCCCACAAACCTCCCTAGTCTCAATTGACATTAGGTCTGATATGATGCGAGAAAATATTAATAGACTCAAGGATGACTTTTCCCCCGGTCCCGATGGTCTACCTGCCATTTTCATAAAAAAATGTGTCAACGTCCTGTGCCAGCCCCTTACAACTCTTTTTCGACTCTCACTCTCTCAAGCTGTTTTCCCTAAATTATGGAAGGACTCCTTCATTTTCCCCATCCATAAAAAAGGCTGTAAAAGTGACATATCGAACTATCGACCCATTGCCAAACTCTCCTCTATCCCCAAGCTCTTCGAAAGCATTGTATACGACTCACTGTATTTCCACTGCAAATCCATTTTTACCCCACAACAGCACGGTTTTTTAAAGGGTAGGTCCACTACGACTAACCTAACCGAATTTGTTTCCAAAACACTGCAAGCATTAGAGGAAGGCAATGAAGTGGATGTTATTACCACCGACTTCAGCAAAGCCTTTGATAAAATCTGTCACCGTACTATTTACCTTAAACTTAATGCCCTCAGTTTCCCACCCTCTTTCATTTCATGGCTGAGATCGTACCTCGAGAATCGCCAATACAGGGTTCTCTTCCGTTTTTCAATCTCCGATCCCATTAACGCCACTTCCGGGGTTCCTCAAGGCAGTCATCTTGGTCCGCTGATCTTTGTCTTAACTATAAACGATGTTGGTCACATCTTAAAAGACTCAGATCTGTGTATTTACGCGGATGACATGAAAATCATCAAGGTTATCTACCCCCAACGACTCACTGTTACTTCAAAACGATCTAAATTCATTCCACACATGGTGCGTAAAAAACATCTTAGAACTTAATGTCGCCAAATGTCAATCCATAACATTCTCCCGTAAACGCCTCCCCCCTCCCCTTAGAAGCTATAACTTTAATAATAAGCCCGTTCCATCAGTCTTCTGTATACGCGATTTGGGTATTATTTGTGATAAGGAACATAACTTCCTTTCCCACTTTGATCAAATTATACACAAGGCCAATTCTTCTCTCGGTTTCATAAAACGCTGGTCTAAAGAATTCTCGAACCCTTACGTAACTAAATCCCTTTATATCACCTTTGTCAGACCCCACCTCGAATATGCCAGCCAAGTTTGGTCACCTTATCACGACACCCACTCCCTTAGAATCGAAGCTGTGCAGCGTAGGTTTATCCGCTTTGCCTTACGCGGTCTCCCATGGGCCGAAAACTATATTTTACCCCCCTACGAAAATCGGCTAAAATTGATTAGCCTGCAAACCCTTACAAAACGTCGTGAGGTTGCCGGCATACTCTTCGTGCACCAATTATTAACCGGATCGATCGATTCCCCCGCTCTACTGAAATGATTTCCCTTCGCACAAACCCTCGTAACCTTAGGACTATACCCCTCTTTCGTCTTCCTGACCACCGCACCAACTACGGCCACTTCGAACCAATCACCAGAATGTTACGTCTTGCCAACAACGCACAGAACACCCTAGACTTTCATTGCAGTCTATCCTCCCTTAGAAAATCCCTCCACACCTCATGACCTCATGACCTTCTTCCTCCCTAGCATTTAAGATAGTTTTTAAGAAAAAAAAAACAATTATTTGCGTTTCACCTACCCCTTTTCACGCCCTCTACCTCCTCCCTTCTCACCAAAATGCTGTTAGTTTAAGTTTTAGTTTCTAAGTTTTTTTTGCCGCTAGTTGTAAGTTTAGATTGTTTAAGTTTTTTTTTTTGAGCTTGTATTAAGCTAATAATAAATAAATAAAGGACATATTCTCTACGAAGTGGCAAATGAATTCGGTTGTTGTTTTTATTCGACAAGAAAACCGATCTATTGGCCAACTGACTCACAAAAAATTGCCGATCTTATCGATTTTTTTGTTACAAAAGGCATTTACGAGAAGTTTATTACAGTCAAAGAATGTTTTGATCTCTCTTCTGACCACTCACCGGTAATTTTATTACTTGGAGAAGCACTGATAAGAAAAAAGGACCTCCAAGACTCACTAGCAATAGAACAAACTGGGAGGGCTTTAGAAATGATTGCGAAACAAATATCGCCTTAAATGTATCACTTAGAACACCTTGTGAACTAGAGGACGAAATTGATCGTTTCGTGGAAGCAATTCAAAGAGCGGCATTGAGAAACACTCCTTCTAGACACTCAAACGCAACGAAAAGTATCCCAGAGAAATCATTGAACTGGTGAGGGAGAAACGAAAAGCACGAAAGAAGTGGCAAATCACTCGTGCACCGCAGCATAAAACGGTCCTTAACCGACTATGCAATCGGCTTAGAGATAGTATTCGGGAATTTAAAAGCAAAAAGATGGCGACCTACCCTGAAAATCTCTCCGGTGAAAGAGAATCAAATTATTCGCTTTGGAAAGCGCTAAAAGGCATCCGGAAACCTCAAATGCAAGCACCACCAATTCGGAAAATCGACGGAAACTGGCCCAAGAGCGACAAAAAAAAGGCAGAACTTTTTGCTTTGCACTTAGAAGAAACGTTTAAGCCGTTCGACGGCCCTTCGTTAATGCCCGACTCCCCAGTCACGGCATCTGACAACTTTAAAGTAAAAAAAGTTGCATTGATTGAACTGAGGGAAGTGATTAAAAATTGAAAGATAAAAAAATGCTCCGGGTTACGACTTGATAACGGCGCAGGTAGTCAAGGAATTGCCGAATAAATCTATTATCAAACTGCTCTATTTGATCAACGCTTCGTTCAGATTGCTTTAGATTATAATGGTCCCGAAACCTGGCAAACCGCTAAATGAGAAGAAATCATATCGGCCTATTTCCCTATTGCCGGTTGTCTCAAAAATGTTTGAAAAACTTCTTTCCAAACGTCTACAGCCCGTAATCGACGAAAGACGTTTCATTCCTGACCATCAGTTTGGACTTAGTAGAATTAAATATTCTACAATTGACCAAGTCCACAAAATAACTGACGTGATTGAGAAAGCTCTGGAAGAAAAAAGATTTGTTGTGGTGTATTTCTTGACGTCTCACAAGCTTTCAATAAGGTTTGGCACGAAGGCTTGGAGTATAAATTGCAACGACTACTGCCACGGCAACTCGTTCTAATCCTACTACCGTATCTCACCGAGAGACTCTTTGGTGCTAAGCACGGAAATGATTACTCTGACTTCGAGGAGATTGCGGCCGGAGTTCCACAAGGAGTGTCCTTGGTCTGCTTCTATATGTACTCTACACGCATGATATCCCGCAGGAAAGAAACTGCGTCGTCGCCACGTTTGCGGACGATACGGCGATATTGACCACGGGCGAAACTATTGAAGCAGCAACTGGAAAGTTGCAACATGCTATTAATAAAGTCCACGCTTGGACGAATTCTTGGTGTATTGTGCTGAACGAAAGCGAATCTACTCACGTCAACTTTACCTATAAAAAAGTGGATAGATTACCTCTATATCTTAACTCGGCTCAAATACCGTACGCGAACGCAGCAAAATATCTAGGAATGACTCTAGATGTTAAGCTTAAATGGAAATCACACGTATAAAAGAAACGCGACGAGCTAGAAAACAAATACCGACAAATGTACTGGCTACTCGGAAAACATTCGAAGTTGAGCCTACATAACAAACTGCTTATCTATAAGCAAGTGCTAAAGCCTGTTTGGACGTATGGTATACAACTATGGGGTTGTACCAAGAAAAGCAATAGAAACATCATACAAACTTTTGAAAATAAAGTTCTTAGAACGATCGTCAACGCATCGTGGTATGTACGTCACGAAGATATTCAGATTTGCGCGTAAACACAAAGATCGTGTTCACGGCCATTGTAACCGTACCTTCATTCAACTACTTGACGCGGATAATTCAATTCGTCGTTTACAAAGGATAAAACCTTTTGACCTCGCGTCATAGTATATGCCGGTGGCGAAAAAGGCAGGAACTATCATTGGAATTTAACCTGCCTAAAGTTCTACATTTCTTTTAACTGCGTACGAACATTCTTTTTTTTTTTTTTTCCAAAAACCACGTGCATCGTAAGCGAAAATAAAACTGCTGGATAAGCGTCGGTTTAGTTGTAGTATTACTTTTGAAGAGAGGTGTTTTTTTACTGAGTAAAAATCTCACACTACCATAGGCACGCTCGGTCGGGCCTTATGGTGTCTTTAGAAGATTTTTCACCTACTCTCGGCAAAAAAAAACTGATCAGCACTTAGTGCTGTGCGAATTGTATCTTGGCGAGAGAGTGCCTCCCCTACAAAGCGTAAGCCAAAGATGGCTAAACGCATACGATAGGAGAGGCTACAGGACGATGAGATACGGGAGACATTTGCGCCGCAAATATCTGAAAGGTTTGAACGAACTCCAACTGTTCCATCGAATGTAGAGGAAGAATGGCAACTGTTTTCAACAGCGGTTATTGCCTCTCCGGTAGATGTTTGTGGAGTGAACCGGCTTGGTATGGCGGTTGGTGGTGAGAAAAGAACTGCTTGGTTTAAAACGCCCGGAGTTGAAGAACCCATCAGAGAGAAGAAGAGAGCCTTTAAGGTCTGGATTTAATTGGGGAACTCCGATTCTCGAAATCGGCACACTGAGGCGCGAAGAATTTGCAAATTAGCTGTGAAAACAGCGAAAGAACAGTCTTGGAAGGAGTTTGGCGAAAAATTGGAACGTGGCCACAGATCTGCAAATAAGATGTTCTGGCAGACGGTCTGCCGACTCAGAGGAAAAAAGTTGAATATCGTTGAAGGAGTCAAATCCAAAGACGGTACACTTCTTTGCAATGAGGAGGACATCTTACGCAGATGGAGCGAGCGCTTTTTAGAATTGCTCAATCCCGAACAGGGCACCGAAGATGACAGACCTATGGTCGAGAGTAGGGCGGAAAGAAGTCATACGGTAGAGGAAGTAACTTTGGCGATCAAAGCGCTAAAAGTTTGCAAATTTGCTGGTGTGGTTGAAATTCAGCCAGAAATGCTCAAAGCTTTAGGTAAAGAGGGAGTGAAATGGCTCTCGCGTGTGATTAAAGTGGCCTGGGAATGCGGTGAAACCCTTTTGATTGGCAAATGGGAGTGATAGTTCCTCTTTTTAAAAAAGGGGACAAAGGAGATTGCGCCAACTACAAGGATATATCTCTTTTAAGTCTCCCTGGAAAAGTCTTCGCCAAGGTGCTAGAAAAGCGTTCCAGAGCTGTGGTTGAGGACAGTTTGGGGGATGAGCAGTGCGGTTTTCGTCCCGGTAGAAGTACAACCGACCAGTTATTCACTCTCAGAATGGTTCTTGAGATGGCCTGGGAGTATGCTAAACCTGTCTACACTTTTTTTTTTAAATTTGGAAAAAGCATACGATATTGTTCCTCGAGGCAATCTCTGCAGTGTTTTGCATGAGTATGGGATTGATGGTTCCCTGTTAAGGGCGATTCAGTCTTTATATACAAACTGTAGAGGTTGTGTTCGGATAAACGGTGTTAAATCAATACCTTTCACTGTGGGCGTTGGACTCTGATAAGGGTGCGTTTTGTCATCTCTCCTCTTCATTGTATATATGGATTTGAAGTTGCAGCGCAGCCGTGGCGGTGAATGTTTCAAAGTGGGAAACCTAAGTCATCTGCTCTTCTCGGATGATTTGGTCATCTCTGGATGCTCTCAAACTGAACTTCAGCGCGCACTCGAAAGGTTTCTAGGCGTTTGTGTTGATGCTGGAATGAAGATCAACGTGAACAAATCGAAAGTAATGGTCGTTTCCAAAAAACCCATTCAGTGCACTTTGCATGTTTGTGGAGTCCCAGTGAAGCAGGTGGATAAGCTTAAGTACTTCGGTATCTTATTCACGAGTGATGGGAGGAGCAATGACGGGTTATCTTGTAGAATTGGTCAGGCTGGATCAATTTTAAGAGAGCTTGGCCAATCTGTTATAAGGAAGGACGAACTTTGTGTTCAAGCTAAGCTATCGGTTTTTAACCCGGTGTATGTTCCAACTCTCACCTATGGTCATGAAATTTGGGTAGTGACCGAAAGAATAAGATCGCGGATACAAGCTGCCGAAACGAGGTTCCTATGCGAGTGTTGCTTGAACAACTCGTATGCATCGAGTGCGCAACACCAGAGTACGCAAGGCGCTCAATGTTGAGCAGTTATGTTATTTCTCCGAACGGAACGATATATGCTTCGATGGTTTGGTCACGTAGTGCGTATGCCCCCAGACCGCCTTCCAAGACGTGCCATGATTGTCGTGCCATCAGGTAGGCGACTCCCTTGTAGGCCTAGAAATATATGGTTGGACCAAGTCCGACATCTATCCTGGAGCCGTATAGGGATTCCTCCTGATGAGTTGGAGTCAATGGCGGAGGATCGAGAAGGATGGAGAGTTCACATGAGCATCCTATCCCCGCGACCCTCATGAAGGATTAGCGGGCCATTGAAAATGTGTGTATGTAACTATGTATGTATGTACTTTTCATAAAAAAAATTAAATGAAATAAAAATTCTGTTAGTACTTTACGTGTACTTTAACTTCGAATATTTCACTTTGTATTTCGGTTAAAGTTTTAAGGATTTTTTCGGTGTCCTACCGACTGCGCCAGTTTTAAACTGAATAATAATATAAATTATTATACAGAATACTTAAGTGAAGCCCATTCAACAAAACTCATTTCGCAATAATAGTTTGGCAAATTTTCATTTGGTCTTTCATCTCGTAATGTAATCATTTCGCATTGCTTTTCCCGTGCTTTTCCATCTCGCTTATGATTAGGCAGCAATTTGTTGCTTGGAAAGAATTTATTTCGCTAACTGTTAGTTCCTGTTTTGCTAAGTCGTCGCTTATGTAATTGGCAAAATTACAATTGGCATTCATTCGCTTTGCAAACGCCGACCGTGGTTTAAAGTGAAGTATCGCTATTTCGCAAAATGGATAGTCCAGAAAAGGTTGGTTTCCTATTTAAATCAATAAGAAATAAAGATGCGCTTATTTTCGACGGTTCTTTATTCGACTTTGAAAACGTAAACAAAGAAAAAAAATGCACTTGGTGCTGTGAACTTAGGAAAAAATATTCAATATAAGTGCAAAGGCCACTTGGTTAGCACCTAAGATAATGGAGTGCATAAATTAGTAGATTTTTGTCAATAAATATTAATTGAATTGTGAAAAAATAAAATAATTAAATTTTTTCAAGAATACGTAGTTCCTCGTTTTATTAGTTTGCATAGTATTATAAAGTTTTTAAACTGTCTTGCCTTGCAATCTATCATTTTGCTCGAAATTTATTAACATGTAATGCAAGGCGAAACAATTTAAGAGCCTAATAATGCAAAATAATGAAAAGTGAAATAATGTAATGCAAAATAGTAAAATCCGAATAAATCATAACGCAAGATAAAAATTGCGAGATGACAATTGCATAATGATATTCTTCTTATACGATAACATCCTGAAATAAGAACTTACTGAACAAAAATTGCGAATAAATGAATCGCGAAATAATTAAAATGCAAGACAACAAATTGCGAAATGATCATGGCGAAATAATAAATTGCCAATCAAAATCGGCGAGTAGACCCCTACCCCTTTGCAATAATTTAGTACAGGAGCGGAACAGGTTTCTTTTCCTAAATTTAATATGCGTTCAAGCAGTAAAAGACTCAGAGCTCAGTTTGTACTTCTTTATTATATCAGTCTTAAGTATGAATAGACTTAGTTTCTAATGGTGGCACTGCCTTTTATACCTTCCTCAGTTGAGGAGAACATGATATCATGGCGTGGCTGCGCACAACGCGTGGTAGTATCTTATCTATAAATATAGCTGAGCGAACTATATGATCATTTTGTTATATACATCTGGTGTACCAATCTATATATCGCAAGGACGTTTGTTGCTGCGGGAATATGGCATCGGTCCATTTTGTTCGAGTATTGGTTGATAGCCTTGTGCGTTTTTTGTATTGTTGTAGCGGTGTAGCTCAGTTATAACACCACTACACCACTGCCACCCGCTTCTGATGGCAATACAAAACTATGGTGACATGAATCGTATCCCCCATCACCACCCACTGAGGAGGCAAGTTTATGTAGCATGAAGTCATGGTTTTTCTTTGGATTCTGCATCAAGTGCTGAAAAAGTACTCGCTTTGTTTTACTCCCGTCTTGAATTTCACATAAAAACTAAAAAGTAAAAACAAATTTAAAAAAAAAGTTTTGGAACCATTTTGGTACAAAATAATATTCTAACCATTTCACATTATCTATCAGCATTCTATAAGCTGTAAAAGTCGTAAGTGTGCATGTGTCAACCTAGCCAAAAATATGGTAAACAAGAAAGCAAACGAAATAAAATGGTATTGTAGTATCAAGTACATCGTCACGTACTGCGTGCAACGACATCTATTGCCAAAACCTGTTAGCAGTAAATATTCCAACCTGATGTGCTTACGTTCCACAATTGTTCCACACAATATCCCAATATTCCAGGATCATCAATTCACCCGGAGAAACATCTAGCATGTTCTAGAACACCTTGCAATTTCATATAAATACCCATACCACAGCAATCGTCGACACAGTTGTTTGAAAGTGAATACAGCGATTACAAGAGAGACTCGATCAAGCGGTTAAAATAATCGATATCGTGAATGTGAATCTGTAGCGACAGTTTAATTTGAAGTAAATAAAGAATAAAGTGATTTGAATATTGTGTTGAAGTAAAGTTAGTAGTTGACAATAAATAAACAGTTGGAATACACAAAAGAGAGTTTTATTTAACCGAACCCCAGCAAGAATATTACATTGGTGTCAGAAAAGTGGAATAAGCAAACAGGGGTCTCTGAGAAAATCAAGTGGTACAATCTGGACAAAGAAAAAGGCTATGCTTTTGTTTTCGTAATGAAAAATTACCTCTCTCACACCATCAACGGAGCTGAGGATGAAGAGTGCAGAGCACAAAATATGTGGGATTCCCTACAGCGAACTTGCTTAAAGAAGGCCAAATCACTGCTAGGAGCTTCAAAAGGCCACCATCAACACGCCAAAGAAACATGGTGGTGGAGTGATGAAGCTAAGAAAGTGATAAATGAGAAGAAAGCGGCTTTCAAAGCTTGGTCAAAGTGCCCCTCTAATAATAGTGACGAAAAAGCTCGCCTCGAAATGGAATACAGATGCTGCAAGAAAAAAGGCGAAGAAGAAGTGCGCTCAGCTTCAAGCAGAGAGTACGGAGGGCCTGTATCGGGAGCTGGATAAAATATTTTCCCCGGTTGCTGATGCAAACCAGGCTATCCAGGAGCTGCGAAGACACAATATGAACAAGAGTGCCACTATCTTCAAAATAGCCGCCCAAAGAAGGAAGAATGCTCAGGAGATTCGTTCGCCAAAGTTCATTAGCAATGCTCATGGCCAGCTTCTTGTGGATGACGACAAAATTCTGCAGAGGTGGCGGCAGTATTGTGAAGAGCTTTTGAATGAACAGTTTCCCCGGCTATACTTTCCAAGAGCCACCCCTAACTGTGAACAAATACCCGACATTACAGTCGAAGAAGTTAGTGAGGCGGTCAAATACTCCAAAAAACGAAAAGCGGTTGGGCCAGACGAGATACCCTCTGAGTTCTGGAAAAAGATGGGAGACATCGGGTTCAGATGGCTCAGAATTCTCATCTCCAAATTCGTGAGAGGTGATCCAATGCCGAATGAATGGAGGGAAAGTTACCTTCTCCCTGTATACAAAGGGAAGGGTGATACGCGAAACTGTGATAACTACCGTTCGATCAAGCTGATGTCACACACCATGAAAATCGTTGAGCGGGTATTAGGTGGCCGACTGCGAAAAATAATACGGCTATCTGATGATCAGTGCGGGTTTGTCTCGGGTAAATCAACCACAGATGCAATCCAAAGTATAAGGATCATAATGGAAAAACATCGTGATTCCTTAAGGGATTTGCATATTGTATTGGTTGACTTTGAAAAGGCATTCGACAGACAACCACGAGATCTGATATGGGTGGCGCTAAGACATCGAGGGGTTCCAGAAACCTATGTACAGATGATTATGGACATGTACGAAGGAGCAAAGACAAAAGTAAGATGCCCCGCTGGAGTAACCGAAGAGTTCCGAATCAAAGTCGGGGTGCACCAGGGAAGCGTTTTAAGTCCTTTGCTCTTTATTACAGTCCTTGATTATCTGCTTGAAGGTAAAGTGATGGACCCCAAGGTACATCAGTTATTCTTTGCTGACGATGGAGCCATCATAAGTGAGGATCCTACATCCCTGCAACGAGCACTTGATGTGTGGGTGGACGTTTTGGAGGGAAATGGGTATCGCATTAGTTCCAAAAAGACAGAGTACTTGTGCTGCCCGTTCTCTGATCCACTCAGGCCTATTCCAGACATTTATTTGAATGGAACAGTGCTTTCCAAGTGCGAAAAGTTCAAATATCTGGGATCTATGATCAATAGCAAAGCAACTTGTGATGACGACATCAATCATCGTGTAAGCGTAGGGTGGATGAAGTGGCGAGAAAATTCCGCTATCTTCTGTGACAGAAAAATGCCCCCTAAGTTGAAAGGAAAGCTCTACACCACAGTTGTACGTCCAGCGCTCACATACGGTTCACAATGTTGGACGATGTACAAAAAGTATGAGAGTAAATTAACGGCAGCTGAGATGAAGATGCTTCGCATGACAGCAGGAGTGACCAAGCTTGATCGAATAAGAAGTTCGAACATCCGTGGAAGCTTTCACATCAAGGAAACCATCGTACGAAAATTAGAGCGCGACCGGCTCAGCTGGTATTGCCACGTTCAAAGAAGAGATCATTTGAACCCTGTAAAAAAGGCAATATCTATGCACGTTCCAAAGACATCGCGATGTAGGAAAGGCAGGCCTATAAACGCCTGGATCAGACAAATGCGACGACATCGGCATTTCATTGGCCTCAGTAACCGAGTGATCCAAAATCGGCAGGCCTGCCGATATTTTCTGAGGTCAAATAGGCGAACCCCACAGGCGGATCAGTAGAAATGCGGTGAAGTGGGAGGGTTGTGATCCCTAGTTTTCGGATCATAACCTCGCTGATAAAAGGAAGAAGAAGAAGAAAAGTGGAATAAAACAAATTTTGTGTATTGCTTATTGTGCAAGTAAAAAAAAAAAAAAAAAAAAATAAAAATATGGTTCCGAAATTGCTAGAAGATTTGTCATTGCCGCAACTAAAGGAAGTACTGAGCCAGCGGGAGCAACCTACGACTGGTACGAAAAGAGAATTGATTATTTAGTAGCGGAAAATAGTGACGGACGATTGGCAACTCTGGTCGTCAAGAGTGAACAAAGTGTCAATTTAGCTCCGTATTATTTTTTGAATTAATTCAAGTGTTTATAATAAAACTGTGAGCAAAAAGTTTAATTTGTGCAAGAGCTAGACCCCTGTTTCCCCAAAAAATAAAAATTTGCTGAGTAAGTCTTAGCTATAAGCAACAATCTGCGTAATTCCCTCCATCAAATCAGTTACAAGAAAAGTGTCAGGCACTATTACGTTAAGGCACACACACATACATATATGGACAAGAGGAAACTATCTGAGACTTCGCCCGTCCAACTATCCCAATCAAAAGCACCTAGAACCATGGGAGTAGGAAGCATGACGGTTGAAGACCTGGAAAAGCTGTTACATAGAAAAATGAGTAACCTAGCAACGAAAGATGATCTTAGATTGCTCAGGGAAGATATCGAAACACAAAGAGCACAAATTGACCTATTGCAACAACAACTGTCATTAACACGAAGTAAACTACAGCAAACTGAAGAAGCCTTGGAGCGAACAGTATCCAGATGCAACATCTGGGAGAAAGAAATGCACTTTTTAGCTAAAAAATCATGCGAAAACAACGTCATTGTCCACATCCCGGCAATTGTAAACACCGATCCAATTCTGCGTGCAAAACAACATTGTGCTGAGTACCTGGGCGTGCAGTTGGATGAAGCCATTTTCGAGTCAAAAAATCTGCGATCTGCCAACGAAAGGATGGATAACTTTCTGGTGCGACTGCGTAGGCCGGAAGAAGTACACAAAATCATCAGAAATGCAAGAAGTTTGAAGTACGCGGGAGTCTCTATGCACAGGGACTTTCCCAAAGTAAGCCGAATGCGCCGTCGTAGAGTGTTTCTTCTTAAAAAAAGTCTTTTGTCCAAGTACCCGAAGCTAAAGATTACACTTAAAGGAGAAAACATACAAATAGAAAACAAAACTTTTTATTACGACGAAAACGAAAAGCTTAAATGTGAGCATGGTGACGGAACAGAAATTCTTAACAAAATTCTTGCAAACCAAGTGCCAGCTGTCATAACAGATGAAACGTCAACCCTTACGTTAGCAGCGACATCACGAAAGTTTCCGCCTTCCGATGGAAAATTAACGAAGACATCAACCGATGTCCTAAAAGTGTTGCCGTCTGACATAAATATAGTAGAAATCACAAATTTAATATTTTATCCTATAATATAGCAGGTTTGAGAAGCAAACTTAATTTCCTAAATTTTTTTTAATTTATTAATAAATTTGAATTATTCTTTTTATATGAGACATTTATTACTGAAGAACATTTTGAAGATTATGAACATTATTTTGGAGGGTATAAATTATTATGGGTGCCTGCAATTAGAACTAATAGTGTGGGGAGGGTATGCTATTCGGCATGAAAAAACAGTTTTCAGTATCATTTGAATGCTATTTCGTAACGAAAGAAGGAAGAACTATAGTGGAGATAAGAACCGGAGGAAAACGCATTTATATCGTACCTACATACATTAACTGCTGTAATTGGCAATCGGATTTCAGTGAACTCTCAGATTTTTTATTTATGTCAGGTTGTAGCGATACATTACTCTTGGGAGACTTTAATGCACGTGTGGGGAAGGAGCAGGTAGCATCGACCGGTAGCATTGCAATGGATGATTTTCCTAGTCTATGTAGAGCATCGAAGGACAACACTTTAGACGTTAAAGGCAAACAGTTAATGGATATCTGCGACACTTTTGGCCTTTGCCTTTTAATATTTTTAATTAATATTATAAACGATATGAACGTTTCGGCACAGGGATTCTCAGACCATATGCCTCTAATAATCGAATGTTCCTTATTAGCGAGAACTACAGATGTCAAAGAGCTCAACTTACTCCCAAAACTTATCTGGAAGGACAGCAACACCGACCAATATCGCCATAATTTGGACACATATATTAGGAAGCTATCACCTGAATGGATTTGCGCCCTATCACATCCAACAGTCCTCACAAACCTCATAAGGATTGCTGCCAAGTCGAATGATTCAAAGAAAAAATTCGAACGAAAGCAACCGTGGTTTGATAGCGAATGTTATGAGGCTCGAAAAAAATCGTTGACTGCGTTAAATCTGTTTAGAAAAGAGAACTCTGATATGGCGAAGGTTGTATACCTCGACATAAATGCCTACTACAAATCCCTATGTGATAGAAAACGAAAAAGATACCTGAATGAAATTGCTAGCGAGTTGGGGGAGGCCGCAAACAGTAAACAATTTTGGTTATTAGCCAAAAAACTAAACCAAAAGAAATACAAGGTCGGAAACCGAATTGAAGCTTCAGCTTTAGCGCTCCATTTTAAAACACTGCTCAACGCGCAGGGAACATCGACTGCCTTCCAATACGCAATGCCAAACATCTATTGTGAGTCCCTGGATAAGCCATTTGATGAAAAAGAACTATTCGAGGTACTGAGGGAGGCAAAACGAAACAAAGCTCCGGGTGAAGACGGGGTCCCATATGAGTTTTTTCAATATGCCTCATCATCCTTTTTGGAAAAATTATTGATATCCTTTAATCGTACGTACAACGCAGGAAAAGTACGGAGTGCATTTCAGAGATCAATTGTATTCCCTATTTTTAAAACAGGCGATCCAAATGTAGCGGAAAACTATAGGGGAATATCTTTTATGAATGCAGTTACAAAAATCTTCACTGGCATGCTAACAGCAAGACTATCAAAATGCGTAAATGAGAACGGAAAACTATCTCAGTTCCAAGCGGGTTTTAGAAAGGGTTTCTCAACAGTCGACCAAATTTTCAACCTGACCATCATAGCTCAACAATACCTAGACAGAGGAAAGAAACTTTATGCATTCTTTATTGATTTCAAAGCGGCATTCGATAAGATAAATAGAAACTATCTGTTCTATAAGCTAGCCAACATTGGCTTATCATTAAAGTTTGTAAATATACTACAGGAGTTGTACAAAAATAATAAGTCAGCTATATGGGACGGTCAAAAATTGTCGGAATGGTTTGAAGTGGAAATGGGAGTTAAGCAGGGTTGTCTTCTAAGCCCTCTTCTTTTCGCACTTTTTGTGGATGATATATTAGACATACTACCAGCAGGCATACATATGTGTAGATCAGCCATTAGTAAGGGCACTGCTTTATGCAGACGACATTGTAGTTCTTGCAGAATCACCAAGTTCGTTGCTACTTATGATCAACAAAGCTGAAAGATATTGCCATGCCAACTGCCTGGAAATAAATACTTCTAAGAGCAAGGTATTAGTATTTCGTAAAGGTACAAGCCGCCTCTCGAGAAACGAACGATGGACCTACGGTGGAGAAAATTTAGAAGTAGTGAGGTCCTACAAGTACTTGGGTATAATTCTGAGCCATAACCTTTCGATGAAACATCACCTTGAACTCAAGCTTGTAGAAGCGAAGAAAGCTTTGAATTCAACGTGGAGGGATCTTATTTCTAACCTCAAAGTTCACATACTAGCAAAGGTGAAAATATTTGAAGCTGTAGTGCGTTCAGTAATGGCCTATGGAGCGCAAGTCTGGGGATACAGGCTGTATGATGAAATTGAAAAATTGCTTAGATTTTTCCTGAAGAAGCTACTACATTTACCGTCGAACACACCTAACTACAGACTGCATATAGAGAGTGGAATATCACCATTATTTATATTCACGCTGAAGCAAAACATGAAATATATTGTAATATTCTTTCTGGGGTTCGTTTAAATAAAACCGTCTTTTGTGTATTTTAATCGTTTATTTATTATCAAACACGAACAATATTCAATCACTTTATTCTTTATTTATTTTAAATTAAACTGTCGCTGCAATGTCTAATCTCCCTCTTGTAATCGCTGTATGCACTGTACTGTCTCCACGGTGGTTGTGGTATGGATATTTATAGGAAATTGCAAGGGGTTCTGGAACATGCTAGATGTTTCTCCGGGTGAATCGAGGATCCTGGAATATTGGGATATTGTGTGGAACAATTGTGGAACGTAAGCACATCAGGTTGGAATATTTACTGCTAACAGGTTTTGCAATAGATGTCGTTATTTTAGTTTTTGGTACACAAACTATCCTGTAGTCAATGCTACACTGCCCCCCTCTTAAACTTGTTCGTCCCGAACAAGATTATCTGGATTACTGCCATGGTAACGATGAAGACGATCCAGGTGGACAATTTTCATCTTGCCTCTTACTCCACGATGGATCCGGAAGACGATGTCATTGATGCGTGTGACCACCTTATAAGGGCCCTCCCAGTCTTGCTGCAGCTTGGGTGACCTCCCCTTTTGCCGGTGTGGGTTGCACAACCATACTAGGTCTCCCTCGTGGAAACTGGACGTTGTTGCATTTGTGTCGCACCTGGTTTTCATGCGGTCACTCGCTACCCTTATCCTCGTCCTGGTCCTCTGATGTATGTCTCGGATCCTTTCCCTGAGGTCTGCCACGTAGTCCTCTTCACTCTTGGGCTCATCGTTAGAGGATCCAAACTTCACCTCACTAGGTAGCCGAACTGCTCGACCAAACAAGACTTCAGATGGAGTATGTCCAGTTGTACTGTGCACTGCATTTCGGTAGGCCATCAAATAAAGAGGAATTTGTCGATCCCAATCGCGCTGGTGGTCTTCTACGACCTTGGAGAGATGTTCGTTTAAGGTTCTGTTGAAGCGCTCTACCATCCCATCGGATTGCGGATGAAGCGGAGTCGTCCTCGTCTTTTTAATTCCTAGTTGTTGGCATACCTCTTGGAATATCTTCGATTCAAAGTTTCGTCCCTGGTCAGAATGCAGTTCCATAGGCACGCCGAATCTGCTCACCCAGTTGTTCACGATCTGTTCCACGATGGTCTTTGCTTCCTGGTTAGGGATGGCGAACGCTTCCGGCCATTTGCTGAAGTAGTCCATGACGACTAGGATGTAACGGTTGCCATTGGCGGTTTCTGGAAACGGACCAGCGATGTCAGCGGCGATCAGTTCAAATGGCGCACCCACGTTGTACTGTTGCATCTTGCCTCGCGTTTTCGTTCTAGGTCCCTTGCTGGCTGCACACACGACGCATTTTTGGCACCAACTTTCTACGTCGTCCCTTGCGCTGAGCCAATAGAAACGTTCTCGCACCTTCTCCAGTGTCTTGTTTGCACCCAAATGACCTCCGGATGCTCCATCATGCATCTCCCGTAGCACCTCGTGTACTTTTGATCGCGGCAAGACAAGCTGCATTATGAAATCTTTCCCGCCCGGCCCAGTATGCTTTGAGAGTGGGGCTCCTGTCCAAGATATCTCGTCCGTTTGGCTTTTCCATAAACTCCTTCCACGCCAATATCGGCTCGATGTCCGGGTCTTCGTTTTGAGCGTTGCGGATTTCTTCTGCACTCCAACCAGCGATAGGCTCAGCTTTTACCCTTTGGATGGAAAGACGGTTCTTCTCTTCCTGCCGCACACAATGCAAGATCGACTGGAAGATCGACTGCAAGATCTCGCATGGTTGCCGGGATAAGGCATCCGCATTAGAATGAAGTTTCCCTTTACGATGCTGTATTTCATAATCGTACATCTGCAGCCGTTCAATCCATCTTGCGACCTGGCCCTCCGGATTCTTGAACTGCAACAGCCATTTTAGAGCCGCGTGGTCTGTGCGCAAAAGGAACTTTTGGCCGTAGAGGTATTTATGGCAGTGTTTTGTCGCCAGAAGCAGAGCCAGAAGTTCTCGCCTGGTCACGCAGTAGTTCCTTTCCGGCTTGGAGAGCACTTTGCTGAAGTATGCGACTACCTTCTCTTGGCCGTTGTGTACCTGCGAAAGAACCGCTCCGACACCGACGTTACTTGCATCTGCATCCACGATAAACATTTCCCCGGGAATGGGATATGCTAGTGTTGGTGCTTCGCATAGTTGTTGCTTAAGGTTCTTGAAGCTTTTGTCGCACTCACCTGACCACTTGAATTGCCTTCCTTTTTCTGTCAGTTGGTGCAGGCTCTTCGCGATTCCGGCAAAGTCCTTTACGAATCGTCGGTCGTACGTGGCGAGACCCAAAAAGCTGCTGAGTTGGTGTTTGTCTTTTGGAACTGGCCAGTTTTTCACAGCTTTCACCTTGGCTGGATCAGTTTGCACTCCTTCTGATGAGATAACGTGGCCCAGGTACTTGACTTCGGATCTGAAGAGGTCACATTTCTTTGGGTTCAGCTTCAGGTGAGCGCTTCGAAGCCGTTCTAGCACATTCTTCAGGTTGTCGCGATGTTCCTCGAATGTTTTTCCTATCACGATCACATCGTCCAGATACACCAAGCAAGTTTTCCAGGTCAATCCACGCAGGACGTGTTCCATTAGGCGCTCAAAAGTTGCCGGAGCATTGCAGAATCCAAATGGCATTACTGTAAACTGCCACAGCCCATTTCCTGCAGTGAACGCAGTTTTCTCTCGGTCCTTTGGATCGATCTGTACCTGCGAGTAACCGCTCTTTAAGTCAAGGGTGGAAAACCATCGAGCTCCTGAGAGTGTGTCTAATGTGTCATCGATCCGTGGCAGAGGGTAGCTATCCTTTTAGGTGACGTCATTAAGTCTCCGATAGTCCACACAGAATCGAGTGCTGCCGTCTTTCTTCTTGACCAGTACAACAGGTGAGGCCCACGGACTCTTAGAACTTCCGATGAGCCCTTCCTTCTCCATCTTGGACACCATATCCGCAACCTCCGTCTGTTTTGCCAATGGTAGTCGTCTGGCAGGCTGACGAATTGGTCTGGCATCTCCAGTGTCTATGCGATGTTGCACCAGATGTGTTCGGCCATACTCTCCATCCTGTGAGGCAAATATATCAGCGTACACACCGATTAGATTTTCTGCCATGGCTTGCTGAGGATCATGTCCCTTACTTCGGCCAACCTGCCTGATGAAACGGGCCTCGCAGATTCCTTTCCAGTTATTGTTGAGATTAAACATATCGGAACACATTCACCAATAACCTCCCCTTGTTTTAGTTTGACGCTGTGGTTCTTTAAGTTCATGAGCCTTACTGGGACCAGGCTATTCTTTGGCTCCACTAAAACTTTTCCCACGATGTAGTTTGGGGAAATCCTTCCTAAATCCGGCTCCAATAGGTAGAATCGGTGGGTCCCAGGATCACCCTCTTGTTTTGTCCAAATGATAGTATCGGAAGATGGTGGTAAGACTTCGTCCTTGCTGAGTATTGTCTTTAACTGTGCTGCATTCTCGTTCCCGTACACCATTGGAATTTCTACGTTCCTGTACTGCAGAACTTACATCCCGATGTGGATGATTACGTCATGTTCTTTCATAAAGTCCACTCCGATGATGCATTCATCACATATGTCGGCCACCAGGAACGCATGAGAAAAGGCCAATCCTGCTAGTTTTAACGTGAGGCGAACTTCTCCGTATACTTTCGCCGTTTCCTCTGTCGCAGTTCTAAGACAGTAGCAGCTGCTGTTGTGGAGCCAAGACTTCCGGACGAGATCTCTTCTTACAATGGAAGCCGTGGCGCCGGTACCGATAGTAGCCACGCACTTGTTTTTGCCGATAAATGCTTCCACTGTTAGACTCTTGTTGCATCGTTTGGTTTGGGAGACCTGGATGGTGGTCTTGGGGGCATCGATTCCATTAGCCAACGTTAGCCCCGCAAAGCTGGCTCTTAGGCGTTTCCCGACTCCTGGTTTCGAGGAGCCGGGCCAACAGAATGGATGTTGTCCCTGTTCGATGGTTCTTCGTTGCGTCGCCTGTTCGCACAATGTGGACAGTTTACACGTCTGGGTGGATTTCTGCATTGCCGTTGTAGGTGTCCTATTTTGTTGCAGTTCCAGCAACGAATTTGTCCTCCGCGAGCGTTGTTTCGGTCTTCGACGTCCATCCTCTGGCAAGAGCATTAGATGGCGGCTACTTCCCTCACACGATG
This sequence comes from Brachypalpus laphriformis, assembly GCA_945910035.1. Classification (NCBI taxonomy): domain Eukaryota; kingdom Metazoa; phylum Arthropoda; class Insecta; order Diptera; family Syrphidae; genus Brachypalpus; species Brachypalpus laphriformis. The sequence continues at coordinate 53,129,531 of OX246755.1, forward strand.
GATTCCCTGACAGGCCTGGTCTGCGGCCTCCATTGTCAGAGCAAACGCCAAAGCTTCGGCGAGCGTTTTCTTTGCAGCCATTCTTACCGCCATTTGTAGTTTTGCATCAGCTATGGCATGGGTGAACGCTTCGGTTGCCATCTCGTTAATGATCTCCTCGCCGGCGTTTGGATACGACAAATGTGCCAGCCGCTCGATGTCTGCTTGTAACTGCTGGAGCGTCTCACCCTTCATCTGGGACCTTCTGCGCAACTGGACCCTATATTGCTGCATGTGGTCGTCCCCAAATCGCATCTCAATGGCTTTCACCAAACTGTCGTAGTTGCGTTGTTTGTCCTCGGGAATAGTTTGTAGTAGCTCTGCAGTTGATCCTCTAAGCGCAAGCGTGAGGGCAATGGACCTCTCTTCATCGTCCCAGTTGTTGGTCATTGCCGCAGCTTCGAACTGTCTCTTATATATCGCCCATGATGTCTGGCCGTCGATGACGGGAGGCTGCATCTCTTTCCTTCTCGGGCAGTCGGTTGAATACTCCCGAACTTTCTGTTTCTTCACGTATTCGAGTTCTTTTGCCAAATTCTCGAATCTTCCTTCAACAGTCTCGATTTTTGTTTGAACATTCTCGAATTTTGTTTCAAATGTTTCAATTTTGGTCTCTACATTTCCAATTTTCTCGTCGATTGTCCCGAATCTTGTTTCCAAGCTTCTATTTTGTTCATCAAATTTACTTTCGAGAACACTCCTTTGATCGAGTAGTTGTTCCTCTAGAGAATTCTTTTGTTCATCGAGCTTGGCGTCTGGAGAATTCTTTAGTTCATCGAACTTTTTCTTTTGCTCGTCTAAAGAATTATCTAGCTTCTCGAATTTTTCGGAAAGTAATTTCTGAAGGCTGACATGTCATTTGTCGTACTCACTTGTTCTTCTTCGACGTCGAACAAAGCCGTATCAGGATCTGTACCCTCGTCCGTCATTATTTTCCGTAACTTAATGATCAATTCTCTCTTCGTACCAATCGTAAGCTGATTTCGCTGGCTCAGTACATCCTTTAGTTGCGGCACTGACAAATCTTCTAGCAATTTCCGAACCATTTTTATTTTTCACTTACACAAAATTTGTTTTATTCCACTTTTCTGACACCAATGTAATATTCTTTCTGGGGTTCGTTTAAATAAAACCGTCTTTTGTGTATTTTAATCGTTTATTTATTATCAAACACCAACAATATTCAATCACTTTATTCTTTATTCATTTTAAATTGAACTGTCGCTACAATGTCTAATCTCCCTCTTGTAATCGCTGTATGCACTTATCAACAACTGTCTCCACGGTGGTTGTGGTATGGGTATTTATAGGAAATTGCAAGGGGTTCTGGAACATGCTAGATGTTTCTCCGGGTGAATCGAGGATCCTGGAATATTGGGATATTGTGTGGAACAATTGTGGAACGTAAGCACATCAGGTTGGAATATTTACTACTAACAGGTTTTGCAATAGATGTCGTTATTTTAGTTTTTGGTACACAAACCATCCTGTAGTCAATGCTACAATATATTAAAGGTTTTGAGCGGAGATGACGATAGACGACTCAATAAGATTCTTGCGAAGAAAGTTCTAAGAACCAAGTCACAATTTTATAAAGAGTGGGAGAATACTGCTTTCAAGCATAATATTAATTTAAGAATGAGCGAATCTAATTCCCCAGAATGGACAAGTGCTTTTTATAAATTTGTTTCTGATGTCGACTTAGCCATGAAACGCGACTCCATTAATTCAGCCAAAAATTCAAGCTCGCGTCTAATATATAGAAATCTAGCACATAACCAGATTAACTACATGAACTCCAACCTTAATATTCACCAAATTTCATTAATTCTGCGAACAAGAGGAGAACTTCTAAAGTTGAATTATATGCCACATCGCAACGATCTCCCATTAAGATGTGGGTTATGCAATACAGGGGAAGTAGAAGACACCGCTCACTTTGTAGGTAACTGCCCGATTCTGAAAGACATCAGACGAACACTTTTGGGTGCAGAACGTTTAGAAACTAGCGAAGTAACGAATCTTTTAAATGGGAGTGACTAGTATGCCCTAATAGCATACTGTTCCACTGCATATAATTATAGAAAAAGAACCATTGAAGATAATTTTTGATCTCAAAAAAAAAAAAAAAAAAAAACAAAAAAGTAGCTATGTACATAAATTGATGTTTTATTTTTTTATATACTTTTTGATTATTTTTATAATTGATATCTTTTGTTTGTAAATGTATTCACGAATTAAGTTGTTGTCAATCTACGGCAGACGGCAAAGCCATTGCTTAAATTGTACTATTTTGTATTCAAACTTATATTTTTTGAAATAAAGTACAATTACTATTACTACTACTACTAGTGACGGACGAGGGTGCAGATCCTGAAACAGCTTTGTTTGACGTCGAAGAAGAACAAGTAAGTACGACGAGTGACATGTCGGCTTTAATGAAATTGTTATCTGAGAAATTCCACGAACAAAAGAATTCTCTAGACGCCAAGTTCGATGAACAGAGCAAACAATTTGAGAATTCTCTAGATGCCAAGTTAGATATGCAAAACAAGAAGTTCGAGATTCTCGAAAATTCCTTGGCTGAGCAGAAGAATTCTCTAGACGCTAAATTCGGAACAATATAAGGACAATCCGAAAACGTACAGGCTAAAATTGAGACATTTGAAACAGCCGTTGAAGGAAGATTGGAGAATGTTGAAACAAAATTCGAGAACGTTCAAACAAAAATCGAGGCTGTTGAAGGAAGATTCGTGAATTTGGCAAAGGAAATAGAACACGTGAGGAAACAGAAAGTTCGGGAGTATTCAACCGACTTCCCGAGAAGGAAATAGATGCAGCCTCCCGTCTTCGATGGACAAACATCATGGCCGATATATAAGAGGCAGGTCGAAGCTGCGGCAATGACGAACAACTGGGATGACGAAGAGAGTTCCATTGCCCTCACGCTTGCGCTTAGAGGATCAGCTGCAGAGCTACTACAAACTATTCCCGAAGACAAACAACGCAACTACGACAGTTTGGTGAAAGCCATTGAGATGCGATTTGGGGACGACCACATGCTGCAAGTATATAGGGTCCAGTTGCGCAGAAGGTCCCAGATGAAAGGTGAGACGCTCCAGCAGTTACAAGCGGACATCGAGCGGCTGGCACATTTGTGCTATCCAAACGCTGGTGAGGAGATCATTAACGAGATAGGGACCAAAGCATTTACTCTTGCCGTAGCTGATGCGAAACTACAAATGGCGGTAAGAATGGCTGGAAAGAAAACGCTCGCCGAAACTTTGGCGTTTGCTCTGAAAATGGAGGCCGCAGAGCAGGCATGTCAGGGAAATCACCGTGTGAGGGAAGTAGCCGCCGTCGAATGCTCTTGCCAGAGGATGGACGTCGAAGACCGAAGCAATGCTCGCGGAGGACAAATTCGTTGCTGGAACTGCAACAAAAGAGGGCACCTACAACGGCAATGCAGAATTTTACCCAGCCGTGAAAACTATCCACACTATGGTAATTGGCGACGTAGTAAAATACCATCCAACAGGTATACTGACTTGAGTGCGGAGACCGCTCAAGAACCAGTTTCGCGGGGCGGAAGTCGGATGTCGGAGTCGACGCCCCCAATACCACCATCCAGGTTCCCTAAACCAAACTCCATTCTAATGCAGATGCCTTATCCCGGCAACCATGCGAGATCGACTGCAAGCATTGTGTGCGGCAGGAAGAGAAGAACCTTCTTTCCATCCAAAGGGTAAGAGCTGAGCCTATCACCGGTTGGAGTGCAGAGGAAATCCACAATGCTCAAAAAGAAGACCCAGACATCGAGCCGATATTAGCGTGGAAGGAGTTTATGGAAAAGCCAAATGGACAAGATATCTCAAACAGCAGCCCCACTCTCAAAGCATACTGGGCTCAGTGGGACTCCCTTCATGTGCAAGATGGTGTACTGAAAATGAAATGGGAGAAGCCGGACGGGAAAGATTTCATAATGCAGCTTGTCTTGCCGCGATCAAAAGTACACGAGGTGCTACGGGAGATGCATGATGGAGCATCCGGAGGTCATTTGGGTGCAAACAAGACGCTGGAGAAGGTGCAAGAATGTTTCTATTGGCTCAGCGCAAGGGACGACGTAGAAAGTTGGTGCCGAAAGTGCGTCGTGTGTGCAGCCAGCAAGGGGCCCAGAACGAAAACGCGAGGCAAGATGCACAAGTACAACGTGGGCGCACCCTTTGAACGGTTCGCCGCTGACATCGCTGGTCCATTTCCGGAAGCCGACAGTGGCAACCGTTACATCCTAGTCGTCATGGACTACTTCAGCAAATGGCCGGAAGCGTTCGCCATCCCTAACCAGGAAGCCATCGTGGAATAGATTGTCAACATCTAGGTGAGCAGATTCGGCGTGCCCATGGAACTGCATTCTGACCAGAGACGAAACTTTGAATCGAAGATATTCCAAGAGGTATGTCAACAACTAGGAATCAAAAGACGAGGACGACCCCGCTTCATCCACAATCCGACGGGATGGTAGAGCGCTTCAACAGAACTTTAAACGATCATCTCTCCAAGGTCGTAGAAGACCAACAGCGCGATTGGGATGGACAAATTCCACTTTTCTTGATGGCCTACCGAAATGCAGTGCACAGTACTACTGGACATACTCCATCCGAAGTCTTGTTTGGTCGAGCTGTTCGGCTACCTAGTGAGGTGAAGTTTGGATCCTCTAACGATGAGCCCAAATGTGAAGAGGACTACGTGGCAGACCTCAGGGAAAGGATCCGAGACGTACATCAGAGGACCAGGACGAGGACAAGGATAGCGAGTGACCACATGAAAACCAGGTACGACAGAAAGGCAGCAACGTCCAGCTTCAACGAGGGAGACCTAGTATGGTTGTACAACCCACACCGGCAAAAGGGGAGGTCACCTAAGCTGCAGCAAGACTGGGAGGGTCCTTATAAAGTGGTCACACGCATCAATGACGTCGTCTTCCGGATCTAGCGTGGAGTAAGAGGCAAGATGAAGATTGACCACCTGGATCGTCTTCATCGTTACCATGGTAGTAATCCAGATGATCTTGTTCGGGACGAACAAGTTTAAGAGGGGGGCAGTGTAGTATCAAGTACATCGACAGGTACTGCGTGCAACGACATCTATTGCCAAAACCTGCTAGCAGTAAATATTCCAACCTGATGTGCTTACGTTCCACAATTGTTTCACACAATATCCCAATATTCCAGGATCATCAATTCACCCGGAGAAACATCTAGCATGTTCTAGAACACCTTGCATTTTCATATAAATGCCTATACCACAACCATCGTCGACACGGTTGTTTGTAAATGAATACAGGGATTACAAGAGGGACTCGACCAAGTGGTTAAAATAATCGATATCGTGAATGTGAATCTGTAGCGACAGTTTAATTTGAAATAAATAAAGAATAAAGTGATTTGAATATTATGTTGAAGTAAAGTTAGTAGTTGACAGTAAATAAACAGTTGAAATACACAAAAGACAGTTTTATTTAAACGCCCTCCAGCAAGAATATTACAGTATAACATATGTATGTAACGGGTGGACCATCTAGTGATTTCCTTTTAAATCATAGGTTATTTTGACGCTGACAGCTGTTTCTCGTTCGAAATCTTGACAGAAAGTCAGTATCATACCTCCGCGGAACGAAATGAGTCGCTTTAGGCTTGAACAACATATATTGAAAACTTATTTCCAAAGTGAGTGCTGTGTAGCCAAACAGTGCGTTTTTTGAAAAAAAGTTTTGGCCGAAATGAAGCACCCACCGCGCCTGCTGTACGCAAGTTTATGCAAAAAGTTGGTGAGACTGGTATGCTAGTGGACAACACTCATGGTCCCCGTCGTCGTACGGTGCGCACAGACGAGAATGTGGCTGCTGTAGCCGAGAGTATGAGACTCAATTCACGAACATCAACTCGTCATCGATCTCAACAGCTCAACATTTCACGCACTAGCCTGAGGAGAATTCTGCACAAAGCTCTGGGAATATTCGCTTACTAGGTCCAATTGATTCAGCAATTGAAAGCGCACGACCATCCGCTTCGTTATCGCTTCGCAGTTTGGGCCTTAGAGCAGCTTGAATTGGACAACGATTTCGGGCGAAAAATCATGTTTTCTGACGAGGCACATTTTCATCTCGGCGGCTACGTTAACAAACAAAGTTGCCGCATCTGGGGTTCGGAAAAGCCGGACGTTATTGTCGAGAAGCCAATGCATCCACAAAGAATGACAGTTTGGTGCGGATTGTGGAGTGGTGGCATCATTGGACCATTTTTCTTCGAAAATGAGGCTATGTTAACGACTTTTTGTTTTACTGAAATTGAAGACATGGATTTGGACGACCTCTGGTTCATGCAGGATGGCACGCCATGCCACATAGCCCATGCCACAATCGGTCTTTTGTGCACCAAATTCCCAAATCGTGTTATCAGTCGTCTTACTTACTTACTTACTTATGTCCTTTAACCCCTCGGGGGGCATAGGGCGTCAACCACGCCTGCGCGCCATCGTGTTCGGAGTTCTGCAACGCGTTTGAGCTGCCTCCAACTCATTCCTAAAGAGCTCGATTCCTCCTCAACTGTTCTGCGCCACGTTTGCCTAGGGCGTCCCGCTATTCTGCCTGCCTGGGTGAGCGGATTCCACTGCATAGCGTATTTCGCAATGGAGTTGTCTTCGCGCCGTAGGGTGTGTCCAATCCATTGCCACTTTCTTCTTCGTATAGTAATGCTTATAGGTTCTTGGCCCGTTCTCAGATAAAGTTGTTCGTTGGAGATGCGGTTCGGCCAAAAAATCCTCAAGATGATTCTTAAGCATTTGTTTACGAAGACTTGCAGCTTGCGTGTGTTAATGGTGTCCACCTTCCAGGTACTGCACCCATAAAGCAGCACTGATTCTACGTTGGAGCGGAACAGTCGTAGCTTGGTTCTTAAGCTAATAACATTGCTTCTCCAGATTTTGGACAGCATTCCGAACGCAGCTTTAGCCTTCCCGATTCTGCTGCACACATCCAGTTCGGTGCCACCGCGATTAGCCGAGACGACACTTCCTAAATATAGAAAGTTATCAACTTTCTCGACTTGCTTTCCGGCAATGTTAAGTTGAGCGCGGGTATTGGAAGTACTCAGGGCTTTTGTTTTGGCTGTGTTTATTTTTAGCCCCACTTTGTTTGCCTCAGCTTCTAGATTTTGGGCCATCAAATGAAGATCCATTATCCGATGTGAAAGTAGACAAACATCGTCAGCGTAATCTAGGTGTTTAAGGTAAGATGTCATAGTCCAACGAATTCCAGAATTAGCTTCCGTCAATGCTGCACGGAGTACATCGCTGATAGCCACCAAGAACAATAGTGGGGACAGTATGCACCCTTGACGTACTCCACTTTGGACTTCAAAGTCCTCCGACACCTTACCATTGTGCACGACGTGACACTTGCCGCCCTCATATGTAGCCTTGATAATAGCTATAAGCTTTTCTGGAATGCCTCTCCTGCGCAAGGCCAGCCAGATAGCATCTCGATTCAAGCTGTCGAAAGCCTTCTCGAAGTCGATAAACAGTAAATGTAGCGGAGACCTATACTCAACGCATTGTTCGATTATGATCCGTAAGGTGTTTATGTGGTCGATGCAGGAGGATCCAGCGCGAAAGCCTGCCTGTTCGACATCGAGAGTTGAATCTAAATGATCTTTAATTCGTTCTAGAATTATTCTAGCTATTATTTTGGCTACAGCTGGAAGAACACATATACCTCTCCAGTTACCGCACTCCATCAAGTTACCCTTCTTTGGAAGCTTAATGATCATCCCCCTTTTCCACTCCTGTGGAAATTGTTCACTATCCCAAGCTCTCCGTATTAGCGGATGCAGCAAATCTGCCGATGTATTTGGCGCCGCTTGAAATAGCTCGGCAGGGATGCCATCAATACCCACCGCTTTGTTTTTCTTGAGGGACTTGATTGCTGTTATTATTTCAGCTTTACTGGGAGGTACGGTGCGAATTCGGGAATTTGTTGCTTCGAACTGCTCATTCGAATTCAAGATCATACCGCCGTCGTCTAAGTGATTTAGCACTGCAGCAAAATGTTCTCTCCATCTAGTGAGCTGATCCTCATCCGAAATCAGAAGGTCACCGTCTAGACTCTTCACTGGATGTTGTTTGGAGTTTCGACCACCAATGAGCTCCTTAGTGATGTTGTAAACAGTCCTACTGTCGCACCTACTCGCTGCTTCTTCAGCCCTTGAGGCCAGTGAGTTGACATGTTGACGCTTGTCACGTCTCACACTACGCTGCACTTCTTTCTTCTTCGCACGGTATTGGGCTTCAAGCTCGGTTCTCTCTACTGCTGAGGCCGCTGCAATCCGAGCCTTGATTGCTGTACGCTCATCGATCCGTCTCCAGGTGTCTGTAGAAAGCCATGTGCGGTGGTGTTTCTGCTTTTTACCGACATAAGTGCGTGCCCCAGTCGCAAAAGCATTTTTCACAGCACTCCAGTGGTCATCCATGTTCTCTATGCTGCTGATTGCTTCTGCTTCTAAGGCAAGATGGTCCCTGAACTGTTGGCGCACTTGGGGAACCTTGAGCCTGTCGATATTAAACCTGGTGATGTGAAACAGGTTTGAGCGGTTGCTGTTGACGGATGCAGTACGAAGGCGTAAATGAGCTACCATAAGATGGTGATCTCGTTCTTGTCCGACGTCAGCTCCACGTCTGTTTCGGACGTCCAGGAGACAATTTCTAAAGCGGCGACTGATCGCAATGTGGTCGATCTGGTTGGATGTTCGTTGCCTATCAGTAGAGACCCAACTGATCTTATGGCAGGTGTTATGCTTAAACAGCGTACCTCCGATGACTAGGCGGTTGGTATTGCAGAAGTCCACAAACCGCTCACCATTGTCATTACGGTCTCCCACGCCGTGAACTCCCATCACGTGCTTAAGCATGGTGTTGTCGCTACCCACCTTGGCATTGAGATCTCCCATTACCATTACGATGTCCCCATTAGGCGTTTGGTTGTAGGCGGCACCTAAGTGGCTATAAAAATTATCCTTTTCATCCTCAGTCGCGTCTAGAGTCGGAGCATAACACTGTATGATGGTAATTTTTCTAACTCTACTCTGGAACCTAGCCGTCAATATCCGGTCACTATGGGGTTTCCAGGATATGAGGCTACTACGTGCTGCTGGAGTTAGCATGAGTCCTACGCCAGAACTCCGTGCACTTCCAGCTGGTTTACCAGAGTAGAGCATGACAGTGCTTTTTGTTGGGGAGATGTATTCCCCAGCATCGTACCATCTTATCTCGCTCAGCCCTAAGATGTCGATTTTATACCGTGCGAATTCGCGCTCCAATTGGAGGAATCTGGCGTTATAAGGCCCTTCCTTGAGTGAGTCCAGGAGGGTCTTAACGTTCCAGAATCCGATCGTTGTCCGTGTCCGATAGCCAAAGGTCGTCAACAAATGATCAGTCCGTATCCGAGGCGTATGTTTCCGTTTCGGAGCAATAGTTTGTTTTACGGTTGCGGCTCGCTGGGCCACAGACCAACCGACACTTATCCTGTTTTTTGGCGCTGGAAGCTCGCCATTCGTCCTCTCCCGTTAGCAATTTCCGAAGAAATTCCCAGATGGCACCACGAGGAGGTGGGAGTAGGGCTTACTAACAGAGCTGCTAGGTTTTCGGCTGCAGTGGCTCCTACTCGTTACTTAGCGGACCAGCACCTATCGGGAGATGCTGCCCCTACGAGGCCTTTGTTAGTCGTTTGCCATCAGTCGTCTTGGCGATGTCAATTGGCCGCCTCGGAGCTGCGATTTGACCCATTTGGACTTTTTTTTTGTGGGAAACCGTGAAGGACCGATGTTATGCCAACAATCCGGAAACGATTCAAGCACTTAAGGCCAATATCACCCAAGCAATCCGTGAGCTACAGCCCGAAACCATCAACAAGGTCTTGGAAAATATGAGTGATAGAATGCGCTACTGCGAGGCCAGCCGACGCAGCCGCTTGAACGACGTTGTGTTTCATAATTAATGGGAATGTTTGCTCTTACTAATAAAGCCATAATACATGGAAAAAATTTCATTTTGTTTATTTTACTGCATTTTAAAAAAAAAAAACTTGTAGTTGGCCCACCCTGTAGATTCTTATTTTAGATTATTAGTTTGATAATTTATTTTGGTTATAAAGTCGGGACTTGGACTTTTTCAGCTCATAGTATGTTAATACATAGTGTTAAATGGCTAGAAGGTTGCCTTTTAGAGCAATACTTTCATGAAAATAAAATCCTTCTACTTAAATTTTTTTTTATAGTAAATAATGTGTACCCTCACGTCAAAAATCTGTGTGATCAATATTCACGTCTATCATGAAATCCGATGAATTTTTTTGTTTCCCCAAACTTTTTCTTTCATGGGAAAAAGTTATTGTTATTGTAAATTTCCATCGGATTTTCCCCCCCGATTAAATTCGAAATCATGTTCGAAAAATTTAACTACTGCCATTGCTGATAAATGATCAGAAATCAATTTCTTTATTTGGGAAAAAGGAGAAATAAAAATAATTATGTTTAGAACTGGTGTCATGGTACTAATTTTGGAGGAACAAGAAGACAAAATAGTGAGATACGCGTAATACGAAGAAGTTTAAGAGATAAATCGAATCCTTTGAAATTGCCACCAAACATGTAAGGTTATTCGTTTTTGCAAAATGTTTTTAAAACCATTATGACATATTTGAATAGATTCCAGTTAGAGTAAACAAAACCGTTTTTAAATATCTCTCGGATGTTTTAATAGAATCATTGCAACCATAAAAAAAAGTCGTTCGCAATCCCTCCCATAGTAAAGCTGAGTTCGTGGTTGCGTTTTTTACGAAAGATGGCGACCTAAAAATGTAAATACATGCATGCTCGTAAATATTTTCACCAAAATACAAACAAAAATACTTAGATTTTTTTAATTTGGGGCAAATATGCGAACTTGTTTTCTTGTTTAATTTTCACAATAAGAAAAACTTTTTCTTTTCCCTTTCGAACATTGTTCACAATATCAGGTTTCCCGATGAGAGAAAAAGTTCGGGGGCAATTTTGTTCCTGATAGGCATTAGGTACCATTGAATCAGGTGTATTAAATGCTATCGGTATCGATTTTTAGACTAATCTTATTTATTTCCTATTTGCAGCAGCAACCGAAGCAACCAGATATGCCAAACACAAAACAATCACCTCATCCACGACCAGGAAAACCTAGTCCTGCAGGGCCAGGTCTCTCACAACTTAGTGATGTGAGTACTGAAGGTGTTATTTTGAATACATTTATTTGCATTATTTATTCTTCTTTGAACCTTTAGAATCATGTTCACGTGCCGGGAATTCCATATGACTTTGATTATGCTGTAAACGATGTTGCTACTGCAAACGATTACTCGCATAAGGCCACCAGTAATGGTGATATGGTAAATGGTGAATATCGCGTTGCATTGCCCGATGGACGTACACAAATAGTACGGTATACTGCGGATTGGAAGACCGGTTTCCATGCGGATGTAAGTTATGAAAGTGAACCCTCAAGACTCAACAGAAAAGCTTAAAACTGTTATGTATATTAATAAAGCTTAAAACAACAATATAGTTTTACTACTGATATTAAAATGCAAGACTTCCCCAACCAGTAGTTTCAAGACGAAAAATAAAAAAGGAAAATAATAATACGAGTACATACGAGTATAACAAAAACTCAATTATAACCGGTTTCTACCAATAATTTCCCCTTAAAAATAGAGAGTAAAAACCCCATGGTTTGTATAGTTTTGCCGCAATTGATTGATTAAAAGAATAATAGGTGTTACACTCCAAAATGTTACGCACATACATACACTGACTTCATAATTCATATTCTTGTAAATAAAAATGGAAGCTAATATCTTGTTTGGTTTTATTTTTAAACTACATATGTACATCCATTTGCGTTCAAAAAATTGTTTGGACAATCTTATAAAAGAAGATCAGAATACATGCTTATGTTGCACTGAGGGGAATGGAAACGTAACGGGGTTCTACGCCTTGGGGTGAGTCCCGTGGGATCCTGCTGCCGTGGAACAATAAGGGCTTCTCAGCTACGTATGCAACGTAAGTGTGGTGATTTCCAGCCCAAAGCGAAGAAAGAAAAGTGTTACGTGTTGGGAGATTATACAATTTTATTTGATGTCTCTTTATCTTATAAAGGGTGAGTAGGAATAAAGTGCCAAGAAGCCGGCAAAAGGTTAAGTTATTAACGGACATTCGTTCGTTGAGTTTTAATAATTCTAAACAATCCGGTACTTTAGAGGGGGGCTCTGTTGAGTCCATTCAGCTCGTTGAAAGAAGTCTGAGAGTCTGTTTACACCTCAACAACGCATATGAAACTTTACTAAGCAATGTAGGTATTTAACGTAGGTAATATGAAAAAAAATATTTCCACAATTTTTATTGACAAAAAAAAAAAGAAAAAAACAACTGAACAAGTAAGTAATAGATTCAACAACTCCCTCCTGGTCGTGCATACCATAAAAAAAAACGGTATATATGTATGTACTTTATTTAACTTATAAAAAGCTATTTTGTTAGTATTATAGTAATATTTCACATTTTTTTGGCTTTTGTTACAATTTCTCAAAGATTTATGTTAATTAATCTAACATGATCAATTATTTTTTTTTAGTTTTGGTATTTTTCAGTAGCGCAAATTTATAAAAGCCGTAAAATACCATGTAGAAGATGGTGCGCTGCCCCCTTGATGACCTGGCTCTCTGGATTCTCAGGTATCTCGCGTTCCTCATTGTGTACATGTTGTTCTCGTTCGTATTTACGTTTTCACATAAGTATCCGGGAAGTATGATTGTTTTTTTTTTTTTTTTTGCACCGTGGTGGTGGGGTGCATGGGAGTAATATTGTTGATTGACTCAATCAATATCTGTTGCTCTTCTGCAGTAGTATTATTTACTAATGTTAGTCTAGTAGTATTTGAGAGGGTTAACTGTCGATCGTGGGGGTGTCTGTTACAGTACCTCTTGAGGATCGATAGTAAGCAATACGACGTGGGGAGGGGCTGTTGTTTCAGCTAAACCAGTTAGATTTTAATATGAATCTATATAAATTTCTAATGTCTATGCTTTCACCAGTTTGCATTCAGACGACAACATTCGACGATTCAGCAAATTCACAGACTGACCAACAAAATTGCAACTGACCTAGAAGAGAAAGGATTCTGCATCGGCGTATTTCTCGATGTCGCCAAAAAAACTGCTAAAAAAACTAGAGCAGATTCTTCCAATTGACTCCAACTTATTAATTAAAAGTTATGTAGCGGACCGGGGCTTACACAAAGAAACACCATAAAACTTCGGGAGAGTTGTTCGGCCCACTTTAAGAGTAGGCGAGAGTGTCTCGTCCCACTTTAAGGGCGGGCGTGAATGTCTCGGCCCACTTTAAGGGCGGGTGAGAGTGTCTCGTCCCACTTTAAGGGCAGCCAAGAGTGCCGCGTCCCACTTTAAGGGCGGACGTAAATGTCTCGGCCCACTTTAAGGGCGGGCGTGAAGGTCTCGTCCCACTTTAGGGTCGGGCGAGAATTTTAAGCCTAGCTTGAGAAGGGTTGTACCTCCTGCAGAGGGTACGAACGGTCGCGGTGCACCCCTTTGCCCGGAGGGTCGTGCTTACGCTTCCAAATAAATCAAAAATTGACGTTTTCCCAGACGGGAAGAAACCTAATCGGGTCGTCAGGTCAACTGTGGTCAGTAGCGGGCCTGAAATTGGTTGCCCAATCACCCAATCATCATTGGTTTAAAATTTGGAACCGAAACTCATATGAGAGAATGCTCGCAGTACACAAGTTTGCTACCCAACCACGGCTGAAATATAAATTCGTGCAACAAGCAGGTGTGAATTCTACCAACGAATTCAATTTATTGTCACACACAACTTGGTTGGAGAGATTGAGAGAGATGGTCATGCTTTGACGGCGTGATCATCTCCAGATGTTGTTGTTTTATTGCAGGTACAGTAGTGGTCGGAGGTTTTCACCGACGAGGTAAACTCCTCGTCGGTCGGATGTATGCATCGACGAAGTAAGCCACTCGTCGGTCGGAGGAATACATCCACAAAGTAAACACTTCGTCTGTCGGAGGTATTCATCGACGGGTTAAAGAACTTGTAGGGCGGAAGTATGCATTGGCATCATGCTCTGGCGGCGTGATCATCGCCAGATGTTGCTGCTATATTGGAGGTACAGTAATGGTCGGAGGTATTCATCGACGAAGTGAACCACTCGTCGGTCGGAGGCATTCATCAACGAGGTAAATAACTCGTCGGTCGGAAGTATGCATCGACGAAGTAAACAATTCGTCGGTTGGGGGTAGGCATCTCTTTGTGGGAGGCACAGTGGTGGTAGAGAAATATGTAACACTTCGTTGCAAGTTCCTCAAGGCAGTGTATTGGGGCCATCATTATACAACCTATTTACCTGTAATATTTCCCTTCCGAGCCAAACAACATCAATGATTCCTACCTTTGCTGACGACACAATATTACTCTACTCGAACAAAAGCTTGCATACCGCGAGCACCGAACTTCAAAAAATCGTAGACAAAACCATGAAATGATTTGACGATTGGCGAATAAAAGTAAACGATGAAAAAACAGTACAGGTAACATTCACGACAAGGACTAACTACTCCACTGAGCTATTAAAAATTAACAACAAAAACATCTGCATAGATACAGTAGCGAAATACCTAGGGATGTATCTTGAAAGCAAGCTTATATAGAAGCACCATATACAGCAAAATAAAGAACAAATTCAGACAACTATACTGGCAGCTTCGCAAAGACTCGTCATTGTCAATTAATAACAAAATACTACTGTATAAAGCTATTGTAATATTCTTGCTGTGGTTCGTTTAAATAAAACTGTCTTTTATGTATTTCACTTTTTATTTATTGTCAACTACTAACTTTACTTCAACACAGTCGCTACAGATTTACTTCAGTACGTGGTCTAATCTCCCTCTTGTAATCGCTGTATGCACTTATAAACAACTGTGTCGACGGTGGTTGTGGTATGGGTATTTATATAAAATACAAGTCCTTCTAGTGTATACTGGATGTCGCCAGAGATGAATTGAGGATCCTGGAATAATTGGGATATTGTGTGGAACAATTGTGGAACGTAAGCTCATCAGGTGGGAATATTTACTGCTAGCAGGCAATAGATGTCGTTGCACACAGTACCTGGCGATGCACTGATACTGCACTATCATAAAACCAATATGGACCTACGGCGTACAACTTTGGGGTACAGTGAAAAAATCTTACATAAAAATAATACAAAAACGACAGTCAAAAATCTTAAGAACGATAGTCATCGCCGAATGGTACATACCTAACTCAGTCATACACAGTGTAACAAAGTGACATTATCCACCACCGCAGAAGTACAAACCAGCGATCAGCCACACTCTGTGCACACCTCACTAAATACCTAATGCGGAGGCCGCCATCTGTTGGCAGGTAGCGAAACCGCGAATGCTCTCCGAATCCTCAGTCAAACAAGAGGAAACGGAGGAAAGGGAGGAAAATACAATCTGAAAGAAGTACAGGGTGTCCGCCGGGAACGTATACTACTTTGTTTTGCCGCCATTTTGGTAAACATTAGTCTTGACAGTTCATATTTGGCAGTCGTGAAGTAGACACGTGGCAAATTTATTATGGAAAAATATTCGATAAACCAACGTGTTTTAATCGTTAAAACATTTTATCAAAATCAATCATCGATTACTGTGACGATGAGAAAGTTACGTGACATTTTTGGGAGAAACAACGTGCCAACAAAACGCACTATTTATCGTGTAGTGAATGATTTCGAAGAAAGAGGGTCTGTAGGTGATAGGCCCAAGCATTCATCAGTCTCTGCATCCATTAAAAGTAACAGTCTGGTGTGCAATTTGGTCAGGAGGAATCATTGGACCTTACTTCATTGAAAATGAAAACGGCGTAACGGTAACTGTGAATGGGGAGCGATATCGTGATACGATTGAAAACTTTTTAACGCCACAACTGCATGCTTTGGGCTTGATTAACATGTGGTATCAACAAGACGGTGCCACATCGCATACAGCCAGGATTACAATGGAATTACTGCGAGACCTCTTTCCACAACAAGTTATTTCAAAAAATGGTGATGTTGATTGGCCTCCACGGTCGCCTGATTTGACTACTCCTGACTTCTTTTTGTGGGGATATCTGAAAAGCAAGGTTTATGCAAACAAACCAGAAACGCTTGAGCAACTCAAACAAAATATTCGTGATGAAATTAATGAAATACCGCGAGAAATGTGTGAGAATGTAATGAAAAATGTGCTCAAAAGGGCTCGCATTTGTGAGACTAGCAGAGGCGGACATTTACCTGATATTGTATTCCATACATAATTGCCGACATTAAATAAAACATTTATCAATATAAGATCCATTCTCTTTCATTTAATCAAAAATTATAAACGAACAAAGTAGTATACCTTCCCGGCGGACACCCGGTAAATACAAAGGTCGCACACGAGAATGTGAAGGGAATTTTGCATTGGCTCCTGATTCACATTCTCGTCTTGCAGGATTTTTTCATAAAGGAGAGTGCATGAAAGGCATTCGACAGAGTCTGCTCAAGCGTGGTAGTACCAAGCAAGTGTTTAGTTTAGTTTCGGACTTTTCCACCGATCTTTTTCTCTGCCTTCACCCCGGTGTTTGGGCAATAACCCACGGGTCTGCTACTAGCTATAGCCGGCCCGTCCGATAACTTTCTCCCGTCTGAGAGAAACAACCCGATTTAAGCATAGCGGATTTGCCGCCTTTCTTTTTAAAGCCACCTTCCAAGCTTGCCCTAAGTGCGAACTGGGAGGACAGCAAGCCTGTCCTAAGTGCGGACTGCTACCTTCCAAGCCTGCCTTAGTGTGGACTGGATCCCTCCTAAGTCTGCCGTAAGTGCGGACTGGGTCACGGCAAGCCTGCCCTAAGTGCGGACTGGATCCCTCCTAAGCCTGCCCTAAGTGCACCGAGCCGAGCCGGGCAACAACTCGCGTAGCCCCGACCCGTACCAGAACCAGCCGCAGGACGACGATAGTGTTAAGCTAAAAACCTACTTGAATTGGTTCAAGGCAACTATTATTAACCACCGATAGAAGAAATAAAGTACCTCTTTCCCAAAGTCTAGGGTATTCCTTTGGGTTGGCCCTGGAGCCGGCGAGCCCACTTCAGCCTTCGAGTAAAGATACCTTCACATCGCCCGAGCAGAGACCTCTACAAGAGGTACCACCGAAAAACCCGACCGACTGATCCGAAGAAGAACCCTCCGTGCCGTGCAACAAGGAAGACACCCCGACACCCCGAGAACCAGAAAGAAGACCAGCTCACTGCGATGAATATCGGCCGGATCTACTTGTTTAGTAAGGCCGAGCTTATGGCCACCATGGCCGACAAAGAATTAAGCATCACTGGGACTCTGAAGGGACAACGACAGCGTATGAGTAAATACCTGAAAAATACCCGAATCCGCAAGTCGACCCAAAACCTCTGCGCGGAGTGGGAAGAGCGCATCCAGGAGCGGAAGTACGCAAAGTCCACCCCGTCAAACCCTGAGGCCAAGGAGGTTGCTCGGCCGTATACCGAGACGCGTTTCCCAGTTCCGATAGTCGCCCCGGTAGAGTATCCAAGACCTACCACCAAGCCCGGAGACTTAACCGAAACAAAGGTGGCTGGACCGTCGCCGATGGCCGAATCTAGAAAACCCCCGAACCTTCCCACAAATTCCGCTCGATCAAGTCCACCGCTGCATAGGCCCGCTTTCAGCTACGAGGCGGAATTTATGGACACCATCCGGAAATGGGGCCTGCGATTCGATGTGTCAGGAAGCGCACCCGAATTCATGGAAAGGCTCGAGGAACTGACACGGTGCTATGACATTCCGCTGGACTTCATACCTCGCACACTACCGGAGATCTTCCGAGGAACGGCCCTCGAGTGGCTCCGGATTAACCGAGGTAGTTGGCAGACCTGGGAGGATTTCCGTCAGGCATTTCTCCGATACAACTTACCGGCCCGTTGCCTCCATAAGCTGGAGGATGAGATTATGAGAAGACGACAGGGGCCACGAGAGAAGGCCAAGGAATACATCCGGGCGTACCAGTACCTGATCCGACAACATCCCCAAATGGACGGGACGAAAAGCGTGGACTGCATCTACGGCAGCCTCTTGCCCGAATATCGCTTATGCATCTAGCAGCGCGATTTCGAGACCCTCGAGGAACTCTTGGACCTTACAGAAGAGTATGAGTTCGGGCGTTACGAGGAGAGGAACAGCAGACCGGCCCCCGTTCCGAATCCACCAATGAGGCCACCGACCGGTAGAACTCCGGCGGCATCGACCAGCTATGACCAGAATACTCATTGCTGGAACTGCAAACAGCGAGGGCACCGCCACCAGGAGTGCCGACAGGCATCCCGCTCATTCTGCTCCCGGTGCGGGGAAGACGGGAGACTGTCAAGAGACTGCCCGTGCGACCAAAACAGAGTGGCCATCCTCTCTAAACCATTGTGGGAAGACGCACGATACTTTATCCCCATATCCATCCAGGGGCGTATGTTTCAAGCGCTACTAGACACCGGGGCCACCCAGTCCTTTATAAGTACCGCCATGTGGAACAGCCTGCAAAAGATGAGACTACCGAGGCGCTTGACACGCCAAGACATCCAGCTAGCAAACGGACAGGTCGTCACCACCGGCGAGTATTACCAGGTCACGTGGGAATACCACGCCAAGGAAGTCAGCGTGGGCGCCGTGGCGTAAGTGGTTAGTGTGTCGGATCACTACGCATGAGGTTCCAAGTTCGAATCCCAGAAAACACCAAAAAGTTTTTTCACGGTCCCACCTCTCGCGAGCGTCTGACAAACATCCGAGAGTATTGTTGTCACGAAAAAGCTTCTCAAATCGCCGTTCGGATTCGGCACTAAACTGTAGGTCCCTTCCATTGGTGTGAAAAATATAACGCACGCAACATGAGTGGTTGCGAGAAGCTAGGCCCTGGCACTTAAAGAGCTGTTGCGCCAAATATTTGTATTTTGAAGTCAGCATAGAGCCGTACATGAGGGAGCTAGCAGGAGAGGCCATCTTCCGGATGGACTTCCTGGAACAAACTGACTTCCAGATAACTATAGCTGGAAAAGCTTTAACCCACACGTCCGTCACCACACCCGAAAAGGTATCCTCGGTGCAGGCCCTCCATGGCGCCGAATACCTCCCGAGATTAAAACATCAACAACTCGAGGCATTCTTGGCACTGGAATTGCCCAGGTTCGCAGCCCTGAAGAACACCACCAACATTGCCGAACAACGGATACGGCTCACGACCGACCAGCCCTTTAAACAGCGCTACTACTCTCGAAACCCAGCCATGCAACGGATTATAGACGACGAGATTGATGAGCTACTCCAGCTGGATAAGGTTGAACTGTCGAATAGCCCTTACAGTTCCCCGATTGTCCTGGTCAAAAAGAAAACAGGGACTTGGAGACTATGCGTAGACTTCCGTCAGCTCAACTCAATACACCGCCTTCACGGTCCTGGGACGAGGGCTATATCAGTGGAAAGTGATGCCCTTCGGGCTACACTTGGCCCCCGTCACTTTCCAAGGAGCACTGGATAGCATCATCGGCCTTAGATGGAACCCAACTGTTGCTGCACAACAAACTAAGAAAAGGAAAGGCAAAATACTTCACACATTTGACACCTTAGATGCAATTTAATAGGCTTTGTGCATTGAATTACCAAGTATAATATGGATTAATATTAAGTTGCACGCGCAACTAACATATTGCAAACTTGGTGGTTCAATGAACATTAGCCAATTCGATTTATGCAAAAATTAAATATATTTCTAACTAAGCACACGCGAAACTCACACGATGTTAACATGTCGAAAGCTTATGTCAAATATGGGAAGTAATAAGCTAGGCTACAGATCTTGTAATGTATGCTATCTCTCTTCCATACATCATAAAGCTATTGCTAACAATATGTAAAACAACTACGGCTGAATTAATGATGGCCGAATTAAGGAAAGAGAAAGGATGCACTGCATGAATAGATGCATTACAGTCTAACTACAAGGCTTTCAATAGGGGGCATTGATCACATTGTCTATCTATGTATTATGTCTTTGTATGTAAATGTAAGCGATCATGTTCAGAAATTTATGGCAAAGTTTATTGAACTCGATACACATTGTACATAAGATCAGTTGGAACTGGTATATAGAAACAGGGGTTTCAATTAACGTAGCTTAAAATAATTTTGTCACTCTTTCCTTTTGAGTTCATAAGAAAGTATCACGTGTCATGAGCAAAGTCAGTGAAGAATAAATAAATGTTATTATAACGTATCATAAATACGGTGCTAGAGTTTCCTTTCGCATTTCTTTCAACCACAATTTAAGGTTGTAAAGTTACCTTTATTCGTGGTTTGGACTAACATCTTAAGTCCCCTTTCAACTACAACTTACGGTTACAAGGTCCACTTTCTTTTGGTTTGGACTAACACCTTAAGTCCGAAACACCAATACTTTCGCTTACCTGAACGACATCATCATCGTCAGCGCTACGTTCGAGGAACACATGCGCCACCTACGCGAGGTCTTCCGAAGGCTCCAACGAGCTAACCTTAGAATCAATACAGACAAATGCGAGTTCTGCAGATCCGAGCTGAAATACTTGGGCTCTGCAGTTAGTAACCAGGGAATCCTCACCGACCCCGATAAAGTAGCGGACATCCGAGAACTGAAACCGCCCGCAAATGTACGCGAACTCCGCCGCGTCTTGGGTATTGCGTCCTGGTACCGTCAGTTTATACAAGATCTGTCAACCGTCGCCACTCCATTAACGTCCCTCCTCAAAAAACACCAACCATGGAGGTGGGGACCAGAGCAGCAAGTGATACTCATGTGCCCCGATTTCAATCAGCCGTTTAGGCTACAAACTGACGCGAGTGGCGAAGGACTAGGGGTGGTCCTCACGCAGAAATTGGACGATCAGGAACGGGTGATCCCGTATGCCAGCCGCACCCTCACTGATCTAAAAAAGAAATACGCTACGACCGAAAGGGAGTGTCTAGCGCTTCTCTGGGGAATCCGAAAGATGCGCCCATACCTGGAGGGATACAATTTCACGGTGGTGATGGATCACCATTCCCCTGAAATGGCTACACTCTTTAGAAAATCCCTCGGGGAGATTGGCCAGATGGGCCATAGAGCTCCAACAATATGACTTTGATATCCAGTACGGGAAAGGGACGTTAAACGTAGTCGCCGACACCCTTTCCCGAGATCCGCTACCAAATCCCGAGGCACAGCTACATGCTTGCAGCCCCGGCCGTGCAGAATGGACAGAACGCATATTAGACTTGCTCACGACAAACCCAGAGGCGTATCCCGACTACCAGGTAATCGACGGCAAACTGTACCGGCATTTTCCTCGTCCCGACCAGATCTCCGATGAGACATCCACCACGTGGAAATCGTGCGTTTCAGTGGCAAGCCGAAAACAAGTCCTAACCGATCACCGATCTTGGGCATAGCAAAAACTAGCGCCCGGATTGCCGAAAGTTGCTACTGGCTCGGACGATTCCGAGATGTGGCCAAATACGTCCGCAGTTGCACTATCTGCAACGAGTATAAAGCAATGCAACAGAAGCCCAGTGGAATGATGCGCATAACCCCGGCGGGCTCTTCATGGGAAATTGTGCGCGCAGACTTCGTTGGACCCTTGCCCCGTTCAATAAAGGGACACACCATGATGCTGGTATTAGTGGATAAATTTACCAAGTGGGTAGAAGCCGTCTCACTCTGAGTTGCTACCACTACCGCCTTGATAAAGGCGATCCGAGAAAGAATTGTGACTAGGTTCACATGCCCAAAAGTCCTGCTTTCTGATAACGGTACCCAGTTTACCAGCCAGCAATTTCGCACTTATCTGCAAGAAATGGGATTTGAACAGCGATTGACATCGCCATACACCTCGCAAGAGAACCCCACGGAACGAGTTAACCGGGTCCTGAAAACCATGATTGCCCAATAAGTGCGGGACAACCACCGGCACTGGAACGAACACCTGCCAGAAATAACATTGGCTATCAACACCAGCAAACAGGAGTCCACCGGCTACTCGCCCGAGCAATTGAACAATAGTAGGAAGGTAAGGAGACCAGGTACGTCCGCAACCGTGCTACCCACCGTACTACAAAGCCCTACAGAACCGATATCCGTACGAAACGAACGTATGAAGGCGATATATCAGTTAGTACAGAAGAATCTCGGCAAAGCGGCACAAACCAAAGCTAAGTACTACAACCTTCGCCGACGTGCGTGGCGCCCCAGTATCGGCGATCTAATGTACAGAAAGATTCGGGAGATATTTTCAAGCGCCAAGCACTTTACAGGAAAACTCACGGCTCGTTGCGCCGGACCATATGAGGTCGACTCCCCAGTGATCGTGCTGCTACAAAACAAAAAAGAGAAAACTAACACATACTACCGCACACACATACAGGACCTCAAAGAGTATAAATGCCGAGACACAGGAACACCGACCATGAGTGCGGCAACAACCAGCGGAGGTAGCAGATCAAACAAGCCAGTTAAGATGGAAAAACCGACCACCACGTCAGCAGCCCATGTGGAAACACCCACCACCACGAAGTCAGCGACCAACCCATGCGCCAGACAACCGACCGCGCCGGGCAGGGTACTGGCGCCACCACCCAGACGAGACTCCCAAGGGGCCGGGAAGGCCCCAATTCCTCTACGAATTGCTTCCCGGGTAACCCCAAAGGACGCCGTGCGAATCACGCCCCGACCCGAGGATCAGGCACGCCTCAGCGCCATCCGAGGGCAAAAGAAGGACCCTGAAAACCGATGGTTCCAACGGATCGCCAAGCACTCCGACGAGCAGACACGCCGCCACGTGAGCCACAAATCGCCACCAGAAAAGCTGTCAATCAACAACACCATGACACACCGTCGGCCGAGCAACTCAAGGACGCCGCCAAAGGAAAGCACCGGCCGCAACCAACGAACCCGAGAGGACGCCACCACAAGTAAGCCAACCACGTCGCAGGCCGCAGACGTCGCCATGGGCTCATCAGCAACAACCCAAGTGTTACGCACCAGTAACAAACGCCGCCCGCTGACGAAGGAAGAACGAAACCGAAGAAAGGCCGAACAGCGTAGGCTATAAGCTGTAGCGCGAAAAGGCCCGAGCGAGCCCGTTCGACGGCATTATAGTACCCCCGCGGGAACCCGGCCAACCATCATGGAAGATTATCCACGGACGCGGAGGAGCAGTGACGGAGACATACCAAGATAAAGATAACGGCCGAATGATCCTGCGCAACGGACGGCATGTGAAGATAGTGGCACCAAATTCCTATAACTCCCTCCCAGCCCTTCTCTACCCCATTCCAATCCCAGTCAGCCGCAAAACAGATGTTATCCTCTCACCAGTCAGTAACGACGCAAACAAAAAAAAGGGGGGAAAAAAAAAAGAAGAAAGGTATGAACTCTTAAGTTAATAAAGTAGTATGTTTAGTTCCAAAGAAAATAAAGTTATACCGTAGAATCCTCTCTACCGGCCAGCGACAGTTCACGACGAGAACCTTCTCGTCTGCCGAAGAAGGAGGGGAATGTAACGAAGTGACATAATCCACCACCACAGAAGTACAAACCAGCGAGTTTTCCATAAAGGAGAGTGCATGAAAGGCATTCGACAGAGTCTGCTCAAGCGTGGTAGTACCAAGCAAGTGTATTCTTGACGGCCTCTCAAGGAATTAGTTTTCGGACTTTTCCACCGATCTTTTTCTCTGCCTTCACCCCGGTGATTGGGCAATAACCCACGGGTCTGCTACTAGCTATAGCCGGCCTATCCGATAGGTCTCTCCCCGTCTGAGAGAAACAACCCGATTTAAGCATAGCGGTTTTGCCGCCTTTTTTTAAAAGCTACCTTCTAAGCCTGCCCTAAGTGCGGACTGGATCCCTCCCAAGCTTGTCCTAAGTGCGGACTGGGTCACAGCAAGCCTGCCCTAAGTGCGGACTGGGTCATGGCAAGCCTGCCCTAAGTGCGGACTGCTACTTTCCAAGCCTGCCCTAAGTGCGGACTGGATCCCTCCTAAGCCTGCCCTAAGTACGGACTGGGTCACAGCAAGCCTGCCCTAAGTGCGGACTGCTACCTTCCAAGCCGGCCCTATCAAAATAATAATTACCCCATTATTCCCTATATTCAACCGATACTTCCTGATCATTGTCGATGCTTTCAGTAAATGGATTGAATGCATAGATATGGGAAGAGATATAACTAGCATGCACACGAAAGAAGTTTTATTGCAATTTTTTAGCAGATTTGAGTTACCCGAAGTTACCCTGAAGTTGTTACCGACAACGGCCGTACTTTAATTTCATCAATATTTAGGGAATTTTTGAATATGAACGGTGTTTTGCACTTTACCACCCCAGTAGGGCATCCCGCAACGAATGGGTACGCTGAAAATTGCGTGAAGATTGTTAAGAAGGCGCTAAGGAAAGCACTGCATTCAAGAAACTCAAGTGACAGTCTTAATCATTGTTTACAAACTTTTTTAATCGATTATAGAAAATCCATTCACAGTACCACCGGCCGTGCTCATGCAGAACTAGTTTTTGGCAAAAATATAAGAATAAAATATAAGGTTGGACTTACTCAATCCCTTTAATAAAAATAATAATTGTAAAAATAAAAGCTTGCATGAAATAAAAAGTAAGGTAAAAAGCATGCAAAATAGACAAGGAAAATATTACAAAGGTACGACTAGGAAACAAATTAAAACAGAGGATGAAGTAATGGTAAAAGATTTTTCGGTACCGGGAAAGACCTCGTGGATAAAAGCCTTTGTATTCAAAATCATATGTCGTCGTTACTTATTAGCAACAATTTATGTTAATGAATTTATTTACAAAAATAACCAAAACTAGCTACTTGCTAACTGATGTGCATGTAAGAGAAGACTGTAATAAACAAACCAGTCTGAAACCGACCACCGATGATGTTACAATTTTCTATGAAGTGAGTATCCAATATCCAAAGTAGCGGACAGAGGACACCCCCTTGAGTGAATTTATTTTTCCCTCTCTGAACTTTCTTTTTCAAAATAAAACACTTTAAGTTATTTTTTCATTTAACGTTCTTTATTCGTTGAACTCCAAATATGAACTCACTAACTATTCCAATTCTTACATAACATCCAACATTACAGTACATTTTACGTACAACAAACGTAAAAGAGAAACATAGAAAATAACAGCTCAACAACATGCGTGTGATCAACCAACTCTCTTCAGCTTTATACAGTTGTAACAGTTGATAGACGAAAATATGTTTATTTATGGTGTGATGCTTGAAATCTTACTGTATGCTGATAACATAAGTAACGTTTGTGATTGTGGTTGCACTTCTACTTTACTCATAGTAAAGTAGATAATGTAACTCCTCCCGCTATAGTATGGACAGAGCATGTTGATACCATGTGAAAGTCCATTAGTATTTTGATGGAGACACTTTGTCGTATGAGTGTTATTTTATACTTATATGTTGATTTACAATTTTTTTTTTATAGTACACTTATCTAATATAATAAAGAAGCAAATTTAAAGATAAATATAATTTACATATAATAATATAAAACTGAATTATTTGAACAATTTTTTTTTTTTTTTTTTGAATAAAGTTTTATGTGACGTTACAAATTTAAGTTAGCTTAGCTGTAGCTTATTGGTTGCTTACAATTTTCGTAAGTTTGACTGCAACATTTATTCCTATAGATGTTTAGGTATATATTGTATATATTTTGTGTATATTCTAGTAATTTATTTCTTATAGTTACATACATCTGTTAAACAAAACAAACAAAAAATTAAAGATCGTTTTCATGATAAATAAAGAATGATAATAAGTTTGCTTACGGCTTTGAAATGGTAGAGTTTTTTATTCTTTTACCTCCTTTTTTTTCCTGTTAGAGTAATCTCTACCTGTTAGTTTTGGGTTAAATTCTACGTTTTTAATTTGGTTTTGATATTTGTATGTCCTTTTTACAATTTGTCTGTCGCGTTTGTATCCGTCCTTGTCTTTAAAATATGTTTTGCCTTTCTCTTTAACGTCTTTTATTATATAACGAGGAAGGTGTTAAATGTTATAAAAGCCCAAGTTTTTAATAAGTTCTCGTTCTTGATAATTAGGAGGTTCAACACGTGTCTCATTTATCTTTTCGATTCTTTTTTCTTTATTTTCTTGTACGCGTCTTTTAAGATTTTCCAATTCTGATGAATTTAACGTTGAATAAAGAAGATCGTTGGGTTTATGTTTTGTGGTAGTATGAACAGTGTCATTATATATTTCAACTGCTTTGAAAACCAATGTTTTTTCATCAGTATCTTTGTTTTCTTTATTCAGTTTAAATAATCTTATGTGTTCGTTTAGAGTTAGGTGAAATCGTTCTATTACAGAGTTGCTTGTATGGGTATTCGGGGATGTAAAATGGTATATTATATCTTCCTGGCTTAAGAAATTTTTAATGTATGCTGTATTGAACTCATTATCGGCTACTATTTTAGTTGGTTTTCCTAATATTGCAAATCTGTGCTTTAAAATGTCAACTATTGTAAGAGAATTTCTGTCTGTAATGGGGTGAATGGATACGTGCTTAGTAAATTTGTCAATACAAGTGAGAAACATATTATTTTTGTTGAAAAACCATATGTCTATGTGAATAATTTCGTTTGGTTTGCTCGGGGTCTCAGAAACCATTAAATTTGGCTTAATTGGATGGCGATCGTATTTGCACATATTGCAAAAGATACAGTTGTTATTGTATATATGTATTTCTAAT
Organism: Brachypalpus laphriformis; assembly: GCA_945910035.1. Taxonomy (NCBI): domain Eukaryota; kingdom Metazoa; phylum Arthropoda; class Insecta; order Diptera; family Syrphidae; genus Brachypalpus; species Brachypalpus laphriformis. The sequence continues at coordinate 53,156,567 of OX246755.1, forward strand.
CTAAAGTTTGGGAAATAGTATATATCTTTTAACTCTAAGTACGTTTCGTCTATTCCTCTATGATTTTTCTTGAGGTGATCTTTCTCAATTAATCCTAATAAAGTTTCTTTGCATGTTACATCTTTAAGTATCGTTGTACATTGAAGCATTCTCATACCTGGTGATTTTGAAAAATACCTAACGATCGTTTTTTGAAATGCAACAAATATATCGTCATTTTTGCAGTAAATCCCAACGGTTCCTTTAATTGGTAAAATTTCTTTTAGATTTTTCAGAACATAGTCCTCATTATAGTCTGCTAATGAAATAATTACTCTCCTCTTTTTTTTATATAAAATTTTGTTGGTATAAGAAGTTGATATATTTTTTTCTAAAACAAGCTGGTTTTTGTATATGTTTAAGGGAGTTTCAGTGATGTAAATGTGATCATCTAAATTTTCAATGCCGCTATGTATTGTTGCTAAATCGGATCTAATCTCAGCACTATCTAAGTTATTGATTTCTATGCGACTGAGAAAATCAGCTACGTTGTTCTCATTGAGCTTTATTTTCCATCGCTGTAACTTAGAGTTTGGTTGTCTGAGAGAATTTAACCACACCAACGGGCGTTGATCGGTTTGCACTCTAAACTTTCGTCCGGATAAGTATGGTCGAAATTATTTGATCGCCCATACTATACAAAGAAGTTCCTTTTCTATTGTACTATAGTTTATTTCGTGACGGTGTCCTAGAGGCAAACGCTATGGGATGTTGATTTTGTGATAGGACTGCCCCCAAAGCTGCATTGCTAGCATCTGTGGTCAATGTAAACACTTTAGTGAAGTCTGGATAAGCCAAAACTGGACAAATACATATAAGAACTCTAAGTTTCTCAAAGGACTCTATATACTGTCTGTCGCTAGTGTGTATTTTGCCGTTTTTCTTTAGGCATCTAGTCATTGGTAGGGCTACTTTAGAGTAGTCCTTAATGAATTTACGATAGAACCCTGTGACTCCTAAAAAGGATTTTATTTGCTTAATTGACTGAGGAAGCCGAATTTGTTTAATTATTTCAATCTTATTGGGATTGGGTTTTATGCCATCCTTGGAAATAATGTGGCCCAAATATTCCGTTTCGTGCTTCAGAAAATTGCATTTATCTATCTGTACTTTGAGATTATACTCAAGGAGTCTTTTAAATATTTTTTCCAATGAGTCGATATGCTCTTGAAGCGAAGTTGAAAAAATAAGTATGTCATCAAGGTACACCACACATATTTTATTTAAATAGTCACACAAAACCTCATTCATCATCCTTTGAAAGGATGCAGGGGCATTTTTTAATCCAAAGGGCATGCGTGTGAACTCATAATGTCCACTCGCTGTGGAAAATGCCGTCTTGTGCCTATCCTCCTTATTAATAGGTATTTGATGGAACCCCTTCGCAAGATCAAGGACGGAAAAATATTGGGCATTTCCTAATTTCGATAATATATCCTCTATATTGGGAATAGGAAACTTATCCTCTACAGTCACGTCATTCAGTTCCCTATAATCGACTACAATGCGCCATTTTTGATGACCTGAGTTGTCAATCTTTTTTGGAATAATCCAAATTGGAGCATTGTATGGACTAGTCGAATTAGCTATAATGCCAGAATTTAGCATTTCTGATATTTGCTTGTTAACCTCATCCTTATGTGATTCTCGATATCTATAAGCTTTAGCAAATATAGGGATTTCCTGTTTTGTGGGGATCTTGTGGCAATATTTAATAACTGCCGACAGATTGTCACCTTCGAGGTAAAATATTTCTTTATACTTCCGGACAGCACCAAGCAAGGAATTGATTTCCTCTTTATTGAGGTTATCGAGTTTTAGTTTGTTAGTAATTATGTTAAAGTTCGGTTTTTCAAAACAAATTTCAGTAACACCTTTGCTTAAATTTTGAACTTCATCTAGCGATAATTGAGTCAGAGAATTACAAAAAATTAAGGGCAAGGTGGTCTCATTTGTAATTAACTGAGACTTTTCAAAGTCAATTCTTGCTTGCAATGGTCCTACGATGTTGCACCCAATTATACCATCGAAATCGCTATTCAATTCTGTTTCTAACATCTCTATATTTGTCAATGGTCTGTTAAATTCCTTAAAAAGTGGAATGGTTACTTTTGAGTTAACACAGACATCTGAATTAATTGACTTGATTATCAAAGGAATTCCAAGATCCGTTTTGAAGGAGCTGTGAAATAGTCCTTTTTGGATTAGGGACGTACCTGCTCCAGAATCGATTAATAATTTTATAGGGGTAGACTTGGTTTTAACTACTATACTGGGAAGAGTTCTGTGGTGGTTAACCGATAATTTTGAAAAGGTTGGTCATTGAGATCTTGCGAGCCTTCTGGACAATTTTCTGCTCGTATGTGATCTACTTCCATAACTCTATCTGAATTTCTATTACTGGTTCTTGCAAACCCGGAGGGAGAAGGTCTTTGTGAAAGGTTATTTGAGGTATTCATTCTAAAATTTGTGGAATAGTTTTGGTTGTTTTGGTGGTTATAATTTCTATAAGATGCTGAATTATCTGCTGTTCTATTTTCTGAGTTGTTTTGTCGGAAATTGCCTGAATTTAACTGAGACGGTCTCTGAAAATGTTGTTGATTATTTTGCCGAAAATGGCTGACATTAGAATTTTGGGGGTGTTCTGGTCTAAAATTGCTATTTCTGAAGTTAAAATTTGGTCTACTTTGATGAAAATTAGATACTCTTGTTTACTTACTTACTTACTTAGATCCTTTAACCCCTCGGGGGCATAGGGCGTCAACCACGCCTGCGCGCCATCGTGTTCGAAGTTCTGCAACGCGTTTGAGCTGCCTCCAACTCATTCCTAAAGAGCTCGATTCCTCCTCAACTGTTCTGCGCCACGTTTGCCTAGGGCGTCCCGCTATTCTGCCTGCCTGGGTGAGCGGATTCCACTGCATGGCGTGTTTCGCAATGGAGTTGTCTTCGCGCCGTAGGGTGTGTCCAATCCATTGCCACTTTCTTCTTTGTATAGTAATGCTTATAGGTTCTTGGCCCGTTCTCAGATAAAGCTCTTCGTTAGAGATGCGGTTCGGCCAAAAACTCCTCAAGATGATTCTTAAGCATTTGTTTACAAAGACTTGCAGCTTCCGTGTGTTAATGGTGTCCACCTTCCAAGTACTGCACCCATAAAGCAGCACTGATTCTACGTTGGAGCGGAACAGTCGCAGCTTGGTTCTTAAGCTGATAACATTGCTTCTCCAGATTTTAGATAGCATTCCGAACGCAGCTTTAGCCTTCCCGATTCTGCTGCACACATCCAGTTCGGTGCCACCGTGATTAGCCGAGACCACACTTCCTAAATAAAGAAAGTTATCAACTTTCTCGACTTCCTGTCCGGCAATGTTAAGTTGTGCGCGGTTGTTAGAAGAAGTGCTCAGGGCTTTTGTTTTGGCTGTGTTTATTTTTAGCCCCACTTTGTTTGCCTCAGCTTCTAGATTTTGGGCCATCAAATGAAGATCCATTATCCGATGTGAAAGTAGACAAACATCGTCAGCGTAATCTAGGTGTTTAAGGTAAGATGTCATAGTCCAACGAATTCCAGAATTAGCTTCCGTCAATGCTGCACGGAGTACATCGCTGATAGCCACCAAGAACAATAGTGGGGACAGTATGCACCCTTGACGTACTCCACTTTGGACTTCAAAGTCCTCCGACACCTTACCATTGTGCACGACGTGACACTTGCCGCCCTCATATGTAGCCTTGATAATAGCTATAAGCTTTTCTGGAATGCCTCTCCTGCGCAAGGCCAGCCAGATAGCATCTCGATTCAAGCTGTCGAAAGCCTTCTCGAAGTCGATAAACAGTAAATGTAGCGGAGACCTATACTCAACGCATTGTTCGATTATGATCCGTAAGGTGTTTATGTGGTCGATGCAGGAGGATCCAGCGCGAAAGCCTGCCTGTTCGACATCGAGAGTTGAATCTAAATGATCTTTAATTCGTTCTAGAATTATTCTAGCTATTATTTTGGCTACAGCTGGAAGAACACATATACCTCTCCAGTTACCGCACTCCATCAAGTTACCCTTCTTTGGAAGCTTAATGATCATCCCCCTTTTCCACTCCTGTGGAAATTGTTCACTATCCCAAGCTCTCCGTATTAGCGGATGCAGCAAATCTGCCGATGTATTTGGCGCCGCTTGAAATAGCTCGGCAGGGATGCCATCAATACCCACCGCTTTGTTTTTCTTGAGGGACTTGATTGCTGTTATTATTTCAGCTTTACTGGGAGGTACGGTGCGAATTCGGGAATTTGTTGCTTCGAACTGCTCATTCGAATTCAAGATCATACCGCCGTCGTCTAAGTGATTTAGCACTGCAGCAAAATGTTCTCTCCATCTAGTGAGCTGATCCTCATCCGAAATCAGAAGGTCACCGTCTAGACTCTTCACTGGATGTTGTTTGGAGTTTCGACCACCAATGAGCTCCTTAGTGATGTTGTAAACAGTCCTACTGTCGCACCTACTCGCTGCTTCTTCAGCCCTTGAGGCCAGTGAGTTGACATGTTGACGCTTGTCACGTCTCACACTACGCTGCACTTCTTTCTTCTTCGCACGGTATTGGGCTTCAAGCTCGGTTCTCTCTACTGCTGAGGCCGCTGCAATCCGAGCCTTGATTGCTGTACGCTCATCGATCCGTCTCCAGGTGTCTGTAGAAAGCCATGTGCGGTGGTGTTTCTGCTTTTTACCGACATAAGTGCGTGCCCCAGTCGCAAAAGCATTTTTCACAGCACTCCAGTGGTCATCCATGTTCTCTATGCTGCTGATTGCTTCTGCTTCTAAGGCAAGATGGTCCCTGAACTGTTGGCGCACTTGGGGAACCTTGAGCCTGTCGATATTAAACCTGGTGATGTGAAACAGGTTTGAGCGGTTGCTGTTGACGGATGCAGTACGAAGGCGTAAATGAGCTACCATAAGATGGTGATCTCGTTCTTGTCCGACGTCAGCTCCACGTCTGTTTCGGACGTCCAGGAGACAATTTCTAAAGCGGCGACTGATCGCAATGTGGTCGATCTGGTTGGATGTTCGTTGCCTATCAGTAGAGACCCAACTGATCTTATGGCAGGTGTTATGCTTAAACAGCGTACCTCCGATGACTAGGCGGTTGGTATTGCAGAAGTCCACAAACCGCTCACCATTGTCATTACGGTCTCCCACGCCGTGAACTCCCATCACGTGCTTAAGCATGGTGTTGTCGCTACCCACCTTGGCATTGAGATCTCCCATTACCATTACGATGTCCCCATTAGGCGTTTGGTTGTAGGCGGCACCTAAGTGGCTATAAAAATTATCCTTTTCATCCTCAGTCGCGTCTAGAGTCGGAGCATAACACTGTATGATGGTAATTTTTCTAACTCTACTCTGGAACCTAGCCGTCAATATCCGGTCACTATGGGGTTTCCAGGATATGAGGCTACTACGTGCTGCTGGAGTTAGCATGAGTCCTACGCCAGAACTCCGTGCACTTCCAGCTGGTTTACCAGAGTAGAGCATGACAGTGCTTTTTGTTGGGGAGATGTATTCCCCAGCATCGTACCATCTTATCTCGCTCAGCCCTAAGATGTCGATTTTATACCGTGCGAATTCGCGCTCCAATTGGAGGAATCTGGCGTTATAAGGCCCTTCCTTGAGTGAGTCCAGGAGGGTCTTAACGTTCCAGAATCCGATCGTTGTCCGTGTCCGATAGCCAAAGGTCGTCAACAAATGATCAGTCCGTATCCGAGGCGTATGTTTCCGTTTCGGAGCAATAGTTTGTTTTACGGTTGCGGCTCGCTGGGCCACAGACCAACCGACACTTATCCTGTTTTTTGGCGCTGGAAGCTCGCCATTCGTCCTCTCCCGTTAGCAATTTCCGAAGAAATTCCCAGATGGCACCACGAGGAGGTGGGAGTAGGGCTTACTAACAGAGCTGCTAGGTTTTCGGCTGCAGTGGCTCCTACTCGTTACTTAGCGGACCAGCACCTATCGGGAGATGCTGCCCCTACGAGGCCTTTGTTAGTCGTTTGCTTCGTGAAGACTAAGGTATACTACAGTTATTTATTTACTTAGCTTAATACAATCACGAGCTTAGATCTAAATTTAATAACTAACAAAAAGGGAACTTAACTATAATCTTAAAACTAATTGTAGCCCTGAGGGCCCACACATTTTTTGATTAAACTATGTCTTGAAAAACTATTTTAAAAACTAGATAGAGATGGGAAAAGAAATTGTAAGGGAAAGACGAAGATTAGTTCTTAGGGCAGTTGTAGTTTAATAAGAGAAGAGAGGTCATGAAGAGGTGTAGAGGGGCTTGCTTAGGGCGGATAGACTCGAATGCAAGTCAAGGGTGTTCTGTGCGTAACATTCTGGATATTGGTTCGAAATGTCCGTAGTTGGTGCGGTGGTGAGGGAGACAAAAGAGCGGGACCTAAGGTTTCGAGGGTTAGTGCGAAGGGAAATCATTTCCAGCAGTGCGGTGGAATCGATCATACCGGTTAATAATTGGTGCGCGAAAAATATGTCAGCACCTTCGCGACGTTTTGTAAGGGTTTGCAGGTTAATCAATTTTAGCCGGTCTTCGTACGGAGGTAAGATATACCAGTAGTTGTCGGCCCATGGGAGACCGCGTATGGCAAAGCGGATGAACCTACGCTGTACAGCTCTGATTCTAAGGGAGTGGATGTTGTGATAAGGTGACCAAACTTGGCTGGCGTGTTCAAGGAAAGGTCTGACAAAGGTGATATAAATGGATTTAGAAACGTAGGGGTTCAAAAATTCTTTAGACCAGCGTTTTATGAAACCGAGAGAAGAATTGGTCTTGTGTACAATTTGATCAATGTGGGCACGGGAGTTTAGCTCCTTGTCACAAATAATACGCAGATCGCGTATAGAGGAGACTGACGGAACGGGCTTGCTACGAAAGTAATAGGTTTTGAGGGATGGGGGGAGGCGCTTACGAGAGAATGTTATGGATTGACATTTGCCGACCTTAAGTTCTAAAAAGTTTTTGTCGCACCATGTGTGGAATGCATTTAGATCGTTTTGAAGTGAGAGAGAATCGGTGGGGGTAGATATTACCTTAGTGATTTCCATATCATCCGCGTAAATGGACAGATCAGAATCTTTTATGATGTGACCAACATCGTTTATAGTTAAGACAAAGGTCAGCGGACCAAGATGACTGCCTTGAGGAACCCCTGAAGTGGCGTTAATGGGGTCAGAGATTGAAAATCTGAAGAGAACCCTGTACTGGCGTTTTGCTAGGTACGTACTCAGCCATGAATTGAAAAAGGGTGGAAACCAAGGGCTTTAAGTTTAAGGTAAATTTTTAAGTGACAGATTTTATCAAATGCCTCCGCAGAGCATATGTCGCGTTAAACCAAAAAGAACAGCAGATGCAAGTACTGCGATCGTGATTAAATTTACCTCCGCTGCAGAAAAAAATCATCTGTTGCGCACAGTACACGCCCAATGGATAAAGAACAAAAAAAAAATACTTGTTTACATGATGTTGGGGTACCATCTGACAGCCGCATCTACTTAAACGAAGGTTTGACATCCACTAACCATCTGATTCTGCGGAAAGCTCTTCTTTTCTAGCGCGGTAAAAAGCTATCGAGTGTATACACACGAAACGGTAGAGTTTATGTTCGTCAAGTCACTCACCGAGCAATGAAGTGGGAGCGATTTTGGTAACTTCACTGAACCACTTGGATCAAATCGCCGATAACCACCATGAAGAAGATAAGAAAAAAGGAAGGAAACCTGCAAGCTGCTTTTTATGCAGTTTTTCTTTTATTGTATAATTTTTGTTGAACATTTAAATTATTGTAGTTTGCTCTTAGTGTTTTATATACTCGTATGCTCTAGAATGATGTCGGAATATTTCCTTTCTTCCTGGTTTTTGTTGTCTTCTGTTTGGGTATGGTACTTTTCTCATCAGTTTTACTTTTTTCTTGAAAATGACTAGTAACAATGATTTAATGAGTATTCCTGATAACACAAACAAGAACTTGCGTTTGATGATTGAAATTCTGTGCAAACAGTACAGTGGGCTTAGAGTGTGCTATATAAAAGCGCAAAGTTTGTACCGAAGTGACATGTTTCCATACCTCTAATTACCAACAAAGAAATAAAACGGGGTATACAGCCAGGCATTTTGGCAGAGGACGACCCATGCGAACAAAAAGGTTGCATATTTTCGGGCACCTCTACGAAAGCCGAAGTCGACCAATTCATAAGGGATGGAGTATTGCATACCCTAAGGCACGTCACAACAAAATAAAGCCCGAAATAATGAATAAAGTCAACGAGACACAAACAACAACAAAACACGAAGGATTTTTAAGAATTCACATCTCGTTCTTACAAGAACATCACATAAGTAAGAGAAGGTAAGTGGCAGTTCTCAGAGTCTGATCGGTGGTGAAAGCAGTGCTGCCAGATCGTGGTAAATTTACCTTTTTGTGGTAAATTTCAACTCCAATTTTCAGCAAATGGTAAAAAGATAATATTTTCCGATTTCCATACAAAAAAGGGAAATTCTACTGACAAATTCGTCTTCTCACTCATTCTGACTGCAATAGTCAGTAATGAATTCAGCCCATAACTTAGTTAGTTAGATCCCTTAACCCCTCGGAGGGCATAGGGCGTCAACCACGCCTGCGCGCCATCGTGTTCGAAGTTCTGCAACGCGTTTGAGCTGCCTCCAACTCATTCCTAAAGAGCTCGATCCCTCCTCAACTGTTCTGCGCCACGTTTGCCTAGGACGTCCCGCTATTCTGCCTGCCTGGGTGAGCGGATTCCACTGCATGGCGTATTTCGCAATGGAGTTGTCTTCGCGCCGTAGGGTGTGTCCAATCCATTGCCACTTTCTTCTTCGTATAGTAATGCTTATAGGTTCTTGGCCCGTTCTTAGATAAAGTTGTTCGTTAGAGATGCGGTTCGGCCAAAAAATCATCAGTATGATTCTTAAGCATTTGTTTACGAAGACTTGCAGCTTTCGTGTGTTAATGGTGTCCACCTTCCAAGTACTGCAACCATAAAGCAGCACTGATTCTACGTTGGAGCGGAACAGTCGCAGCTTGGTTCTTAAGCTGATAACATTGCTTCTCCAAATTTTAGATAGCATTCCGAACGCAGCTTTAGCCTTCCCGATTCTGCTGCACACATCCAGTTTGGTGCCACCGCGATTAGCCGAGACCACACTTCCTAAATAAAGAAAGTTATCAACTTTCTCGACTTCCTGTCCGGCAATGTAAAGTTGTGCGCGGTTGTTAGAAGAAGTGCTCAGGGCTTTTGTTTTGGCTGTGTTTATTTTTAGCCCCACTTTGTTTGCCTCAGCTTCTAGATTTTGGGCCATCAAATGAAGATCCATTATCCGATGTGAAAGTAGACAAACATCGTCAGCGTAATCTAGGTGTTTGAGGTAAGATGTCATAGTCCAACGAATTCCATAGTTGCCTTCCGTCAATGCTGCACGGAGTACATCGCTGATAACCACCAAAAATAATAGTGGTGACAGTATGCACCCTTGACGTACTCCACGTTGGACTTCAAAATCCTCCGACACCTTACCATTGTGCACGACGTGACACTTACCGCCCTCGTATGTAGCCTTGATAATAGCTATAAGTTTTTCTGGGATGCCTCTCCTGCGCAAGGCCAACCAGATAGCATCTCGATTCAATCTGTCGAAAGCTTTCTCGAAGTCGATAAACATTAAATGTAGCGGAGACCTATACTCAACGCATTGCTCGATAATGATCCGTAAGGTGTTTATGTGGTCGATGCAGGAGGTTCCAGCGCGAAAGCCTGCCTGTTCGACATTGAGAGTTGAATCTAAATGTTCTTTAATTCGTTCTAGAATTATTTTAGCTATTATTTTAGCCACGGCTGGAAGAACGCATATACCTCTCCAGTTACCGCAATCCATCAAGTTTCCCTTCTTTGGAAGTTTAATGATCATCCCCCTTTTCCACTCCTGTGGAAATTGTTCGCTATCCCAAGCTCTCCGTATTAGCGGATGCAGCAAATCTGCCGATGTATTTGGCGCCGCTTGAAATAGCTCGGCAGTGATGCCATCAATACCCACCGCCTTGTTCTTCTTGAGGGACTTGATTGCTGTTATTATCTCGGTTTTAGTGGGAGGTGTGGTACGAAATCTTGAATTTGTTGCTTCGAACTGCTCATTCGAATTCGATATCATACCGCTATCGTCTATGTGATTTAGCACTGTAGCAAAATGTTCTCTCCATCTAGTGAGCTGATCCTCATCCGAAATCAGAAGGTTACCGTTTAGACTCTTCACTGGATGTTGTTTGGAGTTTCGACCACCGATGAGCTGCTTAGTGATGCTATAAACAGTCCTACATTCGCACCTACTCGCCGCTTCTTCCCAGCCCATAACTTGACAGTGGTAGTTCCACCGATCTCACGTATTTGGTGATTGTATGCGTAGCGATCTACTTTGTTGTGTGGCAATTATTAATACATGTAAGGGAATACGGAATTATAAGTTTCATGTACACACGGTACACAACAGCATATGATTTTATTTTGAGAGTCATTCTTCTAGTAATACAAGGATTCTTTCAATTGTAGCAGATGTAAAAAAAAAGGAATAGTTTCAATGGTGATTTGCTTAGCAGTAATTGTAAAATAAGATCTTTCTTTCAGGACATTACATTTAAGAATTTTATTTTTATAAAAAAAAAATCATTTATCCAAAATTTAGATCAGGTAAATAAATAAATATTTAAGTACAGACAGGTTTAAAAAAAAAAATAATTTTGGTTTGCATTTGTTTTGCAGAAGATCGCTTGGCGCCTTATCGCTCATTTTTTGCAGTTGTATTATTTTGCAATGGTGAGATCGTTTTCAAAAAAAAGATATATTTTTCGTTAGTTCTGTGGTTTTTCTTTAATTCCGTTTCATGCTTTTGTGGTGCTCTTATGACCTTGAAAGTCATTTTGTACTTGTGTGGGAAATTTTTGGTGGAAATGGTAAATTTTCATCCATCATGTGGTATTTTTCTTGAAAAAAGTCTGGCAGCACTGGGTGAAAGTGTCCAATCTAGTGTACTTGGAACAGACTCTCCCCGAATTCGGTCTCCAAACGATCTTCTGATTTTGACTTTTGTGCCTTCACGTCAGCGAGTGGGCATCCTGATACGGGTACGTTTTGACCACAGCCGGCCCGTCCTCTGATAAGTATCCCTCTTTCCTTTGGGACAACTCTACCAGACCGGCATTTAGCGGAGTTTTGCCGCCAGCCCTTCCGCTTCCAAGCTCACGCTTGACTCCCCTTTCCTGAGAAGCAGCCCATGTCGGACTGCCAAGCAGCCCGGACCTGTCCGTACTCGACAGGAGGTCCGTGCCTTGCACTGACTGGCAGCCGGCTCGGGCCTTGCACGGACTGGCAGCCGGCCCGGGCTTTGTCCGGATCAGCCAGGGGACCCGTGCCTTGCACGGACGCTCAGCCTGCCCTTGCCCTGCACGGACAAGCCCCGAACTAATACCGCGTATGGACCGCACGCCCTGTCAAGCCGACCCCGAGACGCCGCAACCCGAGAGACCCGCCAAGGAGGCCAGTCCGAGCCTGAGTTCGGGGTTAAGTACTGTCAAAGTATTTTGGTTTAATATTAAGCTTATCGACCTATTGTTAAGTATAAAAGTTGTTATTAGAACCCACTTGCATTATTAAAAAGGAACGCTGTAATATTATTCCTATACTCAACAAATAAAGTACCTTTTTTCCTAAGTTTTAGGGTATTTCTTTGGCTTGACCCTGGAGCCGGCGAGCTCACCTCAGCCTTCGATAAAAAAGACCTTTACAAGTTTATACCCAAAGATAGATGAGTTTAGGAATACTTTTAAGAATACAGCGGTAGATATTATATGTGTATCGGAATCATGGTTTAAAGATGATGTCTCAAATTCTCTGTATAATGTAGATGGATATAGACAATATCGTGCTGATAGGTTGAATCGAATTGGTGGGGGCTCTGCACTATATATTCGTAATTGTATTCATCCCGTATATGTCACACAGTCGGATGAACATTCAGCCGTAGATTTTGTTGAATTGACAAATGGTGGTAGTAAATGCCTGGTTGGCTTAGTATACCGACCAAAAAAATCTGTAAGTCTTTCACATTGATACTCAGTTTTAGAACAGCTTTCTCCAATCTATAGTGATATTGTCTTACGTAATTATTGTAATTTACTGTGCTCTAAATTGTAATTTACTGTGCGCAGAAACCTCACGATCATTTATTGAGAGCATCAATACACTTGGCCTATTTCCAGTGAACACAGATTCTCCCACGCATTTTTCACATCAAGGTGCTACTCTACTAGATATTTTCCTCACTAGCAATCTGGAAAACACTCTGTTATTTTCGCAACTATCAGCACCAGCCTTTTCGAAACATAATTTAATCTTTGCGACTTTTAAAATTAAGGCAAATAACGTAGTATCTTTCCACGAGTTTAGAGATTTTAAAAACATTAATTACAATCATTTAGAAAACGGCATATTTCAAATCAGTTGGCAACAAATTTATTTCATGGATTCGTCGAACGACCAAACAAATTTTCTACAACATACTATCAGAACCCTTTTTAATAAACATGTTCAATTAAGACGTACCTCTCGTTTGGCTGAAAATAGTTCATGGTTTACCCCAGAAATACTTGAAGCAATAAAAGGGAGAGATTGTACTTTTAGGCAATGGAAAAGATATAGGCTCCCGGAACATTACAGTATTTTTCGAAGTCTTAGAAACAAAGTGAAAGTTAAAATAAGGGAAGCCAAGAGCCGTTTCTATTCCAACCGACTCGACCCAAATTTGCTTTCTAGAACTCTCTGCAAACGCATTCGAGAATTAGGTGTTGGTCGGGAAAAAGAGGAATGTCCCGCAGACGTAATCCGGACTTGCTTAATATTCAGTTTGCGAAAATTCAACGCCCATAAGATGCCTAAATTTCAGATACATCTTCTTACGATAATACTGCTGAGAACTGCTTTTATTTCAAAAGAATAGAAGAACAAGAAGTTGTAAGGGCTGCTCTCGATATAAAATCAAACGCTATGGGCATTGATGAAATACATCCACTTTTTGTAAAAATAATTCTGCAATATATACTCACTGCTATAACACATGTATTTAATACATTTCTTTTAACAAATTCTGGAGTGGAATCCTTTAAGGTGATAGTTGATAGTCACACTTTTGACAGTCAAAATTGATGATCACACTTTGTTAGCTCTCCGTAAAACGATCGCAAAGCCACACAAAAACGATCGCTAACATGTGATGATCACGCCGATGGTCACCTTAGAGAGAGCAAAAGGGATTATTGTGATCGTCAGCAATCAACTATCACCTTAGAGGATTCCACTCCTGTTCCACACATATGGAAGAGAGCCAAAGTTATACCAATTCTAAAGGAGCTCCTACTCGACATGTGAAAGCCGAATATAGGCCAATTTGTATACTTTAGTAGTATATTGGAATGGTCAGATAAGAACAGCTTGCAACTAAATCCAAAAAAGTCCAAGTGTTTAATAATTTACAAAAATAAACTTGACTTAAGCTATTTTCCAAAAATATGCTTAGGGACAACAGTGATTCAATATACTCAGAAAGCAAAGAACTTGGGCATTTGGTTTGACTCACCGCTTAGCTGGGACTATCACATATGGTTGTTAATAGGTAAGATCTATGGCTGTCTGCGGAACTTATCTTTATCCAAGCATTTCACACCTGAACACATGAAAATACGAATCGCCAGATCAATAATTATGCCGCTTATAACTTACGGGTGTAAAAATCTTCTGTTGTCTAAATTCCGAAACAAAAAGAAGTTTAAATGTAGCATTCAATAATGTAGTCCAATACATATATAATCTAAAACGCTTTGATCGTGTATCAGGGTACACAAAAAATATATTTGGATGTAACTTATTCACGTACTTTAAATATTGCGCTCTTAAGACTTTAAATAATATCTTGATTAATAAAGAACCTTCGTACCTTCATGAACAAATTAGATTTGCTACTTCATCAAGATCGACTATATTTGGACAGCCAAGACTCACCTGCACCATTGTATATAAAATGAATAGTACTATCACTTGAGGAAATCGATCGTTGCTCCTCTAGTAACGGAAGCGAGCACTAACGCAGTGAGTAACACAAAATATTCAATTCTCTTCACTCAACTAAATTTGGATAAACTCAGAGAAACAACAGATTTCCACTTCGATTATCGCTTGCCATTATACGACCCTACCCCGTTCACCAACATCTTTTCAAATAGATTTGTTGAGTGAGTTATTTTCATACAACGTGAGTGAATCCTTCGTTTACTTCAGATATCACAGTGCTGCGGCATATATTGCTGTGGGAAGTTGCGTGGCTCTTACACACATGCCCTCACTCCGATTTTTGTTTTTCTTTAGTTATCATTTGACTTGGAGCATGACCTTTGCAGGGCAGCTATGCACATGCGCATATACATGTGTGCATATATATTCTCAAAATGATTTTATACCTGCGATGATTTTGTGAGTGTTTTCACTATTTCTGGTACCACGTATCGTCCTTAGCCATTGTCAGTGCAGTGCCTGTTATTGTCTAAAGTGTGTGTTCTAATCAGAATTTGTTTTGTTTTTGTCGTGTTTTTTGGGCTTTGCTTTTTGATCTGTGCGTTACAGAAAATTATATTGTTGGTAAATATTTTATCTGCATATTTCTATTGAAGAAATTCATATTTTTATTTACCTTCTTTGCGAATCTATTTACATACCTTATTTTCACGATGTCTAAATGCTCGTATATAGATTGCCAAAATATAAAACGATCATTTTCATTGTCCTTTTTTAAGCTTCCCAACGACCATAGAAGGGACGTTTGGCTCAAACATGCCCAATGCAATTCGTCAAATAAAATTCTTTTTATTTGCGAAATGCATTTTTACAGCAAAGATGTAGAGACAGAATCGCTTCGGAAATGCTTATCCAAAGCTGCAGTGCCAATGTCGTCGGCATCTATTTGCAGTTGTTCTGATACATCCGTTGATAATTCTTGTTTTAGAATTATGACAACAAATATAAGAACAAATTATTGACACCTGCACTCAAAATGGGAACTTTCAAAAGCTGGAAATGTTCAAATGATGACCACAGACATTTCATATGCAAATTTATTCTGATTGGTGTTTAGTTAAATTTTCAATTAAAAAGACTAATAACGACTTTTGCGGATCTAACAGTGTGAGAACCTAAGAACTCCACTGAACGCCTTATTAATAACAGAACTTGAATGTACATATGTACATGTGGGAATGAGTCAAACTAACCAAACGACACACTATAGACAGCCAACTAGTTACTTAGACACGATACCATACGACGGGAACAATCCGCTAACGAACGGACGAACGACAGCACACGATACTTAACCAACGGGACGTGTTAGCTTTAGCACATAGTACATAACAACCACATAACAAACAGCAAGATAACCCCATGAGACGACTGACGCCACGAACACACACACACAAGCTGAGTTTCCCTCCCTATTTATTCTTTATTCTTCTTTTGTGCCTTTGATGTAAACGAGCAGTCGTAAGGAAGTTTAGTTTATTCCTGGCCACCGACGCAAGCACAACAACGTACGCGATCATCATTAATTTAATTAATTTAAATATACAGTAAATCGCTTAGTATCGGATTAGAAGATGTTCTACTACGGAACGGAAAAGGCTAAGAACGGAATCGGTATCATCCTTGCGGCAGAGCTACTTGGAAACGTCTTGAGCATTTCGAAGTCCAGCGACCGTTTGATGTCTCTCAAACTAGTAATACAAGGAGAGGTGTGGAATATTTTCAGTGAATATGCTCCTCAAAATGGGTGCAATCAGAGAGATAAAGATGCATTTTGGCTAGATTTCCACAATCTCCTTAAGAACATCCCAAAGGAAGAGTTTCTGTTTGTTGGAGGAGATCTGAATGGACATGTCGGGAAGTCAAACGAAGACTATGAAGACTGCCATGGAGGACTAGGATATGGCACCAGGAACCTTCCTGGTGAAGAAGCATGTGCAAATCACACGGTCTTATCGTGTTAAATACCATGTTCATCAAACAAAGCCGACAACTGATCACTTACAGCAGTGGTGGAGATGAAACTCTGTTTGACTACCATTTGGTAGCCAGTTTCATGAAGCCTCGGGTAAAAGATTGCAAAGTGATCCTGGGAGAGGCAATCGTTCGTCAACACCGTCTCCTGCTAACAGAAATTTTTATGAAAACACCGAAGAAAAGCAAACAAACAAGGGTCTCTGAGAAATTCAAGTGGTACAATCTGGACAAAGAAAAAGGCGAGGCTCTTTTTTTCGTAATGAAAAATTACCTCTCTCACACCATCAACGGAGCTGAGGATGAAGAGTGCAGAGCACAAAATATGTGGGATTCCCTACAGCGAACTTGCTTAAAGAAGGCCAAATCACTGGTAGGAGCTTCAAAAGGCCACCATCAACAGGCCAAAGAAACATGGTGGTGGAGTGATGAAGCTAAGAAAGTGATAAATGAGAAGAAAGCGGCTTTCAAAGCTTGGTCAAAGTGCCCCTCTAATAATAATGACGAAAAAGTTCGCCTCGAAATGAAATACAGATTCTGCAAGAAAAAAGCGAAGAAGAAGTGCGCCCAGCTTCAAGCAGAGAGTACGGAGGGCCTGTATCGGGAGCTGGAGAAAATATCTTCCCCGGTTGCTGATGCAAACCAGGCTATCCAGGAGCTGCGAAGACACAATATGAACAAGAGCGCCGCTATCTTCAAAATAGCCGCCCAAAGAAGGAGGAATGCTCAGGAGATTCGTTCGCCAAAGTTCATTAGCAATGCTCATGGCCAGCTTCTTGTGGATGACGACAAAATTCTGCAGAGGTGGCGGCAGTATTGTGAAGAGCTTTTAAATAAACAGTTTCCCCGGCTATACTTTCCAAGAGCCACCCCTAACTGTGAAGAAATAGCCGACATTACAGTCGAAGAAGTTAGTGAGGCGGTCAAATACTCTAAAAAACGAAAAGCGGTTGGGCCAGATGAGATGCCCTCTGAGTTCTGGAAAAAGATGGGAGACGTCGGGTTCAGATGGCTCAGAATTCTCATCTCCAAATTCGTGAGAGGTGATCCAATGCCGAATCAATGGAGGGAAAGTTACCTTCTGCCTGTATACAAAGGGAAGGGTGATACGCGAAACTGTGATAGCTACTGTTCGATCAAGCTGATGTCACACACCATGAAGATCGTTGAGCGGGTATTAGGTGGCCGACTGCGAAAAATAATACGGCTATCTGATGATCAGTGCGGGTTTGTCTCGGGTAAATCAACCACAGATGCAATCGAAAGTATAAGGATCATAATGGAAAAACATCGTGATTCCTTGAGGGATTTGCATATTGTATTGGTTGACTTTGAAAAGGCATTCGACAGACAACCACGAGATTTGATATGGGTGGCGCTACGACATCGAGGGATTCCAAAGACCTATGTACAAATGATCATGGACATGTACGAAGGAGCAAAGACAAGAGTAAGATGCCCCGCTGGAGTAACCAAAGAGTTCCCAATCAAAGTCGGGGTGCACCAGGGAAGCGTTTTAAGTCCTTTGCTCTTTATTACAGTCCTTGATTATCTGCTTGAAGGTAAAGTGATGGACTTCAAGGTACATCAGTTATACTTTGCTGACGATGGAGCCATCATAAGTGAGGACCCTACATCCCTGCAACGAGCACTTGATGTGTGGGTGGACGTTCTGGAGGGAAATGGGTATCGCATTAGTTCAAAAAAGACAGAATACTTGTGCTGCCCGTTCTCTGATCCAATCAGGCCTATTCCAGACATTTATTTGAATGGAACAGTGCTTCCCAAGTGCGAAAAGTTCAAATATCTGGGATCTATGATCAATAGCAAAGCATCTTGTGATAACGGCATCAATCATCGCGTAAGCGTAGGGTGGATGAAGTGGCGAGAAAATTCCGCTATATTCTGTGACAGAAAAATGCGCCCTAAGTTGAAAGGAAGGCTCTACACCGCAGTTGTACGTCCAGCGCTCACGTACGGTTCACAATGTTGGACGATGTACAAAAAGTATGAGAGTAAATTAACGGCAGCTGAGATGAAGATGCTTCGCATGACAGCAGGAGTGACAAAGCTTGACCGAATAAGAAGTTCGAAGATCCGTGGAAGCTTTCACATCAAGGAAACCACCGTACAAGAAATAGAGCGCGACCGGCTCAGCTGGTATTGCCACGTTCAAAGAAGAGATCATTTGAACCCTGTTAAAAAGGCAATATCTATGCGCGTTCCAAAGACATCGCGATGTAGGAAAGACAGGCCTATAAACGCCTGGATCAGACAAATGCGACGACATCGGCATTTCATTGGCCTCAGTAACCGAGTGATCCAAAATCGGCAGACCTGCCGATATTTTCTGAGGTCAAATAGGCGAACCCCACAGGCGGATCAGTGGAGGTGCGGTGAAGTGGGAGGGTTGTGATCCCTTGTTTTCAGATCATGGCTGATAAAGGGAAGAAGAAGTATCGGAAGTAAAACCGCATTCGCCTTTTTATTTGAAAGTCGGGGAAAATCAAATCCCACACCTGAGGGCTCAACCGGGATTTAGTTTACTTTTGCAGCTAAAAAGTTAGACAACACCTGAAGTGAGAAAAAAAGTATCTTGGACAAGAAAAATGAGTTTAAACACTGAGTTTAAGAACTGAAAAAAAAAAAAAAAATAATAAGCGATCGACACAAAACAAAAAATAAAAACAACAAACAAAAAAAGTGTTCCAGTGAGTGTTTTTTTTTTTTTTTTAAGTTTTGTTCTCTGTATGCGCAACCACTAAGTTCGCTGCAGAAGAAAAGGGAAAAAAAAGAAGAAGTGTGTGGTGAAGAGTCGTGCCGTATTTGCATGCCCTATCGTTAAGCAAAAGCAACGTTGACGTGGAAACCAGAATTGCCGTGTCCAGTTGAAGCGGAGCAGCAGTAGCAGAGTAGGATAAAGTGTGCCGGTTGTAGGTACAAGTAGGTACATATTAAGCTGTTTTTTTCTCTTGACTGCTAGTAGGTTAGTTTTTTATTATATATTGTCTTGCGTTTAATTGATAAAATTAAAGAACAGTAATAAAGTAAATAAGATCAGCAATAAAATAGAAAAAAACTGTAAAATAGATAGGGAGGAGATTTTCGCGTTAACTGTTGACTACGGAACTACGGCTTGCGACGTCGGGGTTGAAGAACATTCTTCAGGATAGGCTCCTCCAACAGTTCGGGCTGTCCAGAGATGTCGAAAACGCGGAGGATAGTAGCGATGATGATACGGTAGTTAGTTCCGAACATGTGCAAGAGCACGGTGGATGAATATTTACGCTTCGGGACATTAAGGACTCTTTGCTATCTTTTAATGGTACGGGTTATCCGGATATAGCGACATGGGTGCAGGAATTTGAAGCGAACGCCCTGACGGTACAGCGGGGTAGCCTCCAAAAGCTGATTTACGGTAAACAACTGTTGACGGGTGCCGCCAAACTTTTTGTTCGTAGTCAGTCGGGACTGACAAGTTGGAAATCGTTGAAAAGGGCACTCATCGGGGGGTTCAGTGCGAAGTTGTCCTCTGCCGAAGTCCACCGTTCGTTAAAGAATCGCAGGAAGAAGCCAGCTGAGTCCTTGAGGGAATACCTCTATTCGTTGATGGAGATAGGGAAGGCTGTAGAGTTAGACGATGAGAGTCTCATCAAATACTTTATTGAGGGGATCCCTGACAGTAGGCAACATAAGACCTCGCTCTACCAAGCAAAAACCGTTGGCAAATTGAAGGACCAGATCAAGGTGTACGAGAGGGTGCGTGGTCCTACTCAGAACTCACCACACTCAGGAGGGGATCAGCAGCCATCATCGAGTAGCCAAATAACAATGAAGCCGGAGAAGAGAATAAGAAGTTGCTTTAAATGTGGCGACGCGTCACATTTAGCCAGAGATTGCCAAAAGGGAACATCCACATGTTTCAAGTGCGGGAGACCAGGCCATCGGGCATTCGAATGTAGAACGAATACACAGGTAAAGGCGGAGAGGAGCAATGTTCAAATCGCAACATCGGGCAACGTTTCTCCTCCTTTGTCAGAGGCTAGGATATATTTCGCCAGCGGGTCTAACCGAGTTTTTAAGACAATTCAGTTAAAGCGTCTCGCGGGGTCAGCACTTCTAGATACAGGTAGTGACTTGTGCCTACTTCGGTATGATCTGTTAATAGTGTTGGACTATGTACAGTTAAGTCCAGTAAAGAAAAGAATTTCTGGAATCGGTCCTAACCAGGTGATCAAAATGGGAAGCTTTTCGGCAGGAGTAGAGGTAAATGGGCTGGAGTTGGAAATGACTTCCCACGTTTTATGCGAAAAGGATATGCAATACTCTGCAGTAATTGGGAATGATATCCTTAGCCAGGTAGACTTAGCCGTCACAGCAGATGGAGCAGAGTTCAGAAGGATACCTAGCGGCGAAGAACGAGAGAGCGAGAAAGTCGGGCTTGACGAAAAGGCTAAAGTTGATGGGGGCGAAAGCCTTGCAGACACTGGCGCATCCGGTGTAAGGGTAGGCAACCAGAGGGTTGTGATATATACGGATACCAAGGCTGGCGTGGTTGAGGGCGACCAGGGGGTATCAGTTGAGTCGAAACAAAGCATAGGTTGAGCGAAAACTAGCTCTTTAGCGGTTTTAAGCAAGTTAGGTGTTACTGTGGGCGAAGGTCCAGCAAGCAACAGGAGCAAAGCTAGAAGTACTGCGAGCAATAGATACGAGGAAGCGGATATTGATGGGTTGAACATGAAATTTTAGGCGATTTGTGTGTCCGCGAGCAAAGGAGAATTCGAGAATAGCGAGTTGGTGGATCTCAGCCATCTGAGACACCACGAACAAAACATATTAAGAGAGGTAATCGATGCGTATTCCCCTAAGAAGTGCAAGGAATCCCCTGTGGAGATGAAGCTTATATTCCAGGATGAAGTACCTATTTTTCAGGCACCGAGGGGCATGTCGCAGTCAGACCAGAACATAGTACGTCAGTAGGTCAGCCAATGGATAACGGAAGGAATAATTCAACCAAGTACATCTCCATACGCATCGCCAATTGTGCTAGTTGCAAAAAAGGATGGGACTAAGAGGTTGTGCTGCGACCATAGGAGATTGAACGAGAAATTAGTGAGGGACAATTTTCCGATGGTTCTGATTGATGAGGTGCTGGAGCGCCTTCAAGGAGCAATATTGTTTACGACGCTAGATCTGCGCAATGGGTTCTTCCAAGTCCCCATAGCTTCAGGCTCTCGGAAATATACGCCCTTCGTAACACGAGACTCGCAGTACGAATTTTTGTATGTTCCATTCGGAATCTCCAATTCGCCAGCAGCCTTTTGTCGGTATATCTTCGCCGTGTTTCAGACACTAATCCAAACCGGTGTAATCGTATTATACATGGACGACATGATTATCCCATCGAAAGACGAAGAAGAGGGGATCGAGAAGCTGAGATTAGTTTTGGGAGTAGCGGAGGCGTACGGTCTGCGCCTGAAGTCTGAGAAATGCCAATTTCTAAGGAGTCGAGTGGAATTTCTCGGCTATATCATCCATGATAGCAATATTCAGCCATCAAGTGGGAAACCCAAAGCGGTAGAGGGATTTCCAGTCCCAGCTGATAAGAAAACGGTTCAACGATTTTTGGGTTTGACATCATATTTTCGACGTTTCGTGAAAGACTTTGCGCCTCTGTCAGACTTACTGCGGAAGGACGTGACGTTTAAATGGGACACTGAACAACTTCTAGCGTTTCAACAACTGAAATCAATGCTCAGTAAAGCTCCAGTGCTAACGTTATTCAGTCCTAAGGCTACGACAGAAATCCACACGGATGCGAGTAGATTCGGTTATGGTGCAGTACTTTTGCAGAAGGATGAGGAGAAGCAATGCTTCCTCCCGGTCCAATACATGAGCCGAAAGACAACAGCAGTAGAGGAAAAGTACCACTCATATGAGCTAGAGGTACTAGCAATCTCCGAGAAGCACTAAGAAAACTCCATTTTGAATTCTGACAGGGACAGAAATGCGCGTCCCGGACTGTCCAGATCTAGGTGAATTGCTCGATGAAGAAACCGTAAATGAGTTCGACGATGAGCGAGACAAGATGCGAGAAGAGGTATGTGAAAACATCTTGAGGATTCAGCAAGAGAACAAAAGGACCTATGATAAAGCAAGAGTTCCCGAACAGGAGTACCATGTTAACGAGCTAGTAGCCATCAAGTGAACGCAATTCGGTATAGGCATGAAATTGAGGCCAAGTTCCTGGGACCTTATAAAGTCGTGAAAAGGCTAAGCCATGGCCGGTACGAGGTGGAAAAGGTAGGCAATACCGAGGGCCCTACTAACACCAACACTGTAGCAGAACATATGAAAAAGTGGAATCACTCATCCGGGGGCGTATGAGGCGTCAGGACAGCCGAATGTGGGAATGAGCCAAACTTACCAAACGACACACTATAGACAGCCAACTAGTTACTTAGACACGATAACATACGACGGGAACAGTCCGCTAACGAACGGACGAACGACAGCACACGATACTTAACCAACGGGACGTGTTAGCTTTAGCACATAGTACATAACAACCACATAACAAACAGCAAGATGACCCCATGAGACGACCGACGCCACGAACACACACACACACGCTGAGTTTCCCTCCCTATTTATTCTTTATTCTTCTTTTAGTTTAACCAACAAGTAGTGCCGTACGCAAATACAGCAAAATATCTTGGGATGACCCTGGACGCTAAGCTAAGATGGAAAGAACACGCAAAAAAGAAAAAAACCGAATTGGAAATAAAATACAGAAACATGTATTGGCTGATAGGAAAGGGTTCGTCACTATCAATCTATAATAAGCTTTTATTATATAAGCAATCATAGAAGCCAATATGGACATATGGTATTCAACTATGGGGCTGTACCAAAAAGAGCAATGCAGACATCATCCAAAGATTTCAAGACAAAGTGCTAAGGAATATCGTTAATGCACCCTGGTACATAAGGAATAATGACCTCCACAGGGATTTAGGAGTGGAATGTGTCATAGGTGAAACTAGGAAAAATGCACGAAGGCATGAATCAAGGCTTCAACAAAACACTAACCCAGAGGTAGTACAACTTTTAGAGAACGCAAACATAGTGCGAAGGCTTAATAGGACAAAGCCATTTGAATTGACCTAGGTGCATCATAACACACACATGTAGAAATATATATATATGTAGTGTCGCACTTAATTCTGCAACAGAATTATTCCCGAAAATTTTATTAAAAAAACGAGCAGAAGAAAACTAAGCCGGCCGCGCACGCGAGAAAAAAAACGAGAGTGACAGATAGCCACAGATAATAATAAGAGGATCGGGAAAGTGCGACAAAAGCAGCCTGTAGGATGCTGCTCTCCCGGTTACTCAGCTGGGGTGAGTTCACTGGAGTCAGCGGAATCGGGTGTTTACACACGATGTGGAAATGGGCGCCACTAGATCTTTCAAAGGGGGATCTAGAAACCTTTTAGGGAAATTGAATGGGGTGGGGATCCTGAAATTGTGCAAATAGAAAAGAAAACAATGAACGTGCGTTACAAATGCTCTATAATTCGGAGCACGGCCAATTTATTTAATTAAGAAAACGGTTTATATGGACAAAAGAGGTTGAAAATGGCAAACGGAAAAACCGCTTGAAAGTACCGAAAGGTAAGTAGCCGTTGGGGTGGCCCGCTATCACCGGTCCCGAACACAGTTGTAAAAAGAAACGTATCACTAGCGGTCGCGTGTCCCGCTTTCACCGGGAAATATGCGGTATGAGACCCTACCGGGATTTATCGCACACAAATCCTACACTAATCGCACCAAGTAAATTCGAAATATTGTTTAAGCAACTTATCTACTTATCTGGCTTTTCCTGAGTGGTAATCCGCTTCCTACTCCTCGCTGTTTCTCCTCGAAATTTTCCTTCTGCTCCTTCCTTGTACTCCTCCTTGAATCCTTTTCGCTTTTGTATCCTTTCCTTTCAAAAGGTATGATTGCACCAACTCGTTCACTGTCTCACCAAAAAAAACTCCTCAAACACTAGCGCTTGTTCGCACTCGCTCGTGGTCAACCAAGAAGTGCTGACTCGCCTCAGCACTTTGCTCAACCGACCGAGAGCCTCTCTCTTCAAATTAGCCTACTGCTTATTCAGCCATTACAAGTCCAAGGACGGCTTTATGTGCAGTACTCCGCTCTTTTGCTGAAGCATGCAACCGTTCCTTGAACGCCGCTATCTAGCAGCTCTTCCCATTTTTCCAATGGCTCTCTCTCTCTGAAATCGCCTCCAACTGGCAGTTCAGAGGGTCGGGTTACGCATTCCCAAGGTTCGCTCTTTACCTTGGTGCCACGTTCACAGCAAGCGCTAGTAACTGAGGGGCTAGTGAACGCAAAATTAAAGATTCAAAAAAATATCGCGAAAAATACAAAAGCGAAGAAATATGAGACGAAGGAGGAAATTTGTCAAACAACGCTTGGCGTTGGACCTAGCAAGAAGAAAAGAGGTTATTGAAAATGTAAATGTGTCAAACAACGCCTTGCGTTGGACACTCCTGAGGTGGAAGAAGCCTGAGTACCCACTCGTATTCCTATTATTTTATTAAGTCCGCCAAAGCTAGCTATCCCGGTGGAATCTCACGCAGATTTGGGGAAAAGGGACTAGCCGATGACGTGCCACCCCGTACAAATGATAAAATATAAACGTCGGGCTCTCGGCCATTGATGAATTTGTGAATTTGGACTGAACCTCCTTCAGTCCGTCGACCGCTCATGGTCGTACAAGTTGTGTTGTTTGTGTATGATGTTTGGGTAACTGTGTGGTATTCATTAAGTATCTTGCTGTGTACTCGTCCTTTATGTGTGGGCTCGCCCTGGTGGTGTGGGCAAGATATTAGGGCAGTCCACCCTCTTCTTCATCGCCGCTCGTCTCACTCGTCACTGATCTGATTTACATCGTTGGCGGACGGTCCATCCGCATCAGAGGGTTGCCAACCGACCGTTGGGCTCTGTTTCCCGGAGTACCTGCTTTTGTTGCCCCCTTGAAGCGTGTGGAGAGGTATAAGCACTGAATGGCGGAAGCATCCAGGAACGCTTAACGAGACCACTGCTTCAAGAAGACAACGGAATAAAATTGAATAGAAAAGCCGAAAATGGTGGACGGGTGAGAATTGGTAGGATGGAGGGGACCAAGGATCTCGTGCGAAATTTGCACGTAACAAACCCCACCCTTACCTCCGAAGAGAGGCAGTTGGCTTTTCGTAAGAAAGGCCGAAGTAATTTACGATACATATTCCCTAGGTTCAAACAACACAACAAAGGAGAACGAAAAATAAAAAAACAAGAAGCAACTAATTCATTTCGATCGCGCTTGGCGATCGCCAGTGAACATCACAGAGCACGGGGCTCTCAGTTCCTCTTAGCACAATCCCCTTTTCTTGTGCGACTAAGCTCGCCTTCTGATCTTTCTTCAGGATCCTCGTAATATGGCTTCAGGTCTTTAACGTTCCATGTTCCACGTGCCTTGCCATCTTCATCAACCAGTTCATATGTGTATGGCGATACCTTTTTATGAATTCGGAATGGGCCAAAATATTTCAAAGCAAGTTTGGCCGTATAATAATTCGCGGCATCCGATAAGATAAAGTTTCTTCGCCAGACGAGTTCGTTGGGATAGTATTGTACATTTGAACCCTGTTAAAAAGGCAATATCTATGCACGTTCCAAAGACATCGCGATGTAGGAAAGGCAGGCCTATAAACGCCTGGATCAGACAAATGCGACGACATCGGCATTTCATTGGCCTCAGTAACCGAGTGATCCAAAATCGGCAGACCTGCCGATATTTTCTGAGGTCAAATAGGCGAACCCCACAGGCGGATCAGTAGAAATGCGGTGAAATGGGAGGGCTGTGATCCCTTCTTTTCGGATCATAGCCTCGCTGATAAAAGGAAGAAGAAGAAGAAGAAGAAGTATTGTACATCCCGCCTGCGAAAGTTATAATTATGCGATGCCTTCTTGGTTGCCAACTCTAGCTTTTTCCCTATCTCCTCCCTAAGCTGCCTAAACTTTTCTCCTGTTCCCGGCGTATCACTCTCCTTATCTTGCGGAATGGTGGTTAAGGGCGATCCTGATCGACCAGCAAAACTCACCGTTCCTCGACCGAAATTACCGTAATATGGTGATACTCCCAAAACTTCATGCTGAGATGTGCGTATACTACACGCAACTTTCGCCAACTGCGCATCCCAGTTTCGATGATTTTCTGGCACATACGCTCTTAGTGTCGTCTTGATTATTTGGTTAATTCTTTCAGCCGGATTCGCCTGGGGATGATAATGAGCTGTAAACCTAATAGTCGACCCATACTCATCACATATTGTTTTTAGCTCCTTGCTCCTAAATTGTGGCCCGTTGTCGCAAACAACGAACTTTGGGACCCCGAGCAAAAGAAAGACGTTATTCTCCAACTCCTTACAAACAGATTTGGCCGTTGCCGATCTCAGCGGAAATTTAGTGAAATAATCGACAACGGTAAGAATGTAAATAAAACCCCTACTCGACTTAGGAAGTGGACCAACTAAATCCACACACAACATCTCCCACGGATTGGTTACCCCTTTCCTCTCCGTCATCAAACCCGCCGGCTTGTCGTTAACTGGTTTCACTTTTTGGCAAATCTTACAATTTCTGACGTACTTGGTTATGTCTGACCTCATTTTGGGCCAGTAGTATTTTTCCCCTATCCTAGCAAAAGTTTTCTTCACCCCCATATGACCTGCTAAAGGATGATCATGGCATTCCTCTAAAATCTTCGCCCTATCCTTCTTCGAAACTACTCTCTTCCATTTACTGTTGTTGTCGTGAACTATCACGTGGTTTGCCTTAACAAATTTGAACAAAGTTCCCTGCTCTACACGCCAGGCTGGAAATGACAGTGGCTTCGTCTCGACCTTTTCTATCATCCTTGTTGCCCACGGATCGGAACTGTGCTCTGAAATCCCAGAAACTACTGGTACGCTCCGTGAGAGCATATCAGGCACAACATGTTCCTTGCCTTTCCGATGGATGATATCAAAGTCAAATTGCTGCAACCGTACAACCCAACGTGCCAGCCTACCTACCGGATCCTTCAACTTACTCAACCATATCAAAGAGTAATGGTCTGTTATGACCGTGAATCTCACTCCCTCTAGATATGGCCTAAGTTTCTCGATAGCCCAGAGAACTGCTAAACATTCCTTCTCGGTGGTAGAATAATTCTTTTCGCATCTATTCAAAGATCTACTCAGGTAACTAATAACCTTCTCGCCCTCCCCGAACGTCTGACTAAGGACAGCTCCAATCCCAAAATCCGAGGCATCCGTCTGAACCACGAATGGCCTCGTAAAATCCGGACACGTCAGGATGGGAGCCGCTACTAAACATTCCTTAGCCTTCCTGAAACTTTCTTCACACTCATTACTCCAGAAGAATTTCCTACTCTTTTTAAGCAAATCGGACAACGGTTTTACCAAACTAGCAAAGTTTGGCACAAATCTCCTATACCAGGAAACCGTTCCGATAAAACTTCTAACTTCCTTAACGTTCTTGGGCGCTGGAATGTCTACCATACTCTGCACCTTCTCAGGATCGATATGCAAGCCCTAAAAAATTCAACGACGGCCTACACAAGTTACACTTTTGCTCACTAACCTTCAGTCCAGCCTCGCATAAACGCTTAAAAACCTCTTCCAATATCTTCAGGTGTTGTTCGAAGGAGTTGGTTACGATGATTATGTCGTCCAGGTAGACGAAGACATTTGGTTCCAAGTCGGCCCCAATCACCGTATCAATAAACCGTTGCCATGTCGCTGGTGCATTATGCAGACCAAATGGCATTCTCTTAAATTGGAAAAGACCCCTACCAGGGACTGTGAAAGCTGTAAAGGGTCGTGACTTCTCCTCTACTGGAATCTGCCAGTATGCGGATTTAATGTCCAAGGAGGACAGAAACTTCGCTTCCCTAAGCTTATCTAACGTCGCTGAAATATAAGGGAGTGGATAAGCATCCCTCTCTGTTACCTTGTTAAGCTTCCTGTAGTCTACACAAAACCTATACGTGTTGTCCTTCTACTTAATCATAACGATTGGAGAGGCCCACGGACTACTAGACTTTTCTATTATGCCATCCTTTAGCATTTCATCTAATTCCCTATCAATATGTTTTTGGACGGCCGGAGATACTGGATAGTATCGTTGCTTTATTGGCTCTGCACTTGTCTTAATTTTGTGCTCCACTAAGTGTGTGCACCCTAAGCCTTCAGGCATGCTCCTAAAAACTCTTTCCACAAGTGCCCCTAACTGCTGCTTCTGTGTCTCGTCTATCTCCGATAAGTCCCGAAAATCGGATAACGAAGCCAACATGCTTTGACTCCAAAAATTCCACTCGCCTGATCTTAGATCCGGGACAATTCCCGATAGAGCCCAAAAATCTGCTCCTAATATCAAGACGTGAGGAAGACTAGGAATAACGAGTCACTCTAACAAAACAGTATTTTTCTCAACTGTAATAGGCAAAGAGACTACCCCTTCTACCTTTACTCCTGCACCATCCGCTAACATTACCCTATCTATTTGACCTTTGCCTAATTCTATCCCTAACTCTTGAAGGATTCTCCAACCCTCCTTGCATACTATAGAGCGTGAAGCGCCCGAATCCAAAAGCCCTACTAAATTTATTCCATAAACCCTAACACCAAGATACGGTCGCCTATCGCTACCATTTGCCTCCAATGCGAAACCCAATTTAACCTCGTTGTAACAACCCGACTGGTTACCCGCAGGTGACCCAGAATGAATCAACGACGCTCCCGTCCTGCGGACCCGAGAGTGCGTCGTGCGTTTCCCGAACATGCCGAACAATCCCTACGTGAAACGCCTAACTTCCCACAACCAAAACAACGCCTAGGAGCGGAACAAGTGTTTGCGAAATGGCCTTCCCTGTTGCAGTTATAGCACCTAACTTGTCGCCGGGGTTGGTTGTTCTGACTAACAACCGAAACCCGGGGTTCTTCAACACCTACATACGCGAGATCGGGCTCCAACAAATTCCGACCTCGATTGCTTGGTGGTGGAGCGAAAGTCTCAACGTTGGCACGTACTGCTTCCAACTTTCGTCCTAATTCCACCAAGTCGCTGACACACTTGGGCTCCTCTAACCCAAGCTGTGTTTGATAAAATGGTGCCAGGTTCTTCTGCGCTCCGAAAGGGGCTCTGAAAGTCTGCCGAACATATTCCGCATCGTCGCCACATACACCCCGATGGACTCGTCTTTGCCTTGAGTCCGTCGCCTAATCTCATCAACAAGCAAATCATCGTAATTATGTGGCAAGAACTCCAACTTTAACTCCTTGACCAGTTCTTGCCACGTGCACACAGTAGACCTCATCGCCCTAAACCAAAGAAGTGCCTTCCCCACAAACAAATCGACCGCTGACCTAAACAACTGAGCCTCCGACACCCCTCTTGCCTGACGGAGCTCCTCGACCCTCTCTAGGAATGCGTTTACTGATGAGCCACAGCGCTCACCAGTAAACTTCACATCCCATTTCTCGATCCGCTCAGCAGATCGTTCAACCACTTGAATATTAGGTATTTCTGTGCGTACTTCTTCTGTGCTGGGCTCGCCTGTCGCCACCCTTCCGCCTGAAGTGGGTATATAGTCGAGGCACCACCTTTGAAGTGCTCGATTTTTCCTTTTCAGGAACCTCGCGTTCTTCGCTTTCCTCCTCCGGTAAGCTACTCAGCAAGATCAATAACTCATTCCTGAGTTCCTTGATCTCTGTAACTTCCTCTTCAGATTCTGCCTGAACCCTACCTAATCGCCCTAACGCCCAGTCGACCTTCGTCAGAATCTTCAAGTACTCCGACGACTTCGGATTACTTGGAGGATTCTTAAGAAGGGTTTTAAGTTCTAAAATTTTCGCCTTGACAGCCTCCACATCCTCCTTGAAAGTAAAAGGGTACTCGATCTCAATATTTAAAGAGCCCCTGCGTGAAAGAGCTCGAGCTGACCTCAATGACTTCCTCATCTCGTCAACGCTCTTCACCGGAAGCCCTCGGACCTGCATTTCATACGCCAACTCATCCTGAGATAACCGATTAATCTCCATAATGAATCAACCAAAATGCCAGAGCCAAAACTAGAAATTACAAGAAAAATACGACAGCGAAAATCGAAAGCAAAAAAAGGAATCGTACCAAAACACGAAAAGAAAGCCACAAGAAAATAGGAACCACAAGTCCAAAGAATAAAGTTATTTTCACAGCAAAAGAAATCTTCACTATCAAAGGTCAACGCGGAATTCAGAAAAAGAAAAAACAAAAGCACACCCAAGTACTAAAGCAGAACCAAAAAATATTTAAATAAAACAACCCGAATGAGAAATGATTATAAAAAAAAAAAAAAAGACCACGCAAAAGAAAACACTAAAAAAAATCGTAAAATGTGCCCACACTTCTTGGACACACTGTACACCCCGTTTGTTGGTACCGAAAAGGAAAGACACAACCAAAGGAAAACAAACACTGGGTATATGTGAAGTCAAAATCCCGTATAAATACCGAACGTATATGTAAATCGTTTGCACATGGAAATCACTAATATAATATATATATAATAATAATTCATATATGTATAAAATCACAAACCCAATCCAGATCAAATCAAAAGAAATAGAAAGAAGTGTACCTACTTGGTAATCGGCGAACTTCCTACCGTGTACCCAATTGTTATCGTCTCCTTAATCCACCTGATCCACCGTATCGGCTGGGAGAAAACAAGCCAATAACTCCAGAATCGAAAAACTCCAAAAATGCAAAAATTTCGCTGAAAAATAAAGCATAAGAAAGTAAAATGCACTAAACAAAAGGACAACACTTCCCTGATGAACAAAAACAAAAACGCCACAGCACAGATTCCCAGAAAATATTTGTATGTGTATATATTGTGTGTATATACAATTTATTTATTTTTTATTGCCCCACGTTGGGCGCCAATTTGTCGCACTTAATTCTGCAACAGAATTATTCCCGAAAATTTTATTAAAAAAACGAGCAGAAGAAAACTAGGCCGGCCGCGCACGCGAGAAAAAAAACCAGAGTGACAGATAGCCACAGATAATAATAAGAGGATCGGGAAAGTGCGACAAAAGCAGCCTGTAGGATGCTGCTCTCCCGGTTACTCAGCTGGGGTGAGTTCACTGGAGTCAGCGGAATCGGGTGTTTACACACGATGTGGAAATGGGCGCCACTAGATCTTTCAAAGGGGGATCTAGAAACCTTTTAGGGAAATTGAATGGGGTGGGGATCCTGAAATTGTGCAAATAGAAAAGAAAACAATGAACGTGCGTTACAAATGCTCTATAATTCGGAGCACGGCCAATTTATTTAATTAAGAAAACGGTTTATATGGACAAAAGAGGTTGAAAATGGCAAACGGAAAAACCGCTTGAAAGTACCGAAAGGTAAGTAGCCGTTGGGGTGGCCCGCTATCACCGGTCCCGAACACAGTTGTAAAAAGAAACGTATCACTAGCGGTCGCGTGTCCCGCTTTCACCGGGAAATATGCGGTATGAGACCCTACCGGGATTTATCGCACACAAATCCTACACTAATCGCACCAAGTAAATTCGAAATATTGTTTAAGCAACTTATCTACTTATCTGGCTTTTCCTGAGTGGTAATCCGCTTCCTATTCCTCGCTGTTTCTCCTCGAAATTTTCCTTCTGCTCCTTCCTTGTACTCCTCCTTGAATCCTTTTCGCTTTTGTATCCTTTCCTTTCAAAAGGTATGATTGCACCAACTCGTTCACTGTCTCACCAAAAAAAACTCCTCAAACACTAGCGCTTGTTCGCACTCGCTCGTGGTCAACCAAGAAGTGCTGACTCGCCTCAGCACTTTGCTCAACCGACCGAGAGCCTCTCTCTTCAAATTAGCCTACTGCTTATTCAGCCATTACAAGTCCAAGGACGGCTTTATGTGCAGTACTCCGCTCTTTTGCTGAAGCATGCAACCGTTCCTTGAACGCCGCTATCTAGCAGCTCTTCTCATTTTTCCAATGGCTCTCTCTCTCTGAAATCGCCTCCAACTGGCAGTTCAGAGGGTCGGGTTACGCATTCCCAAGGTTCGCTCTTTACCTTGGTGCCACGTTCACAGCAAGCGCTAGTAACTGAGGGGCTAGTGAACGCAAAATTAAAGATTCAAAAAAATATCGCGAAAAATACAAAAGCGAAGAAATATGAGACGAAGGAGGAAATTTGTCAAACAACGCTTGGCGTTGGACCTAGCAAGAAGAAAAGAGGTTATTGAAAATGTAAATGTGTCAAACAACGCCTTGCGTTGGACACTCCTGAGGTGGAAGAAGCCTGAGTACCCACTCGTATTCCTATTATTTTATTAAGTCCGCCAAAGCTAGCTATCCCGGTGGAATCTCACGCAGATTTGGGGAAAAGGGACTAGCCGATGACGTGCCACCCCGTACAAATGATAAAATATAAACGTCGGGCTCTCGGCCATTGATGAATTTGTGAATTTGGACTGAACCTCCTTCAGTCCGTCGACCGCTCATGGTCGTACAAGTTGTGTTGTTTGTGTATGATGTTTGGGTAACTGTGTGGTGTTCATTAAGTATCTTGCTGTGTACTCGTCCTTTATGTGTGGGCTCGCCCTGGTGGTGTGGGCAAGATATTAGGGCAGTCCACCCTCTTCTTCATCGCCGCTCGTCTCACTCGTCGCTGATCTGATTTACATCGTTGGCGGACGGTCCATCCGCATCAGAGGGTTGCCAACCGACCGTTGGGCTCTGTTTCCCGGAGTACCTGCTTTTGTTGCCCCCTTGAAGCGTGTGGAGAGGTATAAGCACTGAATGGCGGAAGCATCCAGGAACGCTTAACGAGACCACTGCTTCAAGAAGACAACGGAATAAAATTGAATTGAAAGGCCGAAAATGGTGGACGGGTGAGAATTGGTAGGATGGAGGGGACCAAGGATCTCGTGCGAAATTTGCACGTAACAAACCCCACCCTTACCTCCGAAGAGAGGCAGTTGGCTTTTCGTAAGAAAGGCCGAAGTAATTTACGATACATATTCCCTAGGTTCAAACAACACAACAAAGGAGAACGAAAAATAAAAAAACAAGAAGCAACTAATTCATTTCGATCGCGCTTGGCGATCGCCAGTGAACATCACAGAGCACGGGGCTCTCAGTTCCTCTTAGCACAATGCCCTTTTCTTGTGCGACTAAGCTCGCCTTCTGATCTTTCTTCAGGATCCTCGTAATATGGCTTCAGGTCTTTAACGTTCCATGTTCCACGTGCCTTGCCATCTTCATCAACCAGTTCATATGTGTATGGCGATACCTTTTTATGAATTCGGAATGGGCCAACATATTTCAAAGCAAGTTTGGCCGTATAATAATTCGCGGCATCCGATAAGATAAAGTTTCTTCGCCAGACGAATTCGTTGGGATAGTATTGTACATCCCGCCTGCGAAAGTTATAATTATGCGATGCCTTCTTGGTTGCCAACTCTAGCTTTTTCCCTATCTCCTCCCTAAGCTGCCTAAACTTTTCTCCTGTTCCCGGCGTATCACTCTCCTTATCTTGCGGAATGGTGGTTAAGGGCGATCCTGATCGACCAGCAAAAGTCACCATTCCTCGACCGAAATTACCGTAATATGGTGATACTCCCAAAACTTCATGCTGAGATGTGCGTATACTACACGCAACTTTCGCCAACTGCGCATCCCAGTTTCGATGATTTTCTGGCACATACGCTCTTAGTGTCGTCTTGATTATTTGGTTAATTCTTTCAGCCGGATTCGCCTGGGGATGATAATGAGCTGTAAACCTAATAGTCGACCCATACTCATCACATATTGTTTTTAGCTCCTTGCTCCTAAATTGTGGCCCGTTGTCGCAAACAACGAACTTTGGGACCCCGAGCAAAAGAAAGACGTTATTCTCCAACTCCTTACAAACAGATTTGGCCGTTGCCGATCTCAGCGGAAATTTAGTGAAATAATCGACAACGGTAAGAATGTAAATAAAACCCCTACTCGACTTAGGAAGTGGACCAACTAAATCCACACACAACATCTCCCACGGATTGGTTACCCCTTTCCTCTCCGTCATCAAACCCGCCGGCTTGTCGTTAACTGGTTTCACTTTTTGGCAAATCTTACAATTTCTGACGTACTTGGTTATGTCTGACCTCATTTTGGGCCAGTAGTATTTTTCCCCTATCCTAGCAAAAGTTTTCTTCACCCCCATATGACCTGCTAAAGGATGATCATGGCATTCCTCTAAAATCTTCGCCCTATCCTTCTTCGAAACTACTCTCTTCCATTTACTGTTGTTGTCGTGAACTATCACGTGGTTTGCCTTAACAAATTTGAACAAAGTTCCCTGCTCTACACGCCAGGCTGGAAATGACAGTGGCTTCGTCTCGACCTTTTCTATCATCCTTGTTGCCCACGGATCGGAACTGTGCTCTGAAATCCCAGAAACTACTGGTACGCTCCGTGAGAGCATATCAGGCACAACATGTTCCTTGCCTTTCCGATGGATGATATCAAAGTCAAATTGCTGCAACCGTACAACCCAACGTGCCAGCCTACCTACCGGATCCTTCAACTTACTCAACCATATCAAAGAGTAATGGTCTGTTATGACCGTGAATCTCACTCCCTCTAGATATGGCCTAAGTTTCTCGATAGCCCAGAGAACTGCTAAACATTCCTTCTCGGTGGTAGAATAATTCTTTTCGCATCTATTCAAAGATCTACTCAGGTAACTAATAACCTTCTCGCCCTCCTCGAACGTCTGACTAAGGACAACTCCAATCCCAAAATCCGAGGCATCCGTCTGAACCACGAATGGCCTCGTAAAATCCGGACACGATAAGCATCCCTCTCTGTTACCTTGTTAAGCTTCCTGTAGTCTACACAAAACCTATACGTGTTGTCCTTCTTCCTAATCATAACGATTGGAGAGGCCCACGGACTACTAGACTTTTCTATTATGCCATCCTTTAGCATTTCATCTAATTCCCTATCAATATGTTTTTGGACGGCCGGAGATACTGAATAGTATCGTTGCTTTATTGGCTCTGCACTTGTCTTAATTTTGTGCTCCACTAAGTGTGTGCACCCTAAGCCTTCAGGCATGCTCCTAAAAACTCTTTCCACAAGTGCCCCTAACTGCTGCTTCTGTGTCTCGTCTATCTCCGATAAGTCCCGAGAATCGGATAACGAAGCCAACATGCTTTGACTCCAAAAATTCCACTCGCCTGATCTTAGATCCGGGACAATTCCCGATAGAGCCCAAAAATCTGCTCCTAATATCAAGACGTGAGGAAGACTAGGAATAACGAGGCACTCTAACAAAACAGTATTTTTCTCAACTGTAATAGGCAAAGAGACTACCCCTTCTACCTTTACTCCTGCACCATCCGCTAACATTACCCTATCTATTTGACCTTTGCCTAATTCTATCCCTAACTCTTGAAGGATTCTCCAACCCTCCTTGCATACTATAGAGCGTGAAGCGCCCGAATCCAAAAGCCCTACTAAATTTATTCCATAAACCCTAACACCAAGATACGGTCGCCTATCGCTACCATTTGCCTCCAATGCGAAACCCAATTTAACCTCGTTGTAACAACCCGACTGGTTACCCGCAGGTGACCCAGAATGAATCAACGACGCTCCCGTCCTGCGGACCCGAGAGTGCGTCGTGCGTTTCCCGAACATGCCGAACAATCCCTACGTGAAACGCCTAACTTCCCACAACCAAAACAACGCCTAGGAGCGGAACAAGTGTTTGCGAAATGGCCTTCCCTGTTGCAGTTATAGCACCTAACTTGTCGCCGGGGTTGGTTGTTCTGACTAACAACCGAAACCCGGGGTTCTTCAACACCTACATACGCGAGATCGGGCTCCAACAAATTCCGACCTCGATTGCTTGGTGGTGGAGCGAAAGTCTCAACGTTGGCACGTACTGCTTCCAACTTTCGTCCTAATTCCACCAAGTCGCTGACACACTTGGGCTCCTCTAACCCAAGCTGTGTTTGATAAAATGGTGCCAGGTTCTTCTGCGCTCCGAAAGGGGCTCTGAAAGTCTGCCGAACATATTCCGCATCGTCGCCACATACACCCCGATGGACTCGTCTTTGCCTTGAGTCCGTCGCCTAATCTCATCAACAAGCAAATCATCGTAATTATGTGGCAAGAACTCCAACTTTAACTCCTTGACCAGTTCTTGCCACGTGCCCACAGTAGACCTCATCGCCCTAAACCAAAGAAGTGCCTTCCCCACAAACAAATCGACCGCTGACCTAAACAACTGAGCCTCCGACACCCCTCTTGCCTGACGGAGCTCCTCGACCCTCTCTAGGAATGCGTTTACTGATGAGCCACAGCGCTCACCAGTAAACTTCACATCCCATTTCTCGATCCGCTCAGCAGATCGTTCAACCACTTGAATATTAGGTATTTCTGTGCGTACTTCTTCTGTGCTGGGCTCGCCTGTCGCCACCCTTCCGCCTGAAGTGGGTATATAGTCGAGGCACCACCTTTGAAGTGCTCGATTTTTCCTTTTCAGGAACCTCGCGTTCTTCGCTTTCCTCCTCCGGTAAGCTACTCAGCAAGATCAATAACTCATTCCTGAGTTCCTTGATCTC
This sequence comes from Brachypalpus laphriformis, assembly GCA_945910035.1. Taxonomy (NCBI): domain Eukaryota; kingdom Metazoa; phylum Arthropoda; class Insecta; order Diptera; family Syrphidae; genus Brachypalpus; species Brachypalpus laphriformis. Next base: position 53,193,487 of record OX246755.1, read on the forward strand.
TGTAACTTCCTCTTCAGATTCTGCCTGAACCCTACCTAATCGCCCTAACGCCCAGTCGACCTTCGTCAGAATCTTCAAGTACTCCGACGACTTCGGATTACTTGGAGGATTCTTAAGAAGGGTTTTAAGTTCTAAAATTTTCGCCTTGACAGCCTCCACATCCTCCTTGAAAGTAAAAGGGTACTCGATCTCAATATTTAAAGAGCCCCTGCGTGAAAGAGCTCGAGCTGACCTCAATGACTTCCTCATCTCGTCAACGCTCTTCACCGGAAGCCCTCGGACCTGCATTTCATACGCCAACTCATCCTGAGATAACCGATTAATCTCCATAATGAATCAACCAAAATGCCAGAGCCAAAACTAGAAATTACAAGAAAAATACGACAGCGAAAATCGAAAGCAAAAAAAGGAATCGTACCAAAACACGAAAAGAAAGCCACAAGAAAATAGGAACCACAAGTCCAAAGAATAAAGTTATTTTCACAGCAAAAGAAATCTTCACTATCAAAGGTCAACGCGGAATTCAGAAAAAGAAAAAACAAAAGCACACCCAAGTACTAAAGCAGAACCAAAAATATTTAAATAAAACAACCCGAATGAGAAATGATTATAAAAAATAAAAAAAGACCACGCAAAAGAAAACACTAAAAAAAATCGTAAAATGTGCCCACACTTCTTGGACACACTGTACACCCCGTTTGTTGGTACCGAAAAGGAAAGACACAACCAAAGGAAAACAAACACTGGGTATATGTGAAGTCAAAATCCCGTATAAATACCGAACGTATATGTAAATCGTTTGCACATGGAAATCACTAATATAATATATATATAATAATAATTCATATATGTATAAAATCACAAACCCAATCCAGATCAAATCAAAAGAAATAGAAAGAAGTGTACCTACTTGGTAATCGGCGAACTTCCTACCGTGTACCCAATTGTTATCGTCTCCTTAATCCACCTGATCCACCGTATCGGCTGGGAGAAAACAAGCCAATAACTCCAGAATCGAAAAACTCCAAAAATGCAAAAATTTCGCTGAAAAATAAAGCATAAGAAAGTAAAATGCACTAAACAAAAGGACAACACTTCCCTGATGAACAAAAACAAAAACGCCACAGCACAGATTCCCAGAAAATATTTGTATGTGTATATATTGTGTGTATATACAATTTATTTATTTTTTATTGCCCCACGTTGGGCGCCAATTTGTCGCACTTAATTCTGCAACAGAATTATTCCCGAAAATTTTATTAAAAAAACGAGCAGAAGAAAACTAGGCCGGCCGCGCACGCGAGAAAAAAAACCAGAGTGACAGATAGCCACAGATAATAATAAGAGGATCGGGAAAGTGCGACAAAAGCAGCCTGTAGGATGCTGCTCTCCCGGTTACTCAGCTGGGGTGAGTTCACTGGAGTCAGCGGAATCGGGTGTTTACACACGATGTGGAAATGGGCGCCACTAGATCTTTCAAAGGGAGATCTAGAAACCTTTTAGGGAAATTGAATGGGGTGGGGATCCTGAAATTGTGCAAATAGAAAAGAAAACAATGAACGTGCGTTACAAATGCTCTATAATTCGGAGCACGGCCAATTTATTTAATTAAGAAAACGGTTTATATGGACAAAAGAGGTTGAAAATGGCAAACGGAAAAACCGCTTGAAAGTACCGAAAGGTAAGTAGCCGTTGGGGTGGCCCGCTATCACCGGTCCCGAACACAGTTGTAAAAAGAAACGTATCACTAGCGGTCGCGTGTCCCGCTTTCACCGGGAAATATGCGGTATGAGACCCTACCGGGATTTATCGCACACAAATCCTACACTAATCGCACCAAGTAAATTCGAAATATTGTTTAAGCAACTTATCTACTTATCTGGCTTTTCCTGAGTGGTAATCCGCTTCCTACTCCTCGCTGTTTCTCCTCGAAATTTCTCCTTCTGCTCCTTTCTTGTACTCCTCCTTGAATCCTTTTCGCTTTTGTATCCTTTCCTTTGGTCCCTTCTGGACCTTCCCGCTCAAAAGGTATGATTGCACCAACTCGTTCACTGTCTCACCAAAAAAAAACTCCTCAAACACTAGCGCTTGTTCGCACTCGCTCGTGGTCAACCAAGAAGTGCTGACTCGCCTCAGCACTTTGCTCAACCGACCGAGAGCCTCTCTCTTCAAATTAGCCTACTGCTTATTCAGCCATTACAAGTCCAAGGACGGCTTTATGTGCAGTACTCCGCTCTTTTGCTGAAGCATGCAACCGTTCCTTGAACGCCGCTATCTAGCAGCTCTTCCCATTTTTCCAATGGCTCTCTCTCTCTGAAATCGCCTCCAACTGGCAGTTCAGAGGGTCGGGTTACGCATTCCCAAGGTTCGCTCTTTACCTTGGTGCCACGTTCACAGCAAGCGCTAGTAACTGAGGGGCTAGTGAACGCAAAATTAAAGATTCCAAAAAATATCGCGAAAAATACAAAAGCGAAGAAATATGAGACGAAGGAGGAAATTTGTCAAACAACGCTTGGCGTTGGACCTAGCAAGAAGAAAAGAGGTTATTGAAAATGTAAATGTGTCAAACAACGCCTTGCGTTGGACACTCCTGAGGTGGAAGAAGCCTGAGTACCCACTCGTATTCCTATTATTTTATTAAGTCCGCCAAAGCTAGCTATCCCGGTGGAATCTCACGCAGATTTGGGGAAAAGGGACTAGCCGATGACGTGCCACCCCGTACAAATGATAAAATATAAACGTCGGGCTCTCGGCCATTGATGAATTTGTGAATTTGGACTGAACCTCCTTCAGTCCGTCGACCGCTCATGGTCGTACAAGTTGTGTTGTTTGTGTATGATGTTTGGGTAACTGTGTGGTGTTCATTAAGTATCTTGCTGTCTACTCGTCCTTTATGTGTGGGCTCGCCCTGGTGGTGTGGGCAAGATATTAGGGCAGTCCACCCTCTTCTTCATCGCCGCTCGTCTCACTCGTCACTGATCTGATTTACATCGTTGGCGGACGGTCCATCCGCATCAGAGGGTTGCCAACCGACCGTTGGGCTCTGTTTCCCGGAGTACCTGCTTTTGTTGCCCCCTTGAAGCGTGTGGAGAGGTATAAGCACTGAATGGCGGAAGCATCCAGGAACGCTTAACGAGACCACTGCTTCAAGAAGACAACGGAATAAAATTGAATAGAAAAGCCGAAAATGGTGGACGGATGAGAATTGGTAGGATGGAGGGGACCAAGGATCTCGTGCGAAATTTGCACGTAACAATAGTAGGTATAACATGTATCTGGATATCTACCTAGCATTCGAAAATATGTATATGCGACTGTAATGGAACGACAACAACGAGCGTCGGGGCGCTCGGTGGGAATCTATCCCCCAACGTTTTGAGTGGATTAAATCCCACTTATGTTCTATGCACTTACTTATGTACATAAGAAGACACTATCATCTGTCGAGAGACGTCAATGGGCGGAACTCTCGAATCGAAAAAAAAGACCATCGAAGAGCACAGAACGTGGACTGTGCTCCAGCCGAGCTTAACCAACGGTATTAACCGGGGTAAACGCCTAACATCAGGCGTGTCTCAACTCGAAAAAAAAATAAAAATAAAAAAAATTCCTGGCCACCGACGCAAGCGCATCAACGCACGCGATCATCATTAATTTAATTAATTTAAATATACAATAAATCGCTTAGTATTGGAAGTAAAACCGCTTCCGCCTTTTTATTTGAAAGTCGGGGAAAATCAAATCCCACAATCAAAAAAAAAAAAATATTCGAAAAGAGGACGGTCCGAAAAACCGTCTTCCAGCCTCCTGGCAAGCTCTGCTATTGCAACTACTGCTGGCTCATTGGCTATGAAGCCTAGCACTAGCTATGCGAGCAGCTGCAAGCAAGTGGTCGCTCCCAGGATTGCTGAACGCGCGCCTGGTACGCTGGCGGATAGAACAGTGGTCTCAACACCTGGTCCCATCGTAAAGCCAGACCATGTAACGCGTGGGGTCAACCCCCACAATATCACTATACCTTCAGGGACAGCTAACTCTTCGGCTTCGAGCTTACAGCACGCTGCTCCCTCCTCCTCGAAGGATCCACATCCCCTTCTTAAATCTCTCTCAGGGGCGACGGACAGCTCGGCTTCGAGATCGCGGAACGTCGCTCCCTCCGAGATCTCTTACCAAGATCGCCGGCTAGCCTACAAGCTAATTCGCCGCATTCAGGCTATCCCTGAACGAGAGAGAACATAAAAACACAAAACCTCCTTAAGCTGGGCTACTAAACGTGCCCAGCTCCCCTCCGACTCGTCCAACAAGGACTTATCGTCCAAAGGCCAAAGATCTCAGAATGAGTCTGCCACCTCAGCAAAAACGACCAAGGTAGTATTTCCCAACACTACCTCCAAGCCCTTCAACCAAGTACTTAAGGCACACTTGGAGGTCGCGGTCGTTGACCACAGCGATCCGGATGGTAGCATCACAGCTGACAAATGGAGGAAGGTGGAGATAAAGCTGGCCACCAATTGTCTCCAAGTCTTAAGTGACCATCCCGTGATGTTTCTTGCAGAGATGCTGGCTGGTATCAAGGGCACGTAAAAATCATTGCCTGTGCTGACCAAAGATCTAAGGATCTATACAAAATTGCTGTCTCCAGATTGGGGCAGGTTTGGCCAGGTGCACAGTTAGAGGTCGTGGAAAAAGACCAAATTCCTAACCGTCCTAGGACTAGTGCTACCATTCCGGTCGAACCCTCCGATTCTAGGGTGATCCTGGATATCCTCAGGATCAGCAACAGCTCCCTCCCTACCCACAACTGGAAGATTGCCAAAGTGGACGAGCCGAGATGTGACATAAGAAGCGTCATCATTGTCATCAATGAAGAGTCCCTGGCCCCCTTCGCATCTTCAAAAGGAGTGATTAACTACGACTTCAGCTCTATCACTCTTAAAGTATATAAATGCGATGAGAAAGAGCCCGAGAGAGTCCCTCCCAAACTGGACGCCTCTTCCGAACCAGTCGCGAGTTTCTCTCCTTCCAAGCTCATTCCCTCGCTCTCTTCGGAGCCCATTCCCTCGCTTCCCTCCGCTGCTCCACCCCTCTTGAGGGTCGACTCTTCGTCGACGGACACGGAAATGGTTGGCGCTCTTCTCAAACTGGACTTTTCCGGTCCCCCTTCTTCCTCACCATCTATCCGTGAGTCCGGCTTCGGTTTGACGGACACGGAGATGGATAGCGATCCTAATGGCCCTTCTCTTGAGGATGACCTCCTGTCATCAGATTCAGAGGACGGCAACAATACCGCGATAATTTGAACAGAGAAGTAGCTCCAATGCTGCGGATCCTTCAGATTAACCTGCATCACTCCATCTCGGCTTCGGCCCCCCTTTTTCTCCGGTTTGCTAAAAACGGGAAGACTTAGTCTTTATCCAGGAACCATGGGTTGTTGGAAACCGGGTTTGTGGTCTCAAGAGTCCAAACTATAAACTAATCTACGCAAGGATAGAAGGTAAACCGAAATCTTGTATCCTTGCGAAGACCCACCTTAACATCTTTTTACTCTCTAATTTCAGCAATCAAGACATAGTCGCTACCATTCTGGAATTGCATTTAAAAAATGACTGGCTAGTTTCGGCTTATTTGGGTCACGATCAAGTGGGCCCACTCCCTCCGGACATCTTGGGGAGCTTGATTGCGAAAGCAGAGAGCCTTAAGACTGGTCTCATCATTGGCTGTGACGCGAACGCTCATCACTCAATCTGGGGCAGTTCCGACATAAATGAAAGAGGTGAGCAACTGTTTGATTTTATCCTCAGTACTAATCTCCTAATTTGTAACCGAGGTTCCTAAACCGACCTTTATTACTCGTAACCGACAAGAAGTCCTGGACATTACCCTTGTCTCTGATCATATATATAACCTGGTAAAGGACTGGAGAGTCTCTGAAGAGCACTCTTTCTCAGATCATCGCTACCTCCAATTCAGTCTTGACAACCTACTAGTACGGATGACCTTGACAGGTTGGTCAACACCTTTACATCGGCACTTAACGGTGCCTTGACTGTGGCGTGCCCTAACCGCAGTCCTCGAGGTAAGAAGAAACCACATTGGTGGAATGCAAATCTTAGTACTCTTAGGGAGGACAGCAGACTCCTCTTTAATGTTGCTAAAAGCTCTCGCGCCACGGCCGATTGGGACGCCTACAAACTGTCTCTCAGGAAATATAAAATCTCACTGAGGAAAGAGCAACGACGCTCCTGGAGACTTTTCTGCGACAGTATATATATGCGACAGAAGAATCCTCGGAAGCCTCTAGGTTGCGGAATCTCCTCTCAAAAATTCCTTCAACACCTAGCTACCTCTTACATCCCGATGGTCACTGGACCACCCCTGCTAAGGAATCCATTGACATCCTACTGGATACTCACTTCCCTGGTAGCTCCCATGTTGCTGTTTCATTATCGGGTATTACCCGTACTTGCTCTCTAGCGTGCAGCAACTCCCTGGTTATAGTAACTACAGAAAAGATCCGCTGGGCCATACGCAGCTTCAAGCCCTTCAAGTCCCCAGGACCTGACGGCATTATTCCTGCTGAATTTCAAAAATGTGAGGACATTGTGCTTCCATGGCTCAAGGTCATCTTATCGAGCTGTCTTAATCTGGTCTACATCCCCAAGGCGTGGACCGAGGTTGAAGTTGTCTTTATTCCTAAGGCAGGAAAGAGCTCGCATGTAGAACCAAAGGATCTCCGACCTATCAGTCTATCGTCCTTTCTACTGAAAACGCTGGAAAGGCTGATTGATATTCACCTCCATCAGAGCATTAGCCCGTCTTTGCTCTCGCCGTCCCTACATTCGTACTGCAAAGGCAAATCCGTTGAAAAAGCCTTACACTCCCTTGTGCGCATCATTGAAAAATCTCTAAGCATTAAAGAATATACCATGGTGGCTTTCCTTGATATTGAGGGAGCTTTTAACAATGTCAAACCAAAGGCAATCACAGACGCACTTGCAAATCTGAAAGTGGATACTTCGCACGGAGTGTTGATCAATCAATTGCTAACACGCAGACTTATCAACACACAGCTGGGTGGAGCATCGGCCAGAAGACTTGCCTGCTGCGGAACACCCCAAGGTGGTGTTTTGTCCCCCTCCTGTGGAATCTTGTAGTGAATGAGCTACTAGTGGACCTGGACAGGTCAGGCTGTAGAGTGATTGCCTATGCTGATGACATTGCGATTGCTGCGTCTGGCAAGCACCCAGACACTCTCAAGGAAATCCTTCAATATGCTCTCTCTCGGCTCACTAGGTGGGCCTCCGATTGTGGATTGGGGGATAACCCTCATAAAACAGAACTTGTTCTCTTCAGTAGGAAATATAAAGTTCCCACGTAGACCCTCCTATGATTAATGGAACCAGTCTCACCTTCACTGTTAATGCAAAATACCTGGGTCTTATTCTGGGCAGAAAACTGAACTGGAAAGCCAATCTACTAGAACGCGTAAGGAAAGCCAATGTAGCTCTCTATTCCTGTAAAAAGGCTATATGTAGGAGCTGGGGTATGAAACCTGAAATCACTCGCTGGCTTTACGTACCTGTTGTCAGTCCCATACTACTCTATGGCGTGATCGTTTGGTAGCCTGTCCTTGACAGGGCTGTTCACCTCTCTCAGGTAGCTAAAGTGCAACGATCCGCTTGCATGTGCATCAGTGGTGCACTAAGAACTACCCCCTCTGCGACACTGAACATTATTTTCAACCTGTTACCCCTGGATATCCTCGGCAGACAGACTGCTGCCAGTGCGGCTATTCGTCTTAAAGCCTCCTCTCAGTGGTCTAGTTATCACATTGGCCGCTCCTCGATCTTTGATCTTCTCAACGTCACACATGAAAACACGGACTACACCCCACCGAAACTGAAATTTGACCGACACTTCCGTACGAGTATCCCTGAATGGGATAAGTGGGATGGCTCTCCCCCTGATGATGGAAATTCGGTGCACTTCTACACAGATAGCTCTAAGACCGAAGGTGGGGTGGGCTGTGGTGTTTTCTCCGATAAGCTCAACCTGAGCATCTCGTTCCGCCTCCCTGATCAGCATTTTTCAGGCGGAAATCATGGCGATTAAGGAAGCCCTGTCCTGGCTGAAATGTAATGTATTATCTGTCAGCGATATTAGCATTTTCACTAACAGTCAAGCGGGTATCAAGTCCCTGGAATCGTGCTTCTTTACTTCAAAGACCGTCTTAGACTGCCGTTTGTCTCTTACAGAAATGACAGAGCAGTTCAACATTCACCTATACTGGATGCCAGGTCACAGACACATTCCAGGAAACTGTTGGGCGGATGAACTCGCTAGACAGGGTACTACTTTAAGGATTCTGCCAGATAGGCAAGCCGTAGGTATGCCCCTCGCTACATCTAAGCATCTACTGAAGCTGAACGCTATTAGCAAGACCAACCTTAGGTGGGATAGTGGCTCTACGTGTCACATTTCAAGGCAGATCTGGCCTAAGCTGGACCAGAAACGTAGTGCCGAGTTGGTTAAACTAAAGCGATTACAGATCAGCTGCGTTATCGGTGTCATCACCGGACACTGTCTAATCGGCCAACATGCCAAAAGACTTGGCCTCTTTTCCAATGACTTCTGCAGGAGCTGTAGGGACGAGGAGGAGGAGGAAACCATTCTTCACTTCCCATGCACATGTCCTGCTCTATCACGCAAAAGAATGCTTCATCTAGGAGCTCCCTTCCTTGACGACCTCAGCGATTTGGCGCCCTTAGACGTCACGAACATCCATCGCTTCATCAAAAGCTCCGGTTGGTTTTATTAGTCCCTGAGTGGTCTAATGGTAGATCCTTGGCATCACAATGGACCTTTACTGGTCTAAGTGTGTCTGCATCGTGCTGCAGACAGCCAATCTAATCTAACCTAACCTATGTACATATTTCTTTTTTGTTATTTTTTATTATTTTCTTAAGGAATGTACCTTACGTACATACATTGTGCATGCATATCTACCTACATATGTATGTATACTTAGCATTATTTATGATATAGGTACATACTATGTACATGTGTTCAATTTTATTTTACTTCTTCAGTATATGCTAAAGAATGAGGACTAGGCCTACGGGGGATACCTCATAAAAAAACGCGTCTAATATTCTAACTCTTTGGGTGACGTGGAAAAGAACATTAAGTTATATAATAATATTAAGTTATATCCGTATGAATATATGTATGTACATCCATATGTACAATTAAGACCTACAGAGCCATCCAATCATTTATGTTCATATGCATATTTCATGTAAAATGCACGTATGTACATACATATCTAAACTGTACGAACTAAAGTCATTTTCATTTCATTTTAAATGTGATCGAGAAATTCAACTCACTCGGTAAACAGGTATATATGTACATACATATGTTTGTACACTTATGGTGCGATTAAAAAAAAATTACAAAAATTCGAAATGGATGCGCCGATTTATTTTTATTTATTTTTTCTCTTAATGTACATATATATATATAAATCTTTATTATTTCCTTTATTTTTTGCTCGACATATCATTATTTTTCTCAGTTTTGTTTTACATATGTTAATTTCGTTAACTTAACTTAAATCAACTTAACTTTTACTTTAAATGGGCCCCAGGTCTAATGTGAAAGATGTTATAAATTATATAAATAAACTAAATAAACTAAACTAGAAAGTCGGTGGTAATGACATCCACTTCATTACCTTCCTCTAATGCTTGCAGTGTTTTGCAAACGAATTCGGTCAGGTTAGTCGTGGTGGACCTACTTTTTAAGAAACCGTGCTGTTGTGGGGAAAAAATGAATTTGCAGTGGAAATAAAGTAAGTCGTAGTCAATGCTTTCGAAGAGCTTAGGAATAGAAGAAAGTTTGGCTATGGGTCGATAGTTAGAAATGTCGTTCTTACTGCTTTTTTTATGGATAGGAAAAATAAAGGAGTCCTTCTATAATTTTGGGAAAACGGCTTGAGAGAGTGAGAGGCGAAATAGAGTTGTAAGGGGCGGTCACAGGACATCTACACATATCTTTAGTAAGATGGCGGGCAAACCATCGGGACCGGGGGAAAAGTCATCTTTGAGCCTATTAATTTTTTCTCGCACAATATCAGACCTAATGTCGACTAAAGGTAGAGAGGTTTGAGGACAGTTATTCAGGTAGGAGAAAAAGTCTAGATCGGGTTCATTGGCGATTACTTTAGGGTCAGCAGATGAAGTATTAAGTAATTTTAGAGTGGAAGGAAAGCCGTCGGACTTTCTTTTGACGTTAATAAATTGGTAAAAGCGCCTAGGGTCAGTGATTATACTTAATTGCATTCTATCGAGGCATTCGAGATAGAGGGATTCGCAGAGGATGGAAAAACGGGAGTAATATGCGTAATCTGAGGCAGATCTGGATATCAGGTAAGTTTTCCATAGTTTGTTTCTGAAATTGCGAAGAGTAGGTACGCAATTCCTTATTGTACCAAGGATGTGATGACGAGCAGTTTTTTCGAGGCAGATAAGGGACAGATTAGAGAAGACAGTCAAAGATTGCTGTGTAGAAGAATACGAGAGCGATATCAATGGGGGTGTTAATACCATATTTAGAAATAGGCTGAAATTTATGTTACTGAGTAGGTTATTAAGTCCTTTGCGGAAGCTGAAAGAGAGAGAGTTCTCAGAATCAACGGTAATGTTGTCGTTTTCATAAGAAAAGCAAGAGCGAGAGGGGGGTGATATTGGTCTAGGGTGCAGAGAAGATGGTTACTCGCGGTAACCAATGAATTATGCGGGTCGGATGAGAAAATGAGATCTAGCTGCCTACCTAAGTTGTTGGTGATGCCACCGATCTGAAAGAGGCCGGAGTCAAAAAGACGATCAGTAAGGAGGATTGAACTGTTTCCTACTGTCATTTCGCAGTTTTGCTATGTTTGCATTCCTCAAACAAAACAAAACAAATATTTGGCGCAACAGCTCTTTAAAGTGCCAGGGCCTAGCTTCTCGCAACCACTCATGTTGTGTGCGTTATATTTTTCACGCGAATGGAAAGGACCTACAGTTTAATGCCGAATCCGAACGGCGATTTGAGAACCTTTTTCGTGACAACAATACTCTCGGATGTTTGTCAGACGGTCGCGAGAGGTGGGACCGTGAAAAAACTTTTTGGTGTTTTCTGGGATTCGAACTTGGAACCTCATGCGTAGTGATCCGACACACTAACCACTTACGCCACGGCGCCCACAGTTTGAATTCCTCGAAGGTGGTTTATTACCATTTCTGTTCCTGCTTTTCGGACAAGCTTTCAAGAATAGTTTGTCCATGGTTTTGGATACTTTGTATACCATCTGGTCGATTTCAGATGGTGAGCATGGTTGATTTATCTCGGAGTTCTTTATTTAAAAATGTATTGTAAGCCTGCCAGTTAGTATTCCTAGGATTCCTAGAGGATTATAATGGAGGTTTGGTAAATTTCAGACTAAATTGAATATATGTAACTATGGTCTGAAAAAGAAATATCTTTCGATACCATCCACTTACTAATATTTAGCTTAGGTGGCTAAAGTGATGGGGGATGTTGCTTGCTTGGGCTGATTTTACCGTCTCGCGTATATTCGGTGTTGGTAATGGGCCTGTATCATTGTAGGGGAAATATGCTGACGATATCCACAGCCTGTCTTTCCCATCGCGGTCTAACTCCACACATGCAAAATCCGTATCGCTGAAATTTGGTAAGAAGAAGGTTTTTAGGTTATTTTTCGCTAGAATGCAGGATCTTGGTTTACCTGATCCTTTGGCATAAAGAAAGGAATAGTTATTTGCCCTTAATCCAGCTATGCGGTTATCGGTTGTCACTCAAGGTTCCTGGATAAAGGCAATGTCCTCTCCTCCTGACTGCAGGCGGAGCAAAAGGTTAGCAGACGCTGCTATAGAATGATGTAGATTAATCTGTACCAGTCGGAGCATCATTCCCGACTGGTACAGATGCCTCTATTACTATGGTGTCACCATCCTCTGACTCAGAAGATTCACCACTATTATGCTTTGGCAGCTCCACTGTCTCTATCTCAACTGCTGACTCAGCTGGTGTTCCGTCTGGTTCAGTTATTACTTTTACGCCTGCTGACTCAGTTGGCGTTTCGACCTGGGTCGAAGTGGAACTCGGAGGTTGTGAGTGAGACGGAAGGCTATCTGGTTCGGTCCAAGGCTGCTTAGAGAGGAAACCATACCTGAGATGAGCCTTTTCTCACTGACCTTCAGCACCAATTCTTCCATGCCGTAGAATATTTTGTAATCCCTTTTGCTTAAAAACTCCAGGGATTCTTGGTTGAGGAGGAATGAAACCAACCTTCCCGCCTCTACCGGTTCATCGGATTTAATGATCTTCCAGTTGGCTTTTGGAAGGTCCGGGTTTTGAATACGGATTAGGTTGACAATGTCCGATTCGTTGCATGGTCCTGGTGGAATCCAAGTTCGGGTTCTTGGACGGACCTTAATATCGATCCAGTGACTGACCGAAAGGTCAGCTTTGGCCCAAAGGTGGTTAAATTTAGGCACTGCCTCTTTGAGGAACGCGATGGAGCTGCTATTGCTGCATTTTAGTAGCTTTGCACCGTTTAGGTACCAACCAGCGTCCGAAAAGGTCGGTGGCGTAGCCATTGGATTTTGAAGGCAATGCGCTAGCACGTCTGACGCAAGTCTTGCCTTGAGGAGCCTCCAGTTGTCTCCACTACTTTCGGCCCTTCTCATTTCCGCTGTCGCAGATGCCGAACACCAGGTGATCCTTCGCCACCTCGTTGTAGGACCTGAGCACCGTCTCGGTATTCTTGGCCTTCTTCGGGGCTTTGGAGGCATCGACCTGGGATATTGGTCGCTTGAACGTTGAGTCGTTTTTGGAAACATCGTCCTCCCAACTCAGGGTGACTGTTCGGGGTGTTACCGAAAGGGTAATTGTTGTTCGCCCGTCTCACCGACTCAGGTTGAGAATTGCTTTGTGCCGCCGAGCGTGCCCATTTTTGGGGTGGCCTCTTGTTATCAAGTGGCACACTCTTACTCGTTGACGGGGCCTGTCCTCCTGACTCGGGTTGACTGGCCTCTTCAGCGAGAATGCTACCCGCCCAGCGTAGCGTCACTCTGTCCTTCTGCTCCCACCATTCCTTCGCTTTTTTCGAGAATTCGTGCGAGCAGATGCTTTGCCAAGCGAAGGTTTCTGTGCTTCTTAGCACCGGGGGAGTTCCTCTTTTGGATAGCGCGTCCGCAACGTGCCGATACGGCTTTTGTCTGGGACTCCGCATCCGAAGTGGAAAAGTCAATGGATCTAGAATCAGAAATCGAAATGTTCGTATTTTTGTCCGTTTGTGTTTGTTTTTTTGTTTGATTTTGTACTTGAAATTTTACGCATGTTCACACGAGTAAGCCGGTGAGAAGTGTCCACCGCCAGCATAGCCGGTTTTACTGGCGGTAAGGCTTATTACAACAGGCCGTGCCAGGGCACCCGATGGAGATCGTTAGTGACTGATATTCGTATAACCCTCACCCTTTGATCCCTGGGCACGGTTTAAATAATGGATTGACTATACTTTAGCTTCAGACACCCTCCCCGAAGACCTTACAGCTTAGGTGGCCCTACTGCAATCGCCCTCCGGGATTATTGGGTCCCTACTAAGCATCTTCACCGCGACAAGGTACTCGTATGTAGTCGAAGAAGATGGGGTATCGGATTAGTTCAAAAAAAGACGGAGTACTTGTGCTGTCCGTTCTCTGATAAACTCAGGCCTATTGCAGACATTCATTTCAATGAAACAGTGCTGCCCAAGTGCGAAAAGTTCAAATGTCTGGGATTTATGATAAGCAGATGGTGATCAAATGCTAGTGGATGCGATTATATGACAACTCAAGTGTTTTCACTTAGCTAAGGCCTACCAACTCCTACTCTCAGTGTCCACGTGGTGATCGCTGGGTGCCTAGTACCTTGGCCCAAGAAATGGTAACCAACCCCGCTTGGAGGATCTTTGGCGGCAGCAGATGAGAAAGGGGGTCAACGGTGTCGTCTATAATTCCAGTCAGGTTGAACTTAGTCAACACCTTGCCCGAGCTGCTTCGACATATTCGGACAACAGGTCGCTAAGAAACTTCCAAGGTTAGTCATGACCTTGAAATAGATGTGGTGGTGGAGGGGCGGAGGCTCCTTTAATGGGCCAATGGCAGCGCTCATACTTCCATAGTGGACTACTGGCACCGGTGTATCCAGCCCCGCGACCTAGGGGTATAACAAATGGAACTGGCTTTCCAAGTTGGGGGTTGTGTCGTTGGGTTAACTTCCCTATCACGTAAAAAACTCTTCGGTTACGAAGCAACAAACACCCTCGGATACGGATGATTCTACTATTGTCAACTCTTTCAAACGTAGGTTAGGTTGCGTTAGGTTGGCTGTCCGTAACAAAACCAACCAGAGCTTTTGATAAAGCGATGGATGCTCAAGACGTCTAAGGACGCCGGATCACCGAGATCATCAAGGAAGGGGACCCTAGATGGAGCATTCTTTTATGCGGCAGGGCTGGACAAGTGCATAGGAGGTGTATGATGATTTCCTTCTCTTGCTCTTTTTTACAGCTTCTGTAGAAGTTGTTGGAGAAGAGGTCAAGTGTTAGCCTATAAGATAATGTCCAGTGAGAACACCGAAAAGGCAGCTGATCTGTGATCGCTTTAGCTTAAACAACTGGGCACTATGTTTTTAGTCCAACCTAGGCCAGAACTGTCTCGAAATGTGATACGTTGGGCCGTTTTCCCATCTGAGGTTGGTCATGCTAATAGCGTTCAGCTTTAGTAGATGCTTACATGGAGCGAGGTTCATACCCAGGGCTTGCCTGACAGGCCGAATTTTAAGAGTAGTACCCAGTCTGGCGAGCTCGTCCGCCCTGCAGTTTCCTGGAATGTCCCTGTGGCCTGGTACGCAGCCAATTTGAATGTTGAACTGCTCTGTCATCTCCATAAGAGATAAATGACAGTTTAAAGCGGCTTTTGAAGGGAAGGAGCACGATTCTAGGGACTTGATTGCCGCTAGGCTATCAGTGAAAATGCTGATATCCTTGACAGGTAGTACATTAGACTTCAGCCAGGACAGGGCTTTCTTAATCGCCATGATTTCCGCCTGAAAAACGGTACAATTATCAGGGAGGCGGAACGAGATGCTCAGACTGAGCTTTTCGGAGGGAACACCACAGCCCACCCCACCCTCGATCTTAGAGCCATCTGTAAAGAAGTGAGCCGAACTATCATCGCTAGGGGGGGGGGGGGTATCTCATTCATCTCGATCAAGTATGCTCGTACGGAAATGATGGTCAAATCTCTGTTTCGGTGGGGTGTATCCGTGTTTTCGTGCTTGAAGTTGAGAAGGTCAAGGATCGAGGAGTGCCCAACGCGATAGCTAGACCACTGAGTGGAGGCTTTTAGACGTATTGCCGCACAGGCAGCAATCTGTTTGCCGAAAATATCGAAGGGAAAATACGGCAGAGGGAGTAGTTCTCACAATAAGACTTAGAGACAGCAATAGCAATGTTATCAGCAAAGACAATCACTCTGCAGCCTGACGTATCCAGGTCCACCAATAGCTCATTTACTACCAGGTTCCACAGAAGAAGTGATAAAACTCCACCTTGGGGTGTACCGCACCAGGCAATTCTTCTGGTCGATGCTCCGCCCAGCTGTGTGCTAATAATCCTGCATGTAAGCAATTGATTGATCAACACTCCGAGCGACGCATCCACTTTCAAATTTGCAAGTGCGTCGGTAATCGCCTTTGATTTGACATTGTTAAAAGCTCCCTCAATGTCAAGGAAGGCCACCATGGTGTATTCTTTAACGCTCAAAGATTAATCAATAATGCGCACAAGCGAATGTAGGGCTGTCTCAACCGATTTGCCTTTGCAGTACGCATGTTGGGACGGCGTGAGCAAAGCTGGGCTAATACTTTGCCGAAGATGGATATCAATTAACATTTCTAAAATTTTAAGTAGAAAGGACGATAGACAGATAGGTTGGAGATCTTTCGGTTCCACGTGTGAGCTCTTTTTTGCCTTAGGTATGGAGATGACTTCAACCATGGTCCATAGTTTGGGAATATAGAACAGATTTAAACAGCCCGCCATGATGACTTTGAGCCATGGAAGCACAATGTCCTCGCATTGCTGAATTTCTGCTGAAATAATACCGCCAGGTCCTGAGAACTTGAAGGGTTTGAAACTGCGCATGGCCCATCGGACCTTTTCTGTTGTTACCAAAACTATGCAGTATAGGTATTTACCAATTACGAGACAGCAACAGGGGAGATACCAGGAAAGTAAGTATCCAGCAAGATGTCCTACGTGATTATCTACCTTGTCGTGGTGTAGGGTCTCAGTACAGTCAATGACCCTCGGGACCTATTAAGTTCCCCAGGGGAGACCGAGCCAAGAGTTACTCATCTCCTCTCCAAATCTCCACATCCCAGAACCCACCCAAACTCAACTTTCCCTCCATCTGCAACACATCCCTATCTCTTTCTTTCCTATAGCCGGATCAAGGTGTTAGACGACGCGTACCCATGATCAAGTTGGCTGGGGATCCAAATGCCCAGTCGTGATCGGAGTATCCGAACGCCTGCCAACCTTCGGATGAACCAGGCTTA
This sequence comes from Brachypalpus laphriformis, assembly GCA_945910035.1. Classification (NCBI taxonomy): domain Eukaryota; kingdom Metazoa; phylum Arthropoda; class Insecta; order Diptera; family Syrphidae; genus Brachypalpus; species Brachypalpus laphriformis. The sequence continues at coordinate 53,210,158 of OX246755.1, forward strand.
TCCACATAACGCGGGGTTCTGTGTGGACTGACAACCCCTTCCCTAGCTACTCGTGGAATCCATATGAATATAAATACAAAAAAAAAAAAACAAGAGAGAAATAAAAAAAAAATGCTAATAAAACAAACAGACAAGAAAGTGAGACAACTGAAACGCATGAAGTAGACGAGGAGACCAGGGAGGACCTCTTCCTCGAAGATGTCGCCACATTGTTGGACCAGAATCAGGAATCCAACACTCAAGATGTTGAAATTTTCTTGGGGAGGAAAACGATAAATCAATTTGCGGTTAATGAAAAGAAGTAGCCAGCTTACTACACTGAAATTATAAATAATAAAAAAATAAACGCAAAAAAAAGAAAACACGACCGATCGCCGATAAATTTAGGGTTTTCCAATAGCAGCTGTCAGTTGGAATAGTGTGCTATTCTGCCACCTTCGGGTAAAAACTACGCCATTAATAAACATAGAACGATACACACTTCAACGACGTGTTACGAGTAAATTTCTTAAAATTCGCTAAAAAAAGGCGAAAATTTGGCTGAAACAGCTCGAAAAGTTAAAAGTTTAAGTTTAAGAACAACTAAGAATATTGCTTCTGCAGTTCGGGGTGTGGCCGAAAACTCAGGTTTGTTAATTCCCCGTCGATCTCAGGAATTGAACATATCGCGAACAGCATTCCACCGAATTTTGCATAAAGACTTGGATCATAAAACCTAAAAGGTTCAGTTGACGCATGACTTAAGACCGCCGATTATCAGCAGCACCGTAACTTTGCCAATTGGATATTGGAAATGCATAAAATTGGATATTGGAAATGCATAAAATTGGATATTGGAAATGCATAAAATTGATCAAGAATTTCGCAAAAAATCATTCTGACTTATGAGCAAATTTCCATCTTCTTGACTTTGAAGCAGAATTGCCGCATTTGGGGCTTTGAAAACCCAAGAATGGTTGTTCAGGACGTGTTGTGGTTTTTTCGCACTTTAACACCGTAACACAGTACGACTCTTTGGGGCCATATGAAAGAGAAGGTTTATGCCAACGCTCCCCAGCACTCAAAGCCAGCATCCGTGCCGTTTTCAATGAAATAGAGCCGCTTATGTGCGAAAATGTGATGGGCACTCTTATCAAAAGAGCCTCAATGAGCAACGGAGGTCGTGGAGGTCATTTAGCTGATAGTGTTTTTCATTTGGTAGATGACAATCTCTTCTTCTATCGATTTAAATAAAAATCAAATCTTATTTCATAAAAACTACGGGTTTCCTTCATAAAGCAAAATAAAGCCTCTTATTGGAAAACCCGTTAGTAGCAATTTTGGAAATTACGTTTTCAGGCATGATATAGTAAGTTGAAGCGTAGTATGAGGTGTCATTAAACTTCAAAAGAGATGGAATACACATACTTAACTAGTTTAATAGGATGGTTGGATTCAGAGAAAAAGTAGTTTATAGCGTGCAGCTGCAGTGTTAAAAAAGCACTAAAATATTTTTCTAAGCACTAAAAAAAACGCCGAAGCACCAAATCGACCTTTTCGGCACTAAAATGAAATTTTGAGCACTGAAATTAACGCTGAAAGCACTGAGTTGGTAATGCTGGTTGAGTGTTGTTCGCTTACTGGCTGCTCAGCTGGGGTGGGTTCGATTTGAGAATCGATGAAATGGGGAAGACAAAAAAATATAGGGTATGTAAAGAATGGGTTTGGACGCCGCGTACTGTTTCACGAAAAAAGGAAGGAAATTACGAAACCTTTTGGGGTGGTTTTGGGAAATGTTGGGTGGTAAAGTAGTACTGAAAAAAAGAAACAACGAATTTTTACCTCGTTATAATTGCTCCTCACGAGCGGCAATTTATTAAATAAAAAGAAGCAAACCAAAGACACAAAATGAAATAAAAAAAAAAGGAAAAACAACAAAAGACATTACGGGGGAGGGAAAAAGATCCCCAAACCAAAGAAAATATCGCCGTAGGAATGGCCCGTTGCGGCAAGTCCCGAACAAATTAACCGAAAATAAATTACGGGTCCCGTGTCCCGCTTTTACCGGGAAATATCAAAAGGAAAACGGAACAGAATTCTACCGGGTTCAATAAGAATTTCAAAAATATCGCAGTACACGCGTTTTGTGCGGATTCATAAAAAAAAATAAAAAAAAATAAAAACTTATCTGCTCCTTATTTTATCCTCTTCCTGTTAGGTGCCTCGCTCCGGCTACCAATCTGCTACAAGAAATCCTTACGTCCTCGTCCTGTAACTTCTATAACCCCGGTCCTTCTTTGCAACTCTTAGCCTTCCTTCCCTTTTTTCACTTAAAATTTTCTCCTATTCATCAAACAACAAAAAGCTTTAACTTCGTTGGTTCTCACTGTTTTTTTTTATTCTTCGCGTCAAACAAAGTTCTAACACCTTTACTGGTCAACCAGGAACTGGTCTCCCGCTTAGTAATAGACCTAGTCGAGCTTCGAGCCGTCTTCACGCATACGTGAATCCCTGCAAATTCAGCCATTGGATTCAAGAGCAGCTTGCTCTGCATTACTCCGCTTACTTGCGTAAGTATGCAACCGCTCTTGAACCGCCGCTATTCCACTCTCAATTCTCACACACATTCCGAATTCGCTCGACTTTGGCTTTTCTTCCCCATTCGCTCTGTTTGTTTAAACAATTTAAGAGAATCAGCAAAGTGAAAAAAGATTATTAATTAAAAATTATTATACTAAAGTGGGTCTCCTCCCACCAATACTAAAAGGAAGGAAAGAAAGTGAACTGACTAGTTACAGGACAGACCCTAAAACGCCATTCCGCGCTCAACAAAATTAAACTACTGGAAGAAAATAGAACAAGGAGTAAAACTTAAATTACGCGAATAAACTAATCTACCCGGTAGAATTCCGCGCAGATTTGGGGACTAGGGACGTGCCCTTAACGTGCCATTCCACACATAAAGTCGAGGGCTGGGGTGGGCTCACGGCCATTGATGGTTTCCATCCGAACCACCCGCTGTTCGTGGGCTGCCGCTTGTCTTGTTTGTGTTTGATGGTGTTTGATGTCGACGTCTTCGTGTGTTGTGTTCGTGATGTTAAATATGTTTATATGACGTGGTGGTTGCGCTGTTTCTGGGACGCCTTGTCCCCTCGCGGTATATTTATGTATGATCTGTTTGTTGCTGTGTATAGGCATTGGGACACCTCGTCCCCTTGCGACGAATTATGTGTTTGTCATTACTTATAGATTCCGGGACACCCTGTCCCCTGTCATTGACTTGGTTTGTGACGTTGATTGCGTTTCTTGTTGGTTATACTCATGTCGCTTTGGAACAGACTCTCTGTCCTGTCCCGTCGGTTTCCTCGTTGACAGTTTGTACTATGTTGTAGTTAGTGTTGTTTCTGTTTGGTGTGTCCGTTGTAACGTGGGTAGCTTGTAGAGGCGAACACACCGTCTTTGACATCGCTGGTCTCACCCTCGCCGCTCGTCTGATTCGTCTCTCGATTGTTTTGGAGAGACCGCCCGTTTCTCCTCTCCTTCAAGGTACAATCGTCATCTCCAGGCGAAACCTATATCGATTGTCTCTGCAAAATGCTGGGGAAGTGGGCCTTTGGCTGATGGAACCATGGCTGCCCTCCATTTTCCCAGAATTTTGCAGAAACAAAGAATGAAAAGAGGGAGAGAAGGAAAGGTGCGTAGAGTAGGCCTTGTTGTGGTTAATTTTACCGCAACAAAGAGGAGGACATGGTAGACTCCGAAAAAGAAAGGAGGATCCTGGAAGAGGATGACTACCAATCATGCTCGAGCTCCGTTGATAACAGCATTAAGATGAAACATTTTACTCCGGATAAGACCATGGGCACGGAAGCCACAACTTCCACGCCCAACAGCCCTTGTAATTTGGCAAAGGACAGCTCCTCCGGCAGTACCACTTTGGTGCACTCTGCGAACCAACGATCAGGCCCATTGGCAAGAAGGGCGAATAAGATTGAACAGAACCAGAGGAAGCTAACCTTCAGAAACCAGCTAACGCGGGAGAAAAAGAGTTTGGACAACACCAGACGCACCGTAAGCCGGTTAACTAAGACTGACGCCTCGAAGTCAAACGCAAGGGACCGTAATCGCTTAAACGGGGCTAACAAAGTAGTTTCTCACACGGAAAACCCAACCCCAACCATCCAAACGAATAACAGGGGAAATACTGCGTCAGGATCAGTAAACGGTCCCTGAACGGTAAAAACGTCAAAGACATCTACCCAGCAGTTGTGCCGCCCAGTCAACAAATCTGTCAGTGACTGACTGATACGTAGCGAAGTGAGAGTGGTAGCTCCGCCAGTGCCAAGTGCGAGCACCTCGAAAAGAGATCGAAACGACGGCACAGCAACATTACCTGCATCGTCTACGAAGAAACAGAAAACCGCAGAGGCTTCAACCACTCTAGCAGACGTAATCAAAGATCACCTTAAGGTGGCCATCATTAACGACAACAGCCTAGAAAACACCTTACGGACGCATAATGGACCACAGTTGCAAAATCGCTAATCGACAAACTAATCGAAGCAACCAATAAACCCTCCGGCCCGGTACCTCTCTTCGAGCAATTGTCCACAGTCAAAAGTTTCAGGATCGTGGACTGTTTGAACGAAGCCACACTCAAATGGCTTAAGGAGATAGTGAGGCCGATGCAGGCACCTGATCAGGGTATGAAATTTATGGTCGCCCCGAAAAGGGACCTACCGACTTGATCAAAAGTAAAGATCTACATCTCTGGGACGACTATATCTAAGGAAGACTTGGAACAGCACTACAATCCTTAAATCCGGAACTTTCTAGTGATGATTGGAAGGTGATAGAGAAAGCCCAGAGAGTCGCGCCAAGAAGCCACCATTACGTTCAACCATGAGACAATGTTACCCGCGAAAGGGTACAAGATACGCATCGCTTTCAACATGATTAAATTAGACCGCTGACGGAAGGGAGTAAGGGATCCCTATCTCGAACAACTACGGAGACTCTGTATAAGATTCTGATCATCACAGTCCTGTTTTATGGCGCTGAAACGTGGATTTTATTAAAAGACGATGAAGATATCCTTGGTCGCTTCGAGAGAAAAATTCTTCGTAAGATATTCGGTCGCGTTCCGTTGGCGGGTTTTGGAGAGAAGATTCAGTAACGAACTATACGAGCAGTACAGCGATATCGACCTAGTCAGAAAACTGCGTATTGGACGTCTGGGATGGCTAGGATATGTAGAGCGAATGGACACCAATGCTTCGGCCCGCAGAGTCTTCGAATCTAACCCCGAGGGACGACGCAGTAGAGGAGCTCCTCGCCGTAGGTGGCGCGCACAAGTTTAAGGGGACCTCGACCAACTTGGAGTGCAACTGGAGGCAATTAGCTAAAGACCGAGCTAAATGGAGAGGCTTGTCTCCAAATCCTACGTGACCATCCCGGCCCTGATGTTCCCTGCAGAGATGGTGGCTGGCATCAAGGACGTATCAAATGAGTTGCCTGGGCAGGCCAGAGATCGAAGGATATTTAAAAAATCGCAGTCTCCAGATTGGGGGAGGTTTGGCCAGATGCACAGTTGGAGGTCGTGGAGAAAGACCAGATTCCAAACCGACCTAAAGCACATGTCGCCTTTCCGGCTGAACCTTCTGATCCTAAGATAATACTGGATATTCTCAGAGTAAACAATAGCTCCCTTCCTACCCATAATCGGAAGATTGCCAGAGTGGACGAGCCGAGAGGAAACGTCAGAAGTGTCGTCATTGTTATCAACGAAGAGTCTTGGAGCCCGAGAAAGTTCCTACCAAGCATGATGTAGTCCCTTCTGCACCAGCTAAAAGCATGTCTCCTTCCGAGCCCCTTCCCTCACTCCCTTGCGCCACTCCATCTCTCTTGGTGTTCGACTCCTGGTCGACGAACACGGATGCGGTTGACGCTCTTCTATAGCTGGAGTTTCCTGGCCCTCCTTCTCCCTCACCATCTCTCCTGGGGGTCAGCTTCGGTTTGACTGACACGGAGATGGACAGTGATCCTCTTGTCTCCCTGCAGAGACGTATCTAAACATCAACATCAACACCTATATAAACATCCGTTTACTGTCGAATTTCAGCAATCAAGACATTGTCGCTACCATCCTGGAATTGCGGTCAAGAAATTACTGACTTGTATCGGCATATCTAGGTCACGATCATGTGGGCCGACTCCCTCCGGACATCTTGGGGAGCAACTTTTTCATTTTCTCCTTAGTACTAATCTTCTAATCTGTAACGACAAGTAGTTCTGGACATCACTCTTGTCTCCGATCACTTATATAACTTGGATAGGGACTGGAGAGTCTCTAGAGAGCACTATTTTTCAGACCATCGTTACCTCCAATTTAGTCTTGACGACCATCTGCCTGATCAGAAAGTTTTTAGAAATTATAAAGAAAACCAACTGGTCTCTTTATAGCAAACGTTTATTAACGCTGATTCCCGCCCACCTGCCTACTGAACCTACTAGCACTGAGGATCTTGACAGTCTGGTCAGCACCCTAACATCGGCACTCAATGGCGCCATGTCTGCGGCCTACCCACTCCGCAAACCTCGGTGTAAAAAGAAACCACCTTGGTGGAATGCAAATCTCAGTGCTGTTAGGAGACAGTAGGCTCCTTTTTAATATTGCTAAAAGCTCCCGCGGGACGGCCGATTATAAAAAAAAATTTGGCGCAACAGCTCTTTATTTATTTATAAGCTAAATACAAGCAGAACAATCTTAAGAGGCTAATTAACTAACAATAATTTAATAACTTAAAACTATGTGAATTTGTGAAATTCTTATTATTATTATTATTAATGTCATTTTTACTTTATTATTACTTAAAATTAAATTAAATTTCTACTAAGGCTAAAGTTAGGAGTGGGGAGGTAAGTTGCGTAGAGAAATTCGAAGGATGGATTTGCTACGGTGCATGCCGAAGACATTAGGGAACTTATTTGCATTACGTAGCATTATGCTCATAGGTTCATATTGGCCGTATTGAGTGCGGTGGTAGGGAGGGCGGAATAGGGGTGCAGATCTTAAGCGTCGAGGGTTTATATTAAGCGAAATCAGTTGCAGTAGGTGAGGACAGTCAATAGTTCCGGCTAATAATTGATGCACAAAAAGTACATCAGCGATAACGCGACGTGTTTCCAAGGCTTGTAAGTTTAACAACTTTAGTCGATTCTCATAGGGAGGTAAATTGTAGGGGTCATTCCAGCCAAGACCTCGCAGGGCAAAGTGGATGAATCTGCGCTGAACAGCTTTAATTCTTTGAATGTGGACTTGATGGTATGGCCACCAAGCCTGGCTTGCATACTCGAGAAGTGGTCTGACGAAAGTCATGTAAAGTGATTTGGTTGCGTAAGGGTTGGAGAACTCCTAAGACCAACGTTTTATAAAGCCTAGTGTTGAATAAGCTCTGCTGATTACATTATCGATGTGAGAACGAAAGTTAAGTTCAACTCTGGGAACAGGTTAATTTTTGAAAAAATAAGTTCTTGGAGGCAGGGGAGGGCGTCTGCGAGAGTAAGTGATAGATTGACATTTTGCGACGTTGAGTTCTAAAAAGTTTTGTCGGCACCAGGTGGGAAAGAGGTCTAATTCAGCCTGCAGCGAGTGAGAATCAGTAGTGCAGGAAATTTGTTTTAAGATCCTCATATCGTCTGCGTAGACCGCCAGGTCGCATCCAGTAATGATAAGCTCGAGATCGTTTATGGTCAATACGAATAACAGATGTCTTAAATGGGTACCCTGAGGTACGCCTGATGTCGCAATGATTGAGTTTGAAACGGAAGATCTGAAAAGGGCACTGTATTGGCGATCTTCTAAGTAGGACTTAACCCATGAAATAATCGGTGGCGGAAAACCAACAGCTGAAAGTCAGTAGCCACAACGTCTACTTCTTTGCCACTTTCCATTGCGCATAATGTGGAAGAAATGAATTCGGTGAGGTGGGTGGTAGTGGATCTACCCTTCAGGAACCCATGCTGCTTAGGGGAGAAAATCGATTTACAATGGAAGAAGATCGAGTCATAAACGATACGCTCAAAAAGCTTAGGTATACATGAAAGCTTAGGAATAGGTCTATAGTTTTAAATTTCGCTCTTGCAGCCCTTTTTATGGATAGGGCTGATAAACGAGTCTTTCCATAGTTTGGGGAAGACACCGTCTGAGATAGACAGTTGAAAAAGAGCAGTGAGAGGTCGAGCCAAATAGTTGACGCAGTTTTTCAAAACTATGGCTGGAAGTCCGTCTGGGCCAGAGGAGTAATCGTCCTTGAGAAGATTGATCATGTCAACCACTATTGACTTGCTAATATTCAGAGATGTTAGGGAGGTTTGACCACAGCCACTCAAGTAAGTAAAATAATTAAGATCGGGCTCAGCAGTGACATTTGAAAACGCCTGGTGGAAGAAATCAGCAAAAAGTTCGGTAATTATTTTGCGATCCGCGGGTGCGCAACTTAAAAATTTTAATGTAGAAGGATAACCGTCAGATTTCCTTTTAGTGTTAATAAAATGGAAGAACCGTTTGGGGTTGGAAATAATATCGAACTGCATATGATCAAGGTGTTCAGAGTAAAGTGATTCACACAACGCGGAAAAGTTGTTATACGCCGAAAGATAATTAGAAAGGTCAGACTCAGATCTGGAACTTAGATATGCCTGCCATAGTTTATTTCGCTTATTCCGAAGTGAGCATAATTCCTTGCTGTACCAAGGGGGAGAAGATGCGACATTTTTTCGTTGTGTGAGAGGGACGGATTGAAGGAAACAGTCATAGATGTACAAGTAAAAAGAATTGATGGCTGAGTCAATGTTAATGGTTTTGTCAAAGATAAAATCAAAATGGGCATTACCAATAAGGTTGTTAAGCTTGTCAAAGTTTGCTTTACGAAAATTAAATTCGCGCTGGGTCAAAGGGACAACATTAATGTTTTCATTCGTGTATGAAAATGTTAAAAATAACGGGGGGTGATATGTGTCAAGTTTAGAGAGCAGGTGGCTACTAACGGTAACTACACAGTTGTCAGGGTCGGTTGAAAAAAATAAATCAAGCTGTCTTCCAAATAGTTTTTTATACTACTCATCTGGTGCAACCCAGAGCCATAAGTTGGTCGTTGAATAAAACTTCCTTGTCAGAAGAGGCATTAATAGAAATGAATTGGATGTCGTCATCTGATTTGGCCCAGCACAATCATGGGAGATTAAAATCACCAACAAGGATTACATCGTCTTCTGGGGTAATAGTATCCATCAAAAAGTCAAGTGCATCCACGAGAAGCTGGTATTCCATAATAGGTTGTGCTGGATGGATATAGCAGCAAACGATATAAACAGAACATTTTGCAACATTGATTTTAACACAAATCAGTTCTAGGTTAGAGGCAGTTGGAATTGAAAAAGCTGACGCGTCATAACAAGTGTGAAGAGCTAAAAGAACACCACGCCCATGGGTATCGCTGGAGGAATCGTCGCAATGGAGAACATTGCCAGATGGAACATCATTAGCAACTGGAACGTTCTTATGAAAAACATTAAAAATGGAACTAAAAAGTTCAGTGTCCTTATGATTAAGTAAAAGATTTGATTCCGTCAACGCAAAAACGTCGTAGGGTAGCTTCTGGGAGTTTAAGAATACGTCGGATATTTTAGAGCGCAGTCCTCTAACATTTTGGTAGTAAAGGGACAGGCGTTTGGGATTAACGTTGGGAACGAAAAGAAACAAATTTAGGTCACCCCGATTTTTTTGGAGGTGCGACGTGCGTTTAGTTTTACTGAAAGACACACGCTTGTGTCGGGGGATTATTGGACACGTAGTAGGTATATTATAAGGGAAGGTGGTAGGTTTACAAATTTGAGGGGAAAACACATTGCTAACAATAAAAAGACTGGGACAGTAAGGCTTGAAAAAGAAGTCCTTCTAGCGTCGGAACCCGATGCCATCATGAGAGAAGACGTCCGTGTTGGGTGTGAAGAAAAACCAATCGTATTTCTTCGGCATGTGAACAACGAAGGAGGAGTGAGATGATTTACGCGTGCTGGAGTGCAAAATCATCACAAAGTATGCTTCCGAAAGCCTGAACTTCGAGTAAAGCCAGTTGTACATCCATTGTTCGTCGATACAAAGAGGGAGACCCTGTAAGAGGTAGGCCTGAATCACGTACTTGCGACGATATACATTTTTGCTTAGTAATCCGCTGTAGTCTCCAGGTGTCAGAAGATTCGTTTAGTGAGTACTGAGAAGTCTGTGGTTTGAAGGTTTCTGTTGGGCCGGGTTCCTTACGTATCTTGGTCTTCTTAGAAAGAGGAAGGGCAAACACGTTGGGAGTATTAGGCTAAGCTTCAAGATCGATCAATTCGATAGAAACATTAGCAGTGTTAGCAGTATTAGCCAATTTAACCGAGATGGTGGCGACATCGATTTCAGGGGAAGCAAAACCCGTGCGAAACTCGTCGAGTAAAAATTTATTATTTAATGATACGCCCTCGCACGGCAAAAGATCAAGTTTGCATGAAATCGACTGAAGTTCTTCCGCAATTTCTTGCATCGATGTTTTAGTCAAGGTCGATTCATGACATAGGGAGTCCATGCTGGCCCGAAATTCTTACCAGCATCAGAGACAAGTGCTCCAGATTGCACTGATAGGGATCCGGTTACATTGGTCATGACATCGTGGATTTCGTTGTCTTTAGTTACATCGGTAGTGAACTTCGGAGCAGTAGAAGAAGAATTAAGGTACCCTCCGGATTTATTGATATTACATTTTTCTAAGTCGGCGGTTAATGAAACTAAGGATGAATACAGGTTGTCGCAGATCGTTGAGTTGCGTATGATGGAACTGTTGAACTCCTTCAGCCGGACCTCAACGTTTTTGAGGAGAGATTTGTACCCACTGCGAAACTTGTCCAACGAGCTGTTGATGGACTCCCAGTTCGACGCCAGAAGCTCACAAGTTTTCGTATTGTTGGAGCGAACTATTTTGTTGTAACCCGTAACCAAATCCGGCACATCGCAGAGCTGCTGGTTATTGCATTTAATAGCCATTATAATGTGCGAAAGGGAAATCGTTTTACATTCATCGCAAAAGTACCACGAGATACTAATGCATTCCTGCAGATGGTTTTTGATGGCATTTCTGGTAAGCCCAATGCAGATCGGGTGAAACACCTTCCCACAAATCTTCTTGCAAGGGATCCACTCAGCGGTATTATTTTCGGTAATGCAGCAATCGGGGTATCCACAAACAGCCATGGAATTATTTAATTTTTCACAGACAGTAAGGTACTTGTTTAGTGCGATGGCAACTCGGAGAGTATCAGGTATAACACATCCGCAGATGATGTGGTGGATGAAAAAGATGATGACAGGTTTGTAGAGTAGAGCAAAAATGGTGTGGTGAATATCAACCTCATACGGAAGAAAGAAGAAGGAAAACCAGGAATGCTCCGAGTGCAAGAGGAGGATGGAGTTACTTTTTCATTAAAAAGCAGTTGTCGATGCAGTTTCCACATGAAAAGAGACCCGTATGAAGTGGTCAGTGTAGTTCAGCAATTGCCTCAAAGGCAGAACATTCACAATAAATTGAACTCACCGGGATGAATGAGTCCGACAGCATTAGGGTGAATGTGATGAAAAGAGAAAGAGATATGAATATCACTCACAAGGAAGCACTCAGCAAAACAGAGCAAAATCTATATGAAAATCTGTTATATTATTTACTATTATTTTTTATTTTTTTTATATTTATCTTATGAAGGAGAAAGTTAAAAAAAATCGCGGATTGATCAAACTATGAACGGAATCAATGTGGTAAGAACACAACATGAGTTGAATTTGGGTTGACTTAAATCAAAAAGATGAGGCGAATAAGAAGTCGGAGCCGAGATAAAACACAGGCAATCAAGTTGAGTTATGAGTGCAAGCCTTGAGTGGCAGGGCCTAGCTTCTCGCAACCGCTCATGTTGTGTGTGCTATATCTTTTACACGAATTGAAGGGACCTACAGTTTAGTGCCGTATCCGAAGGGCAATTTGTTTCAAGAAGCTTTTTCGTGACAACAATACTCTCGGATGTTTGTCAGACGCTCGCGAAAGGTGGAACCGTAAAAAAAAATGTTAGGTGTTTTCTGGGATTCGAACTTGGAACCTCACGCGTAGTGATCCGACACACTAACCACTTACGCCACGGCGCTTGATTGTGATTCCTATAAGCCGTCTCTCAGAAAATACAAAATCTCACTGAGGAAAGAGCAACAACGATTCTGGAGACTCTTCTGCGACAGCATTGAAGAGTCCTCGGAAGCTTCCAGGTTGCCGAAAATCCTCTCTAAAAGCCCTTCTACGTATACACGCAGCTACCGTTTGCATCCGTATGGTCACTGGACCTCCTCTGCTAAGGAATCCATTGACATCTTACTGGATACTTGCTTCCCTGGTAGCTCCGCTGTTGCTGTCTCGCAATTGGTAAATACCTCCCTTCAAACTTGCACCAACTTCTTAGTTTTGGTAACTACAGAAAAGATCCGATGGGCCATGCGCAGTTTCAAACCCTTCAAGTTCCCAGAACCTGACATAGTATTATTCCAGCAGAAATTCAGCAATCCGAGGACGTTGTGCTTCCATGGCTCAAAGTCGGTGCCGTGAAATAACGCCAAGCGAAATAAGGCCAAATCAAAAAAAAAATATTGTCTTATTTCACTTTTCAATAGTGAAATAAGACCATATTTCAACATTTGACCTTATTTCACTTTGATAAAGTGCAATAAGCCCAATCCAGATTATGAAATAAAACCAAATATGGCCTTATTTCACTTTCGCAAAGCGAAATAAGGCCAAATGCTGCGAAATGAAGCGCGAAGCTGTACTTCAGCTTCTTACCGTTATTAAAGTAAATGACTAAATATTTGCTTAATTACATGTTAGTCTAAGAACATTTCATTATTTGGGGATTATCGGCTGATTTAACAACATTGCGAAATGGAAAGTAGTGCAAGCGATTTAATATTCCCATTCGAGTTTTGTGAGGGTTTTAGAAAAGGAAGTGTTCTGCTTTATATTCCAGAAATAAAGCAATTGTACAAGTTTAAAATGAACTCGGAAATGTCGAAGCAATACACTTGCTATTATAAAGCATGCAGTGCTAGTGCTGTAATTGATTTAAATAATGAAAACTTGGTTCGAATCCCAAAATCAAGTGCCGCACATAATCATTCAAGTGCGGAAAACATAAGAAAAAATTGAAAATCATTAGTGAAATAAAGGAAGAATGTGCAAATACTTCACTAAAGAGAAGCGGAATTCGGGAAGTGTTTGATGAAGTCTGTGCAAAAGACATTGAAAGTGCTTAAAGTGTTCAATTTGGAAAAATGAGAAGGTAGCTTATAAACATCAGAAACAAATCTTTCGCCAAATCTCCCGTTACTGTTAACCCTTCAGTGGGCACGTGCTGGATTGGGACGTAAGTAGGCGCGTGGTCTACAATCGTAGACCAATTTAATTTTGGCGTTGAACACACTGTGTTGATATTTTATTTGTCAATATTTATTCGGTAACCATAGATTATATCTACTCGTTGCAAAATGGATATATTTATCTATTTTTAAATGAATATTTAAAAAAATGTAGTCTCAGTTTTTCAGGGTTTATTGACAAGAGTTCATAACTTTAGAAATAACAAATATTTAAGTGACTTACAAACATTTTGTTTATAACAAAGCTTAAACACAATTCATAAATAAAATTCAAAAAACAAAAAATTAAGAAAACAATTAATAAATTATTAGAGCTTGAAAAATCATATTTTTAGTTGCATAAGCAAATGTTCTGCATGTGATCATTACAAGCACACCTTCACCAGAATCGTCTTCAGAAAACATTTCATCATCTTGGTCCGGTAAACCTTGTTCAGATTCTGTGTCATGTTCACTTTGTTAAGCAACATATACATCCATACTTACATGCTCCAATTCATCCTCATCTTCTTCGTCAATTGGTCTTTCTTCCCCACTTGATAACCGGTGAAACCATCGTTCCCATGCTTCAGAGCTCCTACTGCTATTCGAACGTTTTTCAGACATTTTCTTGTCTAAATTGTACCCTTTCAAATCACATTTTCTTAAAAACGCTTTTATATTACCTACCTAAACTTAACAAAATAATAAAAATAAGATTCTAGGTGCAAGCAAAAATTGTTACGTAGTTGGGCACGTGGTCTACAATCGTAGACCAGTCCTGCTGCAGCAGTTCGAATACTCATGTTAACCTTCAAAAACTACTGAACATATACTAATTAGTTTATATAAACAATTACCAACAGCTACTGAGACGCACGCATAAAAGATAAATGTTTCTAGAGAACTACCACCATTTTAAGAAGTGTGGTCTACGATGGTAGACCGCGCGCCCACTGAAGGGTTAAAGATGTGTTGAAGTTATTTCAAACAAAAAATCTTATGAATGATTTTGGTATGTCCCGATACCAAAAAAGTGACCCCTTCTATAGGTGCACAGTTATTGCGGAAGAAAATTCGCGCGAATTTTCACAAATTCTCTAAAATAAGAAGTGCAACATTTCAAATGTTTCAAAATTACATTTTAAAGCATTAAATGCATGCATACATATATGAATGTAGGTGTACCTATGCATTCTATGTACACACTTCTCATTTAAGAGAATTACCATCTGAAGCACCTACAAACTTAAAACTGGTCAGTTCGGTGAACTCGAACTAGCTGATCCTACTAACAACTTCCCTGGCTCCATTGACATGATCATAGGAGCTGACACGTACGGCGAAATCATTCTTGATGGTCTAAAAAGGGACACGGATAACTCGTTGATAGCTCAAAGGTCACATTTAGGCTGGCTCATCTCAGGCTTTACCTCCATAAAAAAGCATTACTGTGTTACTTTAACCGGGCTAGTAGCCCAAACATCGATGGATCGTCAGCTTGAAAGGTTTTGGGGGCTGGAGGAAGTCCCTCAACCGAGATATCAAAAACCAAGTGATAAGGAATGTGAAAAGATTTATGGAGAACGCATTACCGAGAAGATGATGGCAGATATGTAGTGCACATCCCATTCAACGAAGAGGCAATGCAGTCACCAAGATTAGGAGAGTCCAAAAACAGCGCCATTCCAAGATTTCGTCAGCTTGAAACCCAACTCAACAGGAATCTGCAGCTAAAAACGGAGGGCACAAAGGTTATTAATGAATTTTTGGAATTAGGACACATGGTAGATGCAACTTTAAGCAACAAGCCGTAAAACACCATTTACTACATGCCCCATCACGAGCCGTAAAACACCATTTGCTACATGCCCCATCACGCTGTTGTCAAACCCGAGAGTACTACAACAAAGGTACGAGTAGTATTCGATGGATCAGTCAAAACTTCGACCGGGGTTAGCTTAAATAAATTAATGCTGGTGGGCCCCAAGCTCCAGGAAGATATCACAACTATTGTGATGCGCTGGCGGAGACATAAATATGTCTTTACTTCAGACATAGAAAAAATGCATCGTCAAATAAAGCTGAATGATGAACATCAGAATTATCAGCGAATTTTATGGCGAAGCTCCACCGACCAACCCATAAAAGAGTATAAACTTACTACAGTAACTTATGGGACAGCTTTAGCTCCATACGTGGCAGTTAAACTCTGCAGCAACTTGCTGTAGATGAACAAGAGAAGTATCCAGTTGCATCAGGGTTTGTGAAACACGATTTTTATGTTCATGATGTGATGTCCGGATTAGATACAATAACCGAATGTACAGAAGCACAAATGCAACTTACTACTATGCTAAGAGGAGCAGGGTTTCATCTTCGAAAATGGGCTGCTAACGATACTAGACTACTTAAATTAGGCTAGGTGAGTGGGCTGGTGTAGGGAGATCGAAAACTTCCACACCACACTCAGGTCAGTATAGACCCATTGTGATACCCATGGGGTGAAAGGAGATAGAAAAGAGAACCCCTTCCTCGTGGAAAAATACCGTCTTTGTAAATATCCTAAAGAAAGAACTTAGTACTTACTCTGCCCTAGATACAAACCATCCAGAGGATTTGATGAAGTTTGCGATGTCATTTATTGGTCTGTTGAACAACTCTTCTAGATCCTCAAAGAAGTGTTGTCCAAGGATCTTATTTCTCAAATGATAGATGCCTGGGCAATGACAGAGAAAGTGGGCGGTGTCCTCCTGAGCCGCAGCCTCTACAATGGTCTTCGTTAGTCACACGTAGTTTTTTCATGTGGTACCACATGGTATTATGCCCCGTAATGACTCCAATTAGAGTAGAGAGGGATTTTCTATGCCTCTGTATGAGTCTTTTGGTTCTTACTCTGTCAAATGCAGGCCACAGCTTCCTCGTGGTAACACAAGTATCTAAAGAGGTCCACTTATTGTTAGCCTCCGTTATGGCTTTGTTTCCTGCTTCGAGCTTAAGGGCGCAAGGCGGGATGTACACCGAGGGGTCGGATTGGTCCGAGCTTAGTGCTGAGCTTCCTCTAGCCAGTTCATCGGCTTTCTCATTCCCTGGTATGCCTTCATGACCAGGGACCCAGGAGAGCTTTACCTCGTGCTGTGTTCCAAGAACCTTGAGCTCCTCTCTACAACACTTCACAAGCTTCGATTTTATTTCTATAGCAGATATTGCTTTTATCGCCGCCTGGCTGTCGATGAAAAACGTGATATCCTCTCGTGGTATTGCCCTCATCGCAGTCTCACGAGCTGCTATTGTAACTGCTACGACCTCACTCGTCGTAGTAAGCTTAAAGAGTACGGTCGCCTTTCTTCTGAAAAGTTCAATATAGCCAAGTGTTACCCCCCTTTTAAATATCTTTTCTTTCACCAGTAGACTGAAAAAGTAGAATACAGGATAGTGACTTATAGATACAAACCCATTCTTAACAGTGAACTGAATATTTTAGTTGCAGTTTAAAAAATTAACAAATAAGCCGGAGTTTCCATTAAATCTAAATTTGGGTTAATCTTAGTATTTTCCGCTACCGTTGCTAAAAAAAAATTAAATATTTGGCGCAACAGCTCTTTAAGTGCAAGGGCCTAGCTTCTCGCAACCTCTCATGTTGTGTGCGTTATATTTTTCACACGAATGGAAGGGACCTACAGTTTAGTGCCGTATCCGAACGGCGATTTGAGAAGCTTTTTCGAGACAACAATACTCTCGGAGGTTTGTCAGACGCTCGCGAGAGGTGGGACCGTGAAAAAACTTTTTGGTGTTTTGTAGGATTCGAACTTGGAACCTCATGCGTAGTGATCCGACACACTAACCACTTACGCCACGGCGCCCACTCCGCTACCGTTGCTATTGCTCTTTTTTCTCTCGAAATATACACCCATACGTACATCTCCCCTCCCCCTGCCCCTGTATATTCCCTTGAAAAATGTACCCCTGTTGCAAATGCGGAGAAGAACTCCCCTGCGATGGGGACTTCGTTTTATGTGGAGGATGCGCGCGAGGACTGCATTTTGGATGTTCAGTACGTGAAGCAACCTGGAGAAACATGGGTCCAGCCCGAAAGGAGTCATGGAAGTGCCAATTCTGCAGGAACGCCAACGACAACCAAAACACTGTAAACGTAACACAGAAAACTCATGCTAGCTAGTCATGCAAACATTTATATAAACATCCATCTGTCAAGGCAAAATAAGAAATTGCTGTGGATGGCCAAAGAGAAGGCGAAGCAAGAGCATTGGAAATTTGTTTGGGAGAGTAATGGCAAAATATTAGCAAAACGAAACGAAAACTCTCCAGCACTTTTACTTAGCTCAGTTAATGATGTGAGTAAAATAACACAATAGTTGCATTTGAGAAAGAAATAGATGTATAATACATTCACTAATACTATGATGGATGAATTAGAAAAATACGATAACGTAAGACTAGATTTAGACTTTAAGGTAATACATGGTTTTACTGCCATAGATAAAAATGAATTAAAAAAAATTAATTTTGTTTCTATTTGTTTGAACATTTTTTGGTGGGCAAAATCGCATCATCACCTCCTCGCGGTGCCCGCTGGATAGCTATCTGATAGTGAACTAACGATGAGCGTATGCTGAGTCTGACGATAGATGTGCAGCTGAACACTCAGACCTGCGTAAGCACATCTGGGTGAACTTCAGCGCGCATATGTCTAACCGGACGAGGCATCTCTTGTTGACCTGATCGGCTGAAATATGCGTCTCAGAAGTCTAGCAAGAGGTCCTCAGAAGGAGGACGTGCGGCGGATGAATTCTCTCGATGGAATCAACGGTGACGTCTACAGACCAGCGGATACCTTACCGGAGCTACTTAAACATATTTGGAGCTGAGGTCTGTAAGGATTTTCAATACTACGTCAGGGTATTGAAAAAGAGATGGTGGCGGATGAACCCTTAATGGGCCAACGGTAGCGCTCATATCCCCGAAGTGGGTTACTGACATCGGTGTATCCGGCCTCTTGTCCTAGGGGTACAAAAAAAAGGATCTGGCCCTCCAGGTTGAGGGTTGTGCCGTCGGGTTAACTTCCCTACCACGTAAAAAACCTTTGGTTACGAAGCAACCAACAGCCTCGGATACGGATGATCTTACTGTTGACGACCCATGCAAACGTAAAAAGGACAACGATCTTCGTGTCTGCACATGGAATGTTAGGTCCCTCTACAAACCACGTGCAGCCGAACAACTTGCGGAGGCCCTAGAGTGTCTCAAAGCAGACATTACCGCCATCCAAGAAGTGCGATGGGATGGGCCGGGCAAAAGGAGGATGAAAAACTGCGACATCTACTACGGCGATTACTACAGACAAAAAGGACAGCGTCTATTCGGGTGCGGATTTGTCATTGGAGTCAGACTTAGGCAAGAAGTCTTGAGTTTCCGGCATGTGAACGAGCGCCTCATGACTATCCGTATCAAGGCTAAATTTGCCAACATTAGCCTAATATGCGTTCACGCCCCTCACGAGGAGAAGGACGACGCGACAAAGGATGACTTCTACCAGCTCTTGGACAAGACGTATGAGCAATGCAATAGCCACGACGTTAAAATTATCCTAGGCGACTTTAACGCAAAGCTAGGAAGAGAGGAAGTCTTTAGTAGCGTGGTCGGAAAGCACAGCCTGCACGACAACACATCCGGCAACGGACTCAGGCTAATCGACTTCGCGGTGGGGCGAAACTTTGTCGTAGCTGGTACGCGGTTCCCACGTCTCGATATTCACAAAGGAACATGGCTCTCCTTTGATCGAAAAATCGTCAACCAAATCGATCACATTGCGATCGACGCAAGGCACTCTTCCAGTATTCGTGGTGTCCTGACTTTCCGAGGAGCCAACGTGGACTCGGATCACTACCTAGTTGTAGCCAAGGTATGGATGCGGATATCCACAACGGAGCGAAACCAACGAAATGCTGTGATAACCTTTGCCGATCGTGTTTCTTCTAATCTCAATCTAAGTCCTATGCCACCAGCAGCAAATGCGGAAGACCAGTGGCAGCGTTGCCAAAAAGCCATCAGAGATGCCGCCTCTGATGTACTGGGTTTCTCTCGCCCACCACAACGAAACCCCTGGTTTGATGAGGAATGCCGGCAAGCACATGCAGCAAAACAAGAGGCGTACAAAGCGGCGCTGCATAGAAGGACTAGAGCTGCTTACGAGCTCTACGTGCGCAGGAGAAAAGAGGAACATCGACTTCTCAGAAAGAAGAAAAAAGAGCATGAGAAGCGCTTGATCGAGGAGATTGAGAGACTTTATTGCAGGAATAATGTTCGAAAATTTTACCAAAGGGTAAAAAGAACATGCCAGGGTTTCAAAGCCAGAACAGAAGCCTGCAGGGACGAAAATGGCAACATAGTAGTAGAATCGCAGTCGGTGCTGAGGATATGGAAGGAACACTTCTGCAGACTGTTAAACGGCGATGATGATCAATATTCCGCTGTCAGGCAGAATGAGCCATTCAACAGTGACGATGGCAGTCAGAATTCCCGTTAACCCGATCATAATGAAGTGAGGATAGCGATATCTAAACTCAAATCCAACAAAGCTGCTGGAGCCGACGGCCTTGCCGCTGAACTTTTCAAGGCAGGAGGAGATGAGTTGGTAAGGAGCACGCACCAGCTCATCTGTAAAGTCTGGTCGGACGAAAGTATGCCCGATGAATGGAACCTCAGCATCGTTTACCCGATCCTGAAGAAAGGAGACCCTCTGAACTGCGCCAACTACAGAGGTATAAGTCTCCTAAATATCGCATATAAGATCCTGTCTGCCGTACTATGTGAACGCCTAAAACCGATCGTCAACAACCTGATAGGTCCTTATCAGTACGGTTTCAGGCCTGGAAAGTCCACCATTGACCAAATATTCACACTACGGCAGATCTTGGAAAAAACCCATGAATATAAAATCGATACGCACAACCTTTTCATCGATTTCAAAGTTGCCTATGATAGCGTGTACAGAGACGAGTTATACAGAGCCATGTCTAGTCTTGGCATCCCTGCCAAGCTCGTCCGTTTGTGCAGAATGACGATGGAGAACTCTCGCTGCTCCATCAAAGTCGGTAAGAACATCACCGAACCGTTCGATGTCAGGAAAGGTCTTAGACAAGGCGACGCGCTTTCATGCGATCTCTTTAACATAGTACTTGAGAGAATTGTACGAAACTCACAAGCCAACCCCGGAGGTACAATCTTCTTCAAGTCTGTACAACTACTCGCTTATGCCGATGACATTGACATAATCGGAAGAACTCAGCGGGCAGTCAATGGGGCATTTACGAGTATTGAGATCGAGGCAGCAAAGATGGGTCTAGCGGTCAATGAAAGCAAAACAAAATATATGCTGTCTACAAAAAAGGACACACAACATCGGCGTCTTGGGCAGAACGTCACAATAGACAGATATAATTTTGAGGTAGTAAAGGATTTTGTCTACCTAGGCTCTATGGTCAGCTCCGCAAATGACATGAGTGGAGAGATCACACGGAGAATTACTCTTGCCAATCGTTGTTTCTATGGGCTAAAACGGCAATTGAGTAGCAAAGCCCTATCTCGAACTACTAAGGTAACTCTTTATAAGACATTAATCATCCCAGTCCTGCTGTATGGCGCTGAGGCATGGGCTTTGAAAAAACTGGATGAGGATGCCCTTGGTTATTTCGAGAGAAAAGTTCTTCGAGCGATCTTTGGTCCCGCCTGCATAGACGGTGAGTGGAGGAGAAGGTACAATGCCGAACTATACGGCCTGTACAAGGACATCGACTTAGCCAGAAGAGTTCACATACAGCGACTAAGATGGCTGGGTCATTTAGAGCGGATGGAGCCCAACCTTCCCGCTAAGAAAGTCTTCGAATCCACCCCGGACGGACGGCGCAGTAGAGGACGACCTCGCGGTAGGTGGCGCAAACAGAGGGGGACCTCAACCAACTTGGCGTGCGCAACTGGAGGCAGCTGGCTCGTAACCGTGCTGGCTGGAGAGGTTTGTTGGTTGAGGCCCAGGTCCACCCCGGACTGTAGCGCCATCTAAGTAAGTAAGTAAGTAAGTTGTTTGAACATTCGATCTCTAAGAAAACAATGGGATACTTTTATCACCAACATTAAAAAATTATTAGATGTAATAGATATTATCGTCTTAGTAGAAACCAATATAAAAGATGTAGAAAATGACCTTTATAAAATTGATGGTTTTAATGTGGAGTTCCAGAATCGAGGGCAATCGAAAGGTGGAGGCGTGGCTATTCACGTTAAAAACAATATTGCATACGAAAGAGTTGTAATGGAGACGCATTCGTACGAGAACATCCTAATTAAAATAAATGAAAACAAAACAATATCAAAATATATTAACGCTGTGTACAGACCTCCTGATTCCAATGTAAATGAATTCACAATGGAAATAAGAAGCAATATTGAATCGCTGGGTAGTAATAACCATATAATAGTCATGGGTGACATGAATATCAATACACGTGATGAAGATAAAGCGCATGTAAAGAATTACTTAGAAATGCTGGCTTCAACTGGTTTAACTAACGTTATACTGGATTACACTCGAGTTGATTTGAAAATAGGCAGTACCACCTTAATCGACCATATCTTAGTCAGCATTCCCCGAGAGCGCATGTTTTCGGGAGTTATAGAATGCGATATTTCTGACCATTATGCGACTATGTACAGAACCGGAGAAATAAATAAAGATAATGGCTCACAAAAAAATGCTATGCTGTCCACACGCACAACCCCAGTTAATAATTTAATCAACTCCACTGACTGGGGAAGCTTAATGACTGTAACAGATGTAGAATTACTTTACAAGTTCATCGAAAAAATGCAGCAAATATACCAAAAGGCAACTATAAGAAATAGTAACAAGAGCCGTGACCATAAGCCCTGGATAAACGCAGAACTAAGAGAAAATTTAAAACGAAGAGATGATTTGTACCGTAGGTGGAAAAACAATCGCCTCAATAGAACCTATGAAAAGGAATATAAACAATACCGAAATTTTGTAAACTACGAAATTACATCAAGTAAGTCGCAGTACTATCACAATAAATTTGCCCAATCGAAATCGGACCCTAGAAAGACGTGGACATTTATAAATGAAATTATGGGAAGAAAGAAACCGTCAGTAGATGACACCTTGTTAAAAAATATTTCGTTACATGGAGATAGGACTACACTAACAAACGAGTTCGCAAAATATTTTGCAAGAGAAGCCTCAAAAATAATCCATGACTGTGATGTCGTGACATCAAATCATACACCGGATACTAACTGTCAGACAATATTCGTTGAGGAAACAAGCGAGCTGGAAATACTCACCATAATGCAGACACTAAACACGAATAAGTCACCTGGCATAGATAAAATAAGACCTGTTGATCTCAAAAACAATGCAAATGTTCTCGCACCGATAATAGCCAGAATAATGAACCTCAGTTTGCTCCAATATAAAGTTCCCAGAGTACTAAAATCAGCCGTAGTACGACCAATATATAAAGGGGGTACTAAAAAGCTTATTTCAAACTATAGGCCGATCTCCATACTGCCAGTCGTGGACAAATGTTTGGAACAAGTTGTTGTTAGAAGACTATGGGACTTTTTAAACAAAAACAAAATCATACATGAAAACCAGTATGGATACCAAAAGAATAAAAGTAGGAATAAATTGCTGGGTGAGTTTTCAAACATAGTAAATCAAAGCCTGAACAGAAATCATCACGTCCTAGTCCTTTTTTTGGACTTCAGTAAAGCGTTTGATACTCTTAGCCACGAAAAACTATTAGCAGTTTTAAGCGGAACTGGAATAAGAGGGACACTAGCTACCTGGTTGCAGAACTACTTAAGCAACAGGAACATAGTAGTAAGGATTGGAGATGAATGCAGCCAAGAAGAAATTCTTATGCACGGAGTTCCACAGGGCTCACAGCTGGGACCAATCCTCTTCATACTGTACACCAATGAACTTCTACGTGTGTTAAAAAAAAGTAATGCTTTCGCTTATGCTGACGACCCCGCTATCATAGTTCGACACAAATCTTTGGAGACTGCAGCATCAATAATGCAAGAGGAATTCAATGAAGTGGTA
The DNA here is from genome assembly GCA_945910035.1 of Brachypalpus laphriformis. NCBI lineage: Eukaryota > Metazoa > Arthropoda > Insecta > Diptera > Syrphidae > Brachypalpus > Brachypalpus laphriformis. The sequence goes on from OX246755.1 coordinate 53,233,767, forward strand.
AAGTGGTGCCACGATATGGGTTTAGTTTTAAACACATCAAAAACTAAACTAATGCACATTCACGGACCTAGATCCAGAACTGAGAGCATTTGCATAAGGTACGAAAACGGGAGCTGTCCTAAGACGTTGGCGCAAGATATAGGGGTTGTAGATGAGTTCAAATACCTAAGTGTAATTATCGACAGTAACTTCAGATGGGATAAGCAAATTAAAAAAATAAGATCCGAATTAAAAAAGGCGATTTTTGTAATGGTGTATTTGAGTAGGTATTCTACAGTGCAGGTTCTAAAACAGGTGTACTATGCACTTATAGAGTCAAAGCTCAGGTACGGTGTTTTGGCTTGGGGTAATGCAGCAACATACATAAATGATTTGCAAAGACTCCAAAACTCCGCACTACGAATTATATCCAGAAAAAGACGACCAGGAAGTGAAGACTTCAATGTGCTGAATGTGGGAAATATCTTCAAGCTGACGGCGGCGCTGGAGTATTATAAAGATCAGCGGTTCCAATTGCCTATCACCCACGAGTTCAACACAAGAAGACGTGCTCAAAATCTTCTCCTTATGCCCAGTTTCTACAATGCGTATGGTAAAAGACAATTAGACTACGTAGTACCTAAAATAATGAATAGTATACCACCAAACCTAAAAAATGTCATAAACTTGAATTTGAGAAAAAAAAAAATTAAAAAAACACTTTTTATTTTAACCCTTTATGAAAAGATAAATATGTTTATATAAAAAAAACTTTAGCTCACTACTTTTTAAAGATATGTATATACCTTGTAACACAACCTCCTGCAGATAAGTCTCTGACTTCGCGGGAAACTAAATAATTGTAATGAATTTTGAAGAAATAAAGAAAGAATTGAATTGAATTGAATTGCAAAACGCTGCTGTAGTTCGGAAGCCGAGCTGACATGGAGAGGCCAAGCGTTTCAGAGAAGATGCCTGCGCCTGCACCTATTTCCATTTTGGATCCATCGGTGTAAACAGCTAAGGATCGCTCGTTAGACGTCCTGTCAGTTTTCCAGTCTTCCCTGCTCGGATAGGTGCTATTAGATACACTGCCTAGATATCTCTGCAGGATCGTGGTGTGACCCATTGCATTTGGTCTCCAGCTATCTGTTTGGCTTAATCTTACGGCACTATGAGCCGCCGATACTTGTATAAAGATGTCTAGCGGAAGCAGATTGAGAATGGCCTCGAGTCCTGCTGTACGTGTCGTTCTTATCGCACTGGTTGTGGCGATGCACCCTAGTTTTTGTACTTTTGTGATAGCAGCTAGGTTATTTATTTTGCTGCCTGCCTGCCACCATACAAGACTGCCATACGTTAGTATTGGCCTTACTATAGCTGTATACATCCATAGGATGATTTTGGGGCTCGGTCCCCAAGTCTTCCCTAATATTCTATTGCACGAGTAAAAAGCTATCGTGTTTTTTTGACTCTTTCGTTGATGTTTAGTCTCCAGTTCAGTTTCCTATCGAGCACCAGGCTAAGGTATCTCGCACTACTGGAGATACTCAGGGGAGTACCCCTTACGGAAGGAGTTAGGTTAGGTTAGGTTGGCAGTCCACACGAGAGTGTAGACACACTTAGACCAGCGAAGGTCCTTTGTGATACCAGGATCAAACCATTAGGCCACTCAGGCACTAACAAAACCAACCGGAGCTTTTGACAAAGCGATGGATGCTCATGACGTCCAAGGACGCCAGATCGCAGAGGTCATCAAGGAAGGGGGACCCTAGATGGAGCATTCTTTTATGCGACAGGGCTGGACATGTGCATAGGAGGTGAAGGATGGTTTCCTCCTCCTCCTCGTCCCTACAGCTTCTGCAGAAGCCATTGGAGAAGAGACCAAGTCTTTTGGCGTGTTGGCCTATAAGACAGTGTCCAGTGAGAACACCGACAACGCAGCTGATTTGTGTACGCTTTAACTTGATCAGGTCGGCACTACGTTTTTGATCCAGCTTAGGCCAGATCTGTCTCGAAATGTGACACGTTGAGCCGTTTCCCCATCTGAGGTTGATCGTGCTAATAGCGTTCAGCTTTAGTAGATACTTACATGTAGCGAGGGGCATACCCAGGGCTTGCCTTTCAGGCAAAATCCTTAGAGTGGTACCCTGTCTGACGAGGTCGTCAGCCCTGCAGTTTCCTGGAATGTCTCTATGGCCCGGCACCCAGCATACGTGAATGTTGAACTGTTCTGTCATCTCCATAAGAGATAGACGACAGTTTAAGGCAGCCTTTGAAGTGAAGGAGAACGATTCCAGGGACTTGATTGCCGCTTGGCTGTCAGTGAAAATGCTAATATCCCTGACAGATAATACATTACATTTCAGCCAGGACAGGGCTTCTTTAATCGCCATGATTTCCGCCTGGAAAACGCTACAATGATTAGGGAGGCGGAAAGAGATGCTCAGATTGAGCTGTTCGGAGAAAACACCACAACCCACCCCACCCTCCGTCTTAGATCCATCTGTAAAGAAGTGAATCGAACTACCATCGACAGGGGGGGAGGTGTCCCATACATCCGGGTTAGGGATGCTCGTACGGAAGTTACGGTCAAATCTCAGTTTCGGCGGGGTGTAGTCCGTGTTTTCGTGTTTGAAGTTGAGAAGATCAAGGATCGAGGAGTGGCCAAAGCGATAGCTAGACCACTGAGAGGAGGCTTTCAAGCGGATGGCCGCACAGGCAGCCAACTGTTTGCCGAAAATATCTAAGGGTAGCAGGTTGAACAAAATGTCCAGTGCCGCGGAGGGAGTAGTTCTAAGTGCACCACTGATGCAGATGCATGCAGATCTTTGCACCTTAGCTAGTTGAGTGAGGTGGACAGCCCTTTCAAGAGCAGGCCACCATACGATCACGCCATATAGTAGTATAGGCCTGATAACGGACACGTATAGCCAATGGGTGATTTGAGGTTTAATACCCCAGCTCCTACCTTTTTACAGGAATAGAGAACTACATTAGCTTTCTTGACGCGCTCTAGTAGATTGGCGTTCCAGTTTAATTTCCTATCGAAAATAAGACCCAGATATTTTGCGTTTTCAGAGAAGGTGAGACTGGTGCCATTTATCAAAGTAGGGTCTATGAGGGGAACGTTATATTTCCTCGTGAAGAGAACGAGTTCCGTTTTATGGGGGCCCATTTGGTGAGCCGAAGGGGAGCATATTGGAGGATATCCCTGAGAGTGTCCGGGTGTTTACCGGAGGAAGCAATAGCAATGTCATCAGCATAGTCGATCACTCTACAACCTGACGTATCCAGGTCCAACAGTAGTTCATTAACTACCAGGTTCCACAGAAGAGGTGACAAAACTTCACCTTGAGGTGTACCGCAGCGAGCAATTCTTCTGGCCGATGCTCCGCCCAGCTGTGTGTTAATAATCCTGCATGTAAGCAATTGATTGATCAACACTCCGAGCGAGGTATCCACTTTCAGATTTACAAGTGCGTCGGTAATTGCCTTTGGTTTGACATTGTTAAAAGCTCCCTCAATGTCAAGGAAAGCCACCATGGTGTATTCTTTGATGCTCAATGATTTTTCGATGATGCGCACAAGCGAATGTAAGGCAGTCTCAACCGATTTGCCTTTGCAGTACGCATGTTGGGACGGCGAGAGCAGAGCTGGGCTAATACTTTGCCGAAGATGGATATCAATTAACCTTTCTAACGTTTTGAGCAGAAAGGACGATAGACTGATAGGTCGGAGATCCTTTGGTTCCACGTGCGAGCTCTTTCCTGCCTTAGGTATGAATATGACTTCAACCTTGGTCCATAGTTTGGGAATATAGACCAGATTTAGACAGCCCGACAAGATGACTTTGAGCCATGGAAGCACAATGTCCTCGCATTGCTGAATTTCAGCTGGAATAACACCGTCAGGTCCTGGGGACTTGAAGGGTTTGAAACTGCGCATGGCCCAACGGATCTTTTCTGTAGTTATCAAGACTAACGAGTTGCTGCAAGGTTGAGGGATGGGATTTCCCTCTCGCGATATAGCAACAGGGGAGCTACCAGGAAAGTGGGTATCCAGTAAGATGTCAATGGATTCCTCCGCAGAGGAGGTCCAGTAACCATCCGGATGCAAAAGGAAGCTGGGTGTAGCAGGACTTTTAGAGAGGATTTTCCGCAACCTGGAAGCTTCCGAGGACTCTTCAATGCTGTCGCAGAAAAGTCTACAGGAGCTTCATTGCTCCTTCCTCAGTGAGATTTTGTATTTTCTGAGAGACAGTTTATATTAGTCCCAGTCGGCCGTCTCACGGGAGCTTTTAGCAGTATTAAAAAGGAGCCTACTGTCTTTCCTAAAAGTATTAAGATTTGCATTCCACCAGGGAGGTTTCATTTTATCTCGAGGTTTGCGGAGTGGGCAGGCCTCGGCCATGGCACCATTTAGTGCCGATGTTAGGGTGTTGACTAAATCGTCGAGGTCTTCAGTGCAAGAAGGTTCAGTAGGCAGATGGGAGGGAATAAGCGTTAATAAACGTTTTCCATAATTTCTAAAAGCCTTCTGGTCAGGCAGATAGTCGTCAAGACTAAATTGGAGGTAACGGTGTTCTGAAAAAGAGTGCTGATCAGAGGCTCTCCAGTCCTTAACCGAGTTATATAAATGATCGGAGACAAGAGTGATGTCCAGGACTTCTTATCGGTTACGAGTAATGAAGGTCGGTTTGGACGCCCTGTTACAGATTAGGAGTTTAGTACTAAGGATAAAGTCAAAAAGTTGCTCACCTCTTATATTTATGTCGGAACTGCCCCAGATTGAGTGATGGGCATTCGCATCACAGCCAATGATGAGACCAGTGTTTCGGCTCTCTGCTACAGCAATCAAGCTCCCCAAGATGCCCGGGGGGAGTGGGCCCGCAAGATCGTGACCTAAATAAGCCGATACCAACCAGTAATTTCTTGATCGCAATTCCAGGTTGGTAGCGACTATGTCTTGATTGCTGAAATTAGAGAGTAAAAGAATGTTTAGATGGGTCTTCGCAAGGATACAGGATCTCGGTTTACCTTCCTTTCTTGCGTAGATTAATTTGTAGTTTGGAGTCTTGAGTCCACAAACCCGGTTTCCAACAACCCATGGTTCCTGGATCAAGACTAAGTCTTCCCCGTATTTGCTGAGCCGGAGAATGAGGGGGGCCGAAGCCATGATGGAGTGATGCAGGTTAATCTGTAGGATCCGGGGCTACTTCTCGCTACAGATACCATTACCACGGTATTATTGGCTTCCCCTGAATCTGATGACAGAAGGTCATCCTCGAGAGAGAGGCCACATGGGTCACTGTCCAGGAGTGATGGAGAGGGAAAGGGAGGACCAGAAAAGTCCAGTTTCAAAAGAGCGTCAACCATCTCGGTGTCTGTCGACGAGGAGTCAACCCCCGAAAAAGATGGATCAGCGCAAGGGAGCGGGGGAAGGGGCTCGGAAGGAGAGGTATTCTTAGCTGGTGCAGAAGGGACTGCAACCTGCTTGGGAGGTACTTTCTCGAGCTCCTTTTCGTCACATTTGTAGACTTTCAGGGTGATGGAGCTGAAACCATAATTTACTACCCCTTTAGAAGATGCCAGGGGGGCCAGAGACTCTTCATTGATGACAATGATCACACCTCTGACGTCTCCTCTCGGCTCGTCCACTTTGGCAATCTTCCAATTATGGGTAGGAAGGGAGCTGTTGTTAGCCTTCAGAATATCCAGGATTATTTTAGGATCAGAGGGTTCAGCCGGAATGGTAGCACGTGTTCTTGGTCGGTTAGGAATCTGGTCCTTTTCCACGACCTCCAAATGTGCACCTGGCCAAACCTGTCCTAATCTGGAGACAGCAAGTTTATAGAGATCCTTCGATCTTTGGTCAGCGCAGGCAATGAGTTTGACATGCCCTTGATGCCAGCCACCATCCCTGCAAGAAACATCAGGGCCGGGATTGTCACGTAGGATTTGGAGACAATTTGGCGAGTTTAATCTCCACCTTCCTCCACTTATCCGCCGTAATGCTGCCATCCGGATCGCTATGGTCAACGACCGCAATCTCCAAGTGTGCCTTAAGCACTTGGTTGAACGGCTTGGTAGTAGCGATGGACTGTACTACTTTGGTCTTTTTGGCAAGGGTGGGAGACTCATCCTGAGACCTCTGGCGTTTGGACGTCATGTCCTTGCTGGATGAGTCAGGGGGGAGCTGGAGACGTTTGAGTGCCCAGCTTAGAGAAGTCTTATGCTTCTGGGTCCTGTCCTGTTCAGGGATTACCTGGATGCGGCGAATTAGCTTATAAGCTAGCCGGCGATCTTGGTAGGAGATCTTGGGGAGAGCGACATTCGGCAAGCTCGAAGCCGAGCCGTCCGTCGCCCCCGAAAGAGATTTGAGAAGGGGATGTGGATCCTTCGAAGTGGAGGGCACAGCATGCTGTAAGCTCGAGGCCGAACAGTATGCTGTCCCTGAAGGGGCAGAGATGTTAAGGGGTTTGCCCCCTCGCGTTTCATGGTCTGGCTTTACGATGGGACCAGGTGTTGACACCACTGTCCTATCCGCCAGTGTACCAGACGCGCGTTCAGCAATCCTGGGGGAGTCAACCTGCTTGCAACTGCTTGCAACGCTAGTGCCAGGCCTCAAGGCCAATGCGCTAGATGGGATTGCCACAGCAGAGCTTGCGGGTATGGTTCCCAGGAGGCTGGAAGACGGTTTTTTAAGAGGACCGTCCTCTTTCTTTATCTTTTTTATATGTTTTGTAAGTTTTTGTTTTTTGTCGTTCATATTTGGACCCACGAGTGGCGGAGAATGGGAGGTCGACCTGCACAGAGATCCGCATTGTGCAGGCAAGGCAGGCTAATCCGGAGGTCGCCAGGTATCCGGATACTCCGTTAGCGACTGGACTATTATTTAAAGTGGGCCCCCAGCCAGGCTGATCCTTGGCACGGGTCGTATTACACCTTGATCCGGCCCACCGGAGAGGAGAGAGGGAAGGAAAGGATATGACGGGGAGGGATTAGGACGACTACAACTTGGCTTCGTGTCTCATCTGGGGAAATACCCGAGAATCCTTGACCATTACTAGGCCCCTACACCACGGCGAGGTGTGTAGTCATGTAGGAGTACAGAAGGAGTTACGAATTGTGGAATTATTCTTTTGTTAGTGAATAGTACTAACTCTGTTTCCTGGGGATTAACCGCCAGCCCACATATCTCCGTCCAGGAGCCAATGATTTCCAGCGCCCCTTCGATTTGTTCGCTCAGGGTCGGGAGAAATTTACCTGCTGCTAGCAGCACAACATCGTCCGCATATGCTATGGCCTTGACGCCGCTGTTTCTAAGTTTAAGAAGGACTTCGTTCAGGACAATTACCCACAGTAGTGGGGATATAACCCCTCCTTGAGGAGTGCCTCTTGAGGCATAGACTTCAAGCTTAGTTCCTCCTAGTTCAACTTTGATATATCTTTCCTTTAGCATATTGACGATCCATTTTATGACGGAATTGTGAATATTAAGGTTCGTTATAGTTCTATTGACCGCGTCCGTTTTGACATTGTTAAAGGCTCCTTCAATGTCTAGGAAAGCGGCTAGTGTATATTCTTTGTTTTTCAGTGATTTTCCTATTGAGCTGACTACACAGTGCAGCGCTGTCTCTACGCTTTTTCCTTTCGTATAAGCGTGCTGCGCTGGGATACGTCACCTGGGCATAGTTTACTACGGATGTCAGTAGGATGTAGGATATGTCAGCCAGTCTTTCAAAGGTCTTTAGGACAAAGGAGGTAAGGCTAATTGGCCTAAAGTCCTTCGCAGTAGTGCGGCTTGCTTTACCAGCCTTGGGTATGAAGACCACTTTGACCTCTTTCCATGATCTAGGTATATACCCCCACATGAGGCTGTTGAGGTACAGTTCTTTAAGTACCGGGATGATTGTGGTTACTGTTTTCTGTAGCATGATCGGGATAGTCCCGTCGGGTCCTGGGGATTTAAAGGGGGGATCCGATTGCCCAGTCAATTCTTTCTTCTGTGATAAAATCCGTTTCCGTTACAAAACTACTGTCACTTACTTACTTAGGTCGCGCTACAGTTCGGGGTGAACCTGGGCCTCAACCAACAAGCCTCTCCATTTAGCTCGGTCTTTAGCTAATTGCCTCCAGTTGCGCACTCCAAGTTGGTCGAGGTCCCCTTGAACTTGTGCGCGCCACCTACGGCGATGATTCCCTCTACTGCGTCGTCCCTCGGGGTTACATTCGAAGACTCTGCAGGCCGGAGCGTTGGTGTCCATTCGCTCTACATGTCCTAGCCATCTCAGACGTCCAATACGCAGTTTTTTTGACTAGGTCGATATCGCTGTACAGCTCGTATAGTTCGTGATTGAATCTTCTCCTCCAAAACGCTTCAACGCAAACGGGACCGAAAATCTTAAGAAGAATTTTTCTCTCGAAGCGACCAAGGATATCTTCATCCTCTTTTAATAAAGTCCATGTTTCAGCGCCGTAAAGCAGGACTGGGATGATCGGGGTCTTATATAGAGTCTCCTTAGTTGTTCGAGATAGGGCTTTACTGTTGAATTGCCTTATAAGCCCGAAAAAACAGCGATTGGCAAGAGTTATTGTTCGATTGATTTCTGCACTGATTTTGTTTGTAGTATTTACAGCAGAGCCAAGGTAGACAAAGTCCCTTACTACCTCGAAGTTATAGCTGCCCACTGTGACGTTTTGTCCAATTCGTCGGTGTTGGTTTTCCCTTCTAGTTGACAGCATATACTTGGTTTTGCCCTCGTTTATCGCCAAACCCATTTTGGCCGCTTATACCTCAATGCTTGCAAAAGCACCGGTGACAGCCCGCTGAGATCTTCCGATAATGTGTGAGTTCCGCAAAATCCGCTCAAGTACAATATTGAAGAAGTCACATGACAGCGCGTCACCTTGCCTAAAATCTTTTTTGACATCAAAGGTCTCGGTGAGGTCATTACCGACCTTGATGGAGCAGCGAGTGCTTCCATCGTCAGCCTGCACAGACAGACAAGTTTGGCAGGGATGTCAAAGCTAGACATGGCTCTATAAAGCTCTTCTCTATCGATGCTGTCATAGTCGGCCTTGAAATCGATAAAGAGATGGTGAGTATCGATTTGGACTTCTCGGGTTTTCTCCAGGATCTGCCGAAGTGTGAAGATTTGATCGATGGTGGACTTTCCTGGCCTGAAACCGCACTGATAGGGTCCAATCAGGCTGTTGATAAAAGGTTTCAGGCGTTCACACAATATCGCAGAAAAGATCAAGTATGCGATGTTGAGGAGACTTATGCCTCTATAATTGTCGCACTTAAGGGGGTCTCCTTTCTTGTGGATCGGGCAAACGATGCTGAGATTCCATTCGTCAGGCATACACTCGTCTGACCAAATCTTAGAGATGAGTTGGTGTATGCACTCTACCAATTCATCACCAGCTGCCTTGAAAAGTTCGGCCGGTAAGCCGTCAGGTCCAGCAGCCTTGTTGGATTTTAGCTTGGATATTGCTATCCTCACTTCGTTTTGGTCAGGTGGGCGGAAATTTTGACTTTCATCGTCTATGTTGAATGGCTCATTCTGCCTGACAGCGGGATGTTGGTCTTCGTCGCCGTTATACAGTCTGCAGAAGTAGTTTTTCCATATTCTCAGCACCGACTGTGATTCTACTACGAGGTTTCTGTACGGGTATTACTTCTCTGACACGTTCTTTTTACCTTTTGGTAAAACTTCCGTACATTGTTCCTGGAGTATAAACTCTCGATATTCTCAAACGCGCGCTTCTCATGCTCTTTCTTCTTCTTTTGGAGAAGCCGATGTTCTTCCCGTCTCTTTTGCTCGTAGAGCTTACGAGCAGCCCTCGTCTTCCTTTGCAGCGCCGCTTTCTATGCCTCTTGTTTTGCTGCATGCACTCGCCGGGATTCTTCGTTAAACCAGGGGTTTCGCGGTGGTGGGCGAGCGAGACCCAGCACATCAGTCGCGGCGTTTCTAATGGCATGTTGGCAGCGTTGCCACTGGTCTTCGGTACTTGATGCTGGCGGCAAAGGGGTGATTGAGAGATTTCGGGATACGCGTTCAGCGAAGAGTCTGGCGGTCTCTTGCGATTGTAGCTTTTCGACGTTAAATTTTCTCACAGTAACTCTTCTTTGTTGCTCAGATTGGGATATCCGCATTCGTACCTTGGCTACAACAAGGTAATGATCCGAGTCTATGTTGGCCGCTCGGAAGGTCCGGACATCCGGAATACTGGAGGCATGCCTTCCGTTGATCGCAATATGATCAATTTGGTTGATCGTTACATGATCATTGCACCGCCATATCTGCTTATGAATATCGACATGGGGAAACCATGTGCTTGCTATGGTGACATTTCGCTCCACAGCGAAATCACTTAGCCTTAGTCCGTTATCAGACGTGGTGTCGTGTAGGCTATGCCTACCGACTGCCCTGCCAAAGACGTCCTCCTTTCCGATTGTGGCGTTAAAATCGCTCAATACGATTTTAACGTCGTATTTCGGACATTGCTCGTATGTTTTATCGAGGAGCTCGTAGAAACACTCTTTGGTGGCAGGGTCCTTTTCCTCCGTGGGGCATGAACACATATTAGGCTTATGTTAGTGAATTTAGCCTTGATCCGGATAGTCATAATACGCTCGCTTACGTGTCGGAAGCTTAAGACTTCTTGCCTAAGTCTGCCGCGTATGACAAATCCGCATCCGAATCAGCGTTGCCTGTGGCCTCTGTAGCAATCACCGTAGTAGATGTCACAGTTTTTCATCCTCTTTTTGCCCGGCCCATTCCATCGCACTTCCTGGATGGCATTAATATCTGCTTTATAGCAGTCTAGGGCCTCTGCTAGTTGTTCGGCTGCACGTGGCTGTAAAGGGACAGAACATTCCACGTACAGATCCGAAGTTCGTTGTCCTTATTTCGTTTGCTGGGGTCGTCGTTAGTTGAGTTATCCTTATCCGAGGCTGTTGGTTGTTTCGGAGCCATGAGTTTGTTACGTGGTAGGGAAGTTACCCCGACGGCCCAACCCCAACCTGGAGGGCCAGTTCCTTAATTATTCCCCTAGGACGAGGGGCCGGGTACACCGGTGCCAATAGTACACTACGGGAGTATAAGCGCTGCCGTTGGCCCATTAAGGGCTCCTCCGCCACCATCTCTATTCCAATGTCCTGACCAACATTGGAAATTTCTTACCGACCTGTGATCCGAATACGTCGAAGCAGCTCGCGCAAGGTATTCACTAAGTTCAACCTAACTGGAACTATAGACGCCACCGTTGTCTCCGTTTAGGGGATTCGTCCGCTGCCGCCTGGAACAGGAAGAAGTGCTCTAGTGGAAAGCACTCTTCCACCCTCTCTCATCTGCTGCCACCTTGATTTCATTACAGAAGTGCTGCCAAGAGTGGCGTTTGGCCTTCTGTGCCTCGTTTTTAAAATTTCTCTGACTGGACTTATACTGTTCCCAGTCCGCTTCTAGCATAGTTCTTTTGGCCACATCTAGTTACTTTCCTAATTCTAGCTAGTTCAGATGACCACCAAGGTGGTGATTTTTTATCTTTTCGTTTGGTTTCTGGACATGCTTTGACATAGGCTTCATTAAAGATGGATGTAATATCCTCTGCCTTGCGGTTAATGTCGGCAGGTCCGAGCCAGTTGCTATCCTGCAGGGATCTTATACCTTTCCTCACCTCGTTGTTAAAGAGATCCCAGTTGGTTTTCCTGGAGTTCCTGTAAGGTTTGGGCGAGTCATAGTTGTTACCCACGAGGAATTCGATCATTTTGTGGTCGGAGTAGGATTCTTCCCCTATCACGTTCCACTTGTCAATAGTTAGGGTACTCGAGTTACTGGCTAAACGTACATCTATAACTTCTTGCCTGCTCTTTACTACAAAAGTAGGTTCGTTACCTCTATTCGCTACAATAAGGTTATTTTCAATTATAAACTCAAACAAAGACTCATCGCGTAAGTTTGTGTTGCTGCTACCCCATTTAGAGTGATGAGTGTTGGCATCACACCCCAGCAGCAAGTCCCATCTTTCCTGTTCCCCTTTTTGCACAAGAGAGCGGGTAAGTGTGGATGGCGGTCCCTCCTTGGCATCAAAAGGCATGTAGGCGGCTGATAGAATCAGTGGGGAAAGCCCCCTCCGCTCAAGCCTCACCACTGTTTGGTCCTCATTTCTGTAGCTAGATAAAAGAAATAGGTTAATTTGTTTCCTAGCTACGATACATGTTCTGGTCTTACATTCCACGTATAGCGGTTCGATGCTGTATGTAGTAAGGTCTTTATGCCGTAGCCCACTTATTTTGCCACGGGAGACCCATGGCTCTTGAATTAGGGCAATGTCTATGTTCCTATCTCCCATGCGATAGATGAGGTTGGCGCTAGCTGCTATGCTATGGTGAAGGTTTATTTGAGCAATCTTCATCATTAATTTTCCTTATCACCCGCCTTCCTTCTTTTCTTTTCGCCCATCCCAACTAAAGGTCTGATCTTGCATCGGGTAATTCCAATGCGAACCTTATGGTTATATCTCCTTAGGATGAGAGGCATCTCTTTTCGAGATGCCATCTTGGCTTTTTTGCTTATTCTTCGTGTTGGCGGGGATGTCGTGTCGTCGTGCCTACCTTTCTTGGAACACCCCGCAATCGACTCGGCCGTGAACCTTGCAGCCCCATCCGAAACGCTTGGCGGGGGCTTGAGTCTGTCCGAGACTGAGGTGGATGGCAAGAGGCTTTCCCTCCTTGACTCGAACAGTCTCCTGCCTGTTCCCCTAGTCTGCCCTACGCTTCGTCGATTGTTGCCTGAGTCAACAACAGAACGCCTCGCAGTCGACCCAGGTTTGGACTGTGCGTCTTTGCTTGGATCGACTGAAAGCGGTTTAGGTCTGTCCCCGGCTGAGGGGGATGGCAAGAGGCGTTCCCTCCTCGCCGCGGTCAGTCCTATACCCGTTCCTGTTGCGGTCGAGTTCCGTGACGTAGTCACCTTATTGGAACAGCCAACAACCGGCTCAGGGGTTGAGTCTGAGTCGCTAACTGGCCGAAGTCTCCTCGCGACTGAGGCGGGGAGCAAGAGGCTTCCCGCCCCCGCCGCGAGGGAACTTCTTACCTTACGGCCCGTCCTATCTTGTCGGGTGGATACTCTCAGCTTAAGCGTGTTGGTGGCTCTATCCAGAGCCACTCTTTCCTTGTCCGTGTAGGACTCCGGATCACGCTTTTTAAGCCGCCGTATTAACCGGATAGCGTTGCGTATACGGTTTCGTACCATCGTCTGTCTTGGGTAGATGCTTACATCGCTGGTCTTCCCTATTTTGGGTGGTCGGGCTAGTCCTAAACCATGGCTACCTAAGCTTACTACCGTCGCAAAGCTACAGGCAGAAGAGTCAATCGTAGGCTCAGCAGGACTGCATTCGCCAGGTTGCTGAGGTGTTGACGTATCCTTCCCGCGTGACTAGCTGAGGCTTGATACGCTGGAAGTGTCCATCTTGACCCCGACATCCTCCAGAGTCGCACTCTCACTTAACACTAGGACTATCCCAGTCGTCGAGTCAGAGGCTTTATCGGTAGGCTTTTGCAATACCACTGAATCACGATTGTGCTTCGGATTGGCCGATGAGATCACCTTGCGTCCTGACTGGCTAAGGCTTGTCGCAGACTTAGGTGGTCCCAACAACCCTTCCTCGCTCGTGACTTCCGCCGTCACTGTTCTTTTTGGAGGGCTAGCAATAGGCTTACACTCCGCCAAGGACTGTTCCTGCACGAAGGCTGGTGCGTTATGGAGCCTCTTCTGCTCGCATTCCGTTAACTCCTCCCATTTCTTAGTCCCTAATCTCCGGACTGTCAACTTGCAATTTTTTGAGCGCTTGGAGGATGTTGACATATTGAAGAATTTTTTTTTGAATACTTCGGCAAAACTATTTAGTGCTTTAATATTTAATAGGCTTACACAATGGATGGCAAACAATAGAATTTTAAATGAATACCAGGCGGGGTTCAGAAAGCATTATTCAACACTGGATCACATTTTTACTCTCACCAACATTGCAGAGTTTTTTAAACAAAGTAGTAAAAAGTTATATGTCTTCTTCGTTGACTTTCGTGCAGCTTTTGACTCCATAGCGCGTGAAGCTCTTTTCTGTAAGCTGTACAAAATTGGATTATCAAGTAAAGTGATAAATGTGCTAAAAGCGATGTATGAGAGCAACGTGGCGTACGTATGGAATGGAGAGAATGTATCGGAAGAATTTGGAACACAAATGGGAGTTAAGCAAGGATGCATCTTAAGCACGCTACTCTTCATCATATTTATCAACGACATAGTAGGAGAAGTAGGAGGAGGGATCGAACTCGGTGGTGTGCGAATACCGGCGCTAAAGTTTGCGGACGATATAGTGTTTTTATCGGAGACAGTTGAAGGGATGCAGCTTACTATGAACCGTCTTGAAAACTACTGTAAGCAATGGAATTTGACGGTGAATTTATCGAAATCAAAGATGATGATTTTTAGAAATGGCGGTGGAAGATACTCTCGCAACGAAAAGTGGTTCTATCGGGGTGAAAACGTTGAAATAGTGAAAGAGTATAAATATTTAGGTGTGCTAATTACATCCAACCTCAATATGAAAAAAACACTTTCAATGTCAACTAGCAGCAGCTAAAAGAGCTATTTCATCAGTTTGGGGACGTTGCGTCGACAATAAGTTTATCGATCACGCAGCGAAGAATAAACTATTTCGTACAACTGCTGCCTCTATACTGCTGTACGGAGCCCAAATTTGGAGTTATTGCTTTTTTGAAGAAGTTGAAAAATTTCTAAGGTACTTTTTGAAACGAATCTTTCGACTTCCAATATGTACACCGAACTATATGCTGCATCTAGAAACTGGAGTCCCTCCTCTTTTTTTAGATACCCTAAAGCTGCATATAGATTATATTGTAAAAGTAGTGGAGATGGATGATGGAAGACTGCCCAGGATTGTTCTGAAGCATATACTTTCGACAAGAGGGCACTTGGTTCAAAAGTGGGAGGAGTTGGCGGCAAATTATGGCGCGAGCGTAAATATTGCATCTGATATGCAACTTTCAATGATAAAACCTATGCTTACAAATGTTTTGAAAAATGCAGGAAATTCCATGTATGAGAGATTTGTAGCTGAAGTACATTCATCGCAACATAGGCTAATCTACAGGCTGAATTTTAACCACATTGAAAGCGACTCAACGTACTTCCTCAATCGTTACCCTCTGCATATGATAAGCACAATATTCAAACTTAGAGGTGAACTAACAAGTCTTTATTTTATTCCACATCGACCCGATCTGCCAATTTTATGTGACCTGTGCAACCTTAAAGAGAGGGAGGATGTTTACCATTTCATCGGAAGATGTCCCATTTTAGGAGAATTTCGCGCGAGATACTTCGGAGTAGTTTCGCTAGACTTGGATGAGGTGATCAAGGTACTGAACGGAAGTCATGGTTGGGATGTTTTGTACAACTATGCTACAGCTGCAATCCGCTACAGAGCCCGTATTTTGGAAGGCGATTTTTAAACAGAAATAGCAACCATATTGTCAATCTGGTAGACGGCCCTAAGCCAAACCATAAACGACTATGTATATACTGTTTGTGAAAATTATATGAAGTTAATAAAAAGTCTATCTAACTATCGAACTAACTATTGAAGAAGGATGAACTGGCAATGGAGCAAGTGTCGCTTGATTCCAGAAAAAGATTTTCCAGATTAACGTCAATTGCACCAACGCTTTCCTCATCCGACGTACGGAGAAGAATTGCTTCTTCCTCCACTCCTACACCTTGATCGGTTTTTATAGAGCTAGGAGTGCCCGATCGAATTACACTCTTCGCTTTTGGTTTTTTATTAAAAATACTTGACATTTGGATCCCACGAGTAAGGGGGAAGAAGATGTCCGCCTGCACTCACCCCCTGTATGCAAGTAAGAGGAATTAAAATGAAACTGAAGGTATTCAGAGTTTGCGCTTGTGACTGAGCTTCCCCCCAGCCATGCAGGCCTTTGCGCATCGTACCTTGCCTTGGGTGATCACCTTTTGGTCTCTAAAACCTCCCATTTAGTCGAACCAATATGCGGGAAAACATCCAGCAGGACGCAGACTAGATTTAGTTATTCTCCTCGGCTCGACCTTCGGTTCATAGGAAATAGATTAAGCCTCTCCACCGCGACAAGGTAGGGATCGAGGAGAGGTACTAGGCTACTTAAGGGCATTCCACCCGAGTCGAGGAGTCAGAAAGACATAAGCATCATGAAAGAAGAAACAATTAAAACATTGGGTATTCATTGGATACGTTCCAGTTTAAAGTTCGCATCGGTGGAAATACAAAGCAAGACCAAGCACTCACAAAGGGGAAAACTCTCTCTGAAATAGCCAAGTTGTATGACTCATTATCCCTTACGTGACTGCACGCCTCGGCGCGGTGTAAGGGGCTAGTAGAGGTCAAAGACTCTTCGGATTTATTCCCTAGATGAGATTCGAAACCAAGATGCAGTCGCCCCAAACCCTTCCTTCCCCTTCTCCCCTCCGATGGGCTGGATCAAGGTGTCATACGACCCGTGCCGAGGATTAACCTGGCTGGGAGCCCATCCCAAAATTAGCTTAGTTGCGAACGGAGTATTCGGATACCTGGCGATCTCCGGATTAGCTAGCCTCATCTGTGTATTGCGGATCTCTGCACAGACTGACATCCCTTTCTCCGCTACTCGTAGGAATAAAATGAACTCAAAAAATAAAACAAAACAAAAAACAACTAAGACCAGCCCCCTTTTAAACCGGACGGTAGCACGGCGCTCAAGCTGTGTACCGGTAAAGCCCCTGAAGAGCTGGCTAGTGGGAAGACTGTGGCTTCACATGGTCCGACCACTACCAATAGCCGCATGGAGCCCCAGGGTATTAATACTCACCCTCGTTCCGCTAAGAAACTTTTAAAAAATACTAAAAAGGCCGGTTCCCCTTTCAAACCGGGCGGTAGTACGGCGCTCAAGCTGTCTACCGGTAAAGCCCCTGTGAATTTGGATAGTGGAAAGTCTGTGGCTACACATGGTCCAACTACTTCCAATAGTCGCATGGAGCCTCTAGGTACCAGTACCCCCCCACGTTCCACTAAGGACTCCTCGGGAACAAGGCGTACCCTTGCTCCCGCTAAACAGGCATATAAAGATCGCCGCATAGCCTGCCGGATTCTAGATCACTTTGGCAATATACCGGAGTGCAAAAGAACCGAAAAGGTGAACGCCTGTGTAGAATGGGCTAAAAACATCGCCAGCGAAGACAAAGCTGGGACTAGCTGCGACTCCACGTCAAAGCGGCGATCGTTGGAGGACTCCGTGTCGGAGCCGAAAAGAACCAAGGTACACAAAACCAGCACCTCTTCCAGGCCATCCAATGTTATATCGAAGTCCTACAGCGATGTCCTTAAGGACAAATTAGTGCTGGCGGTCATACACAAAAGCGATGCGGAGGGATCAATCGCTGCTGACAATTGGAAGTTGGTTCCTTCACGGATACTTTCAGTGTTCTTGGACATAATGAAGGAGAATTCAGGTCCTCCTCCTCGATGCTGTGTTGGCGGATGGCACCAGGCCATGTTAAACTAATCGCATGCGAAGATCAGAGGTCATACGACCTATATAAACTTGCTATAGGCAAATTAGGGGAGGAATGGCCAGGTGCTAAGCTCGAGGTTGTTGCGAGGGAAGATATCACGAGTAGACCGAGAACTCGCACCTGGATCCCAACCGAACCCTCCAACCCGGATACGAACCTTCGAATCCTGGAAGTCAGCAATCCTTGTTGAAAAAAAAAGACTAGCACATATTTTTTTAACTTATTTAATACACACACATCAATTAACACATACATTTTCCTAACTTATTTAGTACACACACACTTGAATTAACTTATTTTTCTTTTGTCTCTTCAAGACCTTAAATCAATGTTCTTCCCTTTTGTAAGTTAGTTGTCAGTTAACTTCTGAACTCTCGGTGTCGCGACGACTCCTAAATATAAGTAGGTAATCGTTGAATTTCTATGGTAGTTGTTTTATTTCTAGTCGGGGTTTTTTTTTTAGCATTTGGTGCCGAAACCCGGGAATAACCGCGTCGGACAACGTACGTGCATATTGTGAGTAAGGTCTCAAAGCAGCAATATGGAAATAGCTTCCCGAGGCGCCACAAAAATCGCGAAAGCAGCAGTGGAGTTACTAAACGCGGATACGTCGCAGATCAAAAAGGAAAATGCCGAGCATTTTCAAGAATTGGAAGAGGAAATCGGTTCCTATGTTGATCGCCTGAGAGCGGTCTAGGCACATATAAAGGCGGCCTATAAGCGGGTAGACGATAAAGAACTAATCAAGGGAGAGGATATGGAAAAAGAATACGAAAGAATCGGAGAGTGCGATGATTTGGCGGTAGCGACACTCGCGCGCCTGAATCAAAGAAGGCAAAAACTGCAACAATTTAGTCAACGGAGCTAATTAGTGCGATACCGTCACCTCAACCTCACCCCCCACTGCAAAGGAGCAATACAAAATTGCAAAGGTTACAACTAAAGAAATTCGACGGAGATTTGCGAGAATGGATTCCTTTCTGGGACCAATTCAACGTCGCCGTGCACGAGAACCAGCAGCTGTCATCAGCCGAAAAATTTGGTTATCTCGAAAGTGTCTTGTGTGGGGCGGCGAAAAACGCAATAGCGGGATTCACGGCGTCAGCGGCTTGCTATGACGCAGCCGTCGCCTTATTAAAAGAACAGTACGGCGACATCGAAAGGTTGGTGGATAACCATATACAACAGTTAGTCTCGCTCCGTCCCGTACATCTACGATCGGATGTGCTTAGTCTACGGCACTTATACAACTCTGTTACCACATGTAGACGATCACTTACGTCTCTAAATGTGCCCTCATACCATTATGATATCATGCTGAAGTCTATACTTCTACGCTGCTTGCCTGCCGAACTTCGTATTGACTACCATCGTACTGGCGAAAGAGACGAGTCCATAAATATTAAAGGGGAAATTCAAAGCACACACGATGATGATGACGCCGCGTCAGCAACCACTACAACGTCAGCAAACACTCAGATGCAAAACCTATTGGTGTACTTAAGGAGGGAAATAGAGGCATTAGAGAGAAGTAAATTCTCCGCAGCGCAAAATAATGCAAAAACTCCTACCACTACAGCAGCGAGTTTGGTAACATTAAACGATGAGCCGGAGGCCGAATGCTTATTCTGTCACTCTTTTTCTCACAGTACTAAGGAGTGTGATGCGAACATGACAATCGCACAAAGAAGAGATGTGCTACTGAAGAGTGGAAGATGTTTTCGCTGTGGAAAGAAGGGACACTCATCGAAAAAATGCCGAAGCGGAAAGTGGATTAAGTGCAATAAGTGTAAAGGGAACCACCTAACTGCGATGTGTGACCCGACATTCAAGAGGAATTTCAATACAAAGGCGAAAACAACTGTGGCTGCAATAGTGGAGAATAAGGAGGACGAAGAAGAAAAAGGTAACGTTGCTTTAAATCTATGTAATACGAACAGCACGTTTTCGAATGTTTAGGTACTTAAAGACGGTGTATTTGTCGGGGTCTGCGGAAAACTGTTTTGCTACGAACTGTTATTGATGGTGGCAGTCAAAACTCATACGTGTGTGAGGACATCGTGGACAAGTTAGGATTTTTAGATGTTGGAACGGTAAAAATGGCAGTGATTCCTTTCGGTACGTCGGACAGAGCTCCCGTGCAAGTTCTAAGGAGAGTGAAAATTCCCTTGCACAGCCAGTATGATAAGCGGACGATCGAGATAGAAGCGTTGGTAGTACCAAAAATGGTGGGCGAAATCGCATCATCACCTCCTCGCGGTGCCCGCTGGATAGCTATCTGATAGTGAACTAACGATGAGCGTATGCTGAGTCTGACGATAGATGTGCAGCTGAACACTCAGACCTGCGTAAGCACATCTGGGTGAACTTCAGCGCGCATATGTTTAACCGGACTAGGCATCTCTTGTTGACCTGATCGGCTGAAATATGCGTCTCAGAAGTCTAGCAAGAGGTCCTCAGAAGGAGGACGTGCGGCGGATGAATTCTCTCGATGGAATCAACGGTGACGTCTACAGACCAGCGGATACCTTACCGGAGCTACTTAAACATATTTGGAGCTGAGGTCTGTAAGGATTTTCAATACTGCGTCATGGTATTGAAAAAGAAAGATGGTGGCGGATGAACCCTTAATGGGCCAACGGCAGCGCTCATATCCCCGAAGTGGGTTACTGACATCGGTGTATCCGGCTTCTTGTCCTAGGGGTACAAAAAAAAAGGATCTGGCCCTCCAGGTTGGGGGTTGTGCCGTCCACGGGGGGGTTGTGCCCTACCACGTAAAAAACCTTTGGTTACGAAGCAACCAACAGCCTCGGATACGGATGATCTTACTGTTGACGACCCATGCAAACGTAAAAAGGACAACGATCTTCGTGTCTGCACATGGAATGTTAGGTCCCTCTACAAACCACGTGCAGCCGAACAACTTGCGGAGGCCCTAGAGTGTCCCAAAGCAGACATTACCGCCATCCAAGAAGTGCGATGGGATGGGCCGGGCAAAAGGAGTATGAAAAACTACGACATCTACTACGGCGATTACTACAGACAAAAAGGACAGCGTCTATTCGGGTGCGGATTTGTCATTGGAGGCAGACTTAGGCAAGAAGTCTTGAGTTTCCGGCATGTGAACGAGCGCCTCATGACTATCCGTATCAAGGCTAAATTTGCCAACATTAGCAAAGGAACATGGCTCTCCTTTGATCGAGAAATCGTCAACCAAATCGATCATATTGCGATCGACGCAAGGCACTCTTCCAGTATTCGTGGTGTCCGAAATGCTGTGAGGAAATTTGACGTCGAAAAGCTACAATCGCAAGAGACCGCCATAACCTTTGCCGATCGTGTTTCTTCTAATCTCAATCTAAGTCCTATGCCACCAGCAGCAAATGCGGAAGACCAGTGGCAGCGTTGCCAAAAAGCCATCAGAGATGCCGCCTCTGATGTACTGGGTTTCTCTCGCCCACCACAACGAAACCCCTGGTTTGATGAGGAATGCCGGCAAGCACATGCAGCAAAACAAGAGGCGTACAAAGCGGCGCTGCATAGAAGGACTAGAGCTGCTTACGAGCTCTACGTGCGCAGGAGAAAAGAGGAACATCGACTTCTCAGAAAGAAGAAAAAAGAGCGTGAGAAGCGCTCGATCGAGGAGATTGAGAGACTTTATTGCAGGAATAATGTTTGAAAATTTTACCAAAGAGTAAAAAGAACATGCCAGGGTTTCAAAGCCAGAACAGAAGCCTGCAGCGACGAAAATGGCAACATAGTATTAGAATCGCAGTCGGTGCTGAGGATATGGAAGGAACACTTCTGCAGACTGTTAAACGGCGATGATGATCAATATTCCGCTGTCAGGCAGAATGAGCCATTCAACAGTGATGATGGCAGTCAAAATTCCCGTCAACCCGATCATAATGAAGTGAGGATAGCGATATCTATACTCAAATCCAACAAAGCTGTTGGAGCCGACGGCCTTGCCGCTGAACTTTTCAAGGCAGGAGGAGATGAGTTGGTAAGGAGCATGCACCAGCTCATCTGTAAAATCTGGTCGGACGAAAGTATGCCCAATGAATGGAACCTCAGCATCGTTTGCCGGATCCTGAAGAAAGGAGACCCTCTGAACTGCGCCAACTACAGAGGTATAAGTCTCCTAAGTATCGCATATCAGATCCTGTCTGCCGTACTATGTGAACGACTAAAACCGATCGTCAATAACCTGTTTGTTTATGTCCTGTATCCCCTTGTGGGTCCTAGGGCCTCTACTACGCCTACGCGCCATCGTGTACCGTTTCTGGCAATGTGTCTGAGTTCTCCCCAACTTTTCCCTAACTGCCGTGCCTCCTTCTCGACTGTTCTGCGCCATGTTCTCCTCGGACCGCCAGGTCTTCTGCCATCCTGAGTTAGAGGGTTTCATTGCATAGCATGGTTCGCTATGGAGCTGTCGCTCTTTCGGAACGTGTGACCAATCCACTGCCACTTCCGCCGTTGGATAGTTGTGCCTATTGGTTCCTGACCCGTTCTCTCGTAAAGGTGTTCGTTAGAGATACGATTGGGCCAGAAAATCCGAAAGATATTGCGCAGACACCTATTAACGAACGTTTGCAGCTTTCTGGTGATTGTAGTGGTCACTCTCCACGTGCTGCAACCATATAGCAGCACGGATTCAACGTTGGAGCGGAACAGTCTTATTTTGGTGCTCAAAATGATTGCATTGCCTCGCCATATTTTGGACAACATCCCGAACGCGGATTTTGCTTTGGCGATCCTGTTGGCTATATCCAGTTCGGTTCCACCATCGGTCGAGACAATACTCCCAAGATATTGGAAATCCTCTACTCTCTCTACCGGTTGTCCAGCAATGCATATTTGAGCCGATGAGTTTGTTCCAAGGCTGATAATTTTAGTTTTTGCCGTATTAATTTTCAGCCCGACGACACCTGCCTCCCTCTCCATATCTGCTGTCATTTGGTGGAGGTCCATAATTCTGTGGGAGAGTAAGCATACATCGTCTGCGTAGTCAAGATGTTTCAGTTGAGATGTAAGAGTCCATCGAATTCCTCCGTTTCCCGTCGACAAAGCTGCATGAAGCACATCGCTAATCACCAATAGGAATAATATTGGTGAAAGGATACAGCCTTGTCTTACCCCACTTTGGATCTCAAATTCCTCAGACAACCTTCCCCTGTGCAGAACGTGACATTTGAAGCCTTCATATGTAGCTTTGATAATAGCAATTAGTTTATCGGGAATACCTCTCCTGCGTAAGGCACGCCAAATAAACTCCCTGTTGACACTATCGAACGCCTTCTCAAAATCGATGAACAGCAGGTGCAGTGGCGATCGATATTCAACACACTGTTCGATGATAATCCGCAGGGTGTTGATGTGGTCGGCACAGGAGGATCCAGAGCGGAAACCTGCTTGTTCGGCATCGAGTGTGTCTTCGAGATGTTGTTTGATTCGCTCCAGGATGATTTTAGCTATTATCTTAGCTACAGCAGGCAGCACGCAGATACCCCTCCAGTTTCCGCACTCCATTAAATTTCCTTTCTTAGGAAGCTTGACGATCATTCCCTTTTTCCACTCATTAGGAAAGCTCTCAGCTTCCCAAGCTGTACCTATAAGTGGAAGCAGAAGCTCAGCCGATGTTGTTGGCGCTGCTCGTAAGAGCTCTGCTGGAATACCGTCAAATCCTACCGCCTTGTTGGTTTTGAGTGATTTGATCGCGGTAATGATCTCATCTTTACGGGGAGTCGTGGTGCGTATTCGGGAACTTCTCACCTCAGGCATCGCAGTTTGATTTGGGAGCATACCGCTAGCGAATACACGGTTTAAAACCGTAGCAAAATGCTCTTTCCATCTCTTGAGCTGGTCCTCATCCGAAATGAGCAAAGAGCCGTCTAGGTTTTTCACTGGGTGTTGGCTGGAGCTGCGACCACCTGTCAGCTCTTTCGTGATTCTGTAGGCGGTCCTTCTGTCGCACCTCCGTGCAGCTTCTTCTGCTTCTGTAGCCAGCGCATTGATGTAGTTGCGCTTGTCAAGTCGCTACGCTGAACTTCGTTCATCTTCATACGATATAGGGACTCCAGCTCGCTACTCCCTGCTGCTGGGGTAGCTGCAATGCGAGCTTTCAGCTGTTTTCGTTCGTCAATCCGTCTCCAGGTATCCTCTGAAAGCCACGCTCTATGTCTTTCCTGCGATCGACCGACAATTCTTTCAGCACCAGATGTAAAAACATTTTTCACAGCACACCAATGGTCTTCGATGGTTGCGGGCATTGAGCTGCTGATTGCTTCCACACCTTGCGAAAAGTGCTCTCTTAATTGTTGGCGCACTGAGGGATCACTAAGTCTATCGATGTTGAACCTGGGCATTCTTGTGTTGTCGTGGGATCTTCGAGCTGCAGCAGTGCGTAGTTGGAGAGTAGCTATCATAAGGTGGTGATCACGAACTATCCCCACATCGGCCCCTCGCCTGTTTCGGACGTCCAGGAGACTACTTCTAAAGCGGCGGCTGTTGGCAAAATGGTCAATTTGGTTGGAGGTTGCTTGCTGTCATTGGAAACCCAGCTGACTTTGTGGCAGGTCTTGTGCTCAAACATGGTGCCACCTATCACAAGGCGGTTGGCATTGCAGAAATCCACAAACCTTTCGCCGTTGTCATTGCGGTTGCCTAGTCCATGCTTCCCGATTACATGTTTGAGCCCTTCGTTGTCGTTGCCTACCTTGGAACTCAAATCTCCCATCACTATGACAATGTTTCCATTTGGTGTTGTGTTTAAGACGGCACTTAAGAGATTGTAGAAGCTCTCCTTTTCGTCCTCAGATGAACTATTGACTGGGGCGTAACACTGTATGATGGTGACGCGTTGTACTCTAGTCCGAAATGTGGCCGTCAAAATCCGATCACCATGAGGCTACCAGGAAATTAGGGCCTTGCGTGTTGTTATTGTTAGCAGTAGTCCGACTCCATATTCCCGCGTACTTCCGGATGGTCTTCCAGAATAGAGCAGTACAGTGTTACGCGTTGCGGACTGGTACTCGTCCGCTTCTAACCATCTTACTTCATTTACCCCCAAAATGTCCAGTTTATATCGCATGAATTCACTTTCCAATTGGAGAAATCTGCCATTGTAAGGACCTTCGCTTCCCGAGTCGAGGAGCGTCTTTACATTCCAGAAATCTATCTTTGTCCGGGTACAATAGCGAAAAGTCGTCAACATGTGATCATTCCTTATCCGAAGCATAGTGTCACGAATATATCATGATCAATATTAAAACACGGAGCATGACGGATGGCAAAGAGAAAGGTGGATCAAGCACCACTATTACTAAGGAGGAGAAGAAGCAGTAGGCGCTTAGGTCGTGCCGTCTCGTTGCAACCAAGCAAATTGACCGAATTCAGAATTTCGTGTCGAACATCAGCATGGATTCAACGCTACCTGAGTTCGAAATACTTTTTGAAGCCTTGGAGTCAAGTTTCAAGGCATTTCAGCAGCTGCAGTCAAAGACTGAGGAACTCGACCCGGAAGAAATCATTGCCAAAGTTCATATACGAGCAAAGTATGAAAAATCTTTCTATAATCTACGTTCGAAGATAATGGTGGAAACTAATTCTCGAGTAGCTATAGCGGTGCACAAATCAGATTGCCAAATAAGGTTGCCCAAATTAAATATCCCTATATTTTCAGGCGAAATTACTGAGTGGTTGACCTTCCATGAAATCTTTAACTTCACAAGAATCCATCCCTATCCAATATATCAAAACATCATTACTTAATGACATCTGTAACCGGCCACGCAGCTCGGACAATTCAATCACTGGCGAAAATTATGAAGTGGCACTTAAAACACTTACCAGCACATACGATAACAGGAAACTCATCACCACGGAGCACATCAAACAGATAATGAATTATCCGCCGATAAAAAGACTATTATCACAATCACTGCGTGAATTAATTGACAGCATCAACAGTCACATAGGAGCTCTTACCACTCTAGGTCGTCCGGTGGACCAATGGGATGAACTTCTAATCCAAACCATTTTGCCTAAGCTAGACCACATTACATTGAACAAATGGAGAGATGAAGGTCCAACCGAGAGAATGCCCAGCTATAAAGAACTTCTAAAATTCCTTACTAGGAGAAGTCAAGTCATGAGCGAAAGTACTATACAGGCAAGTACCACAGTTCCATCTAAAGCAGTTAGTAATATACAGCCGGAAAGTTTTGCTATTTTAAACGAAAACAATATTAGTCCTAGAGCTAAAAATAGTTGTCTATTTTGCAAGAAAATTGGTCATAGCTTATTTAAAAGCTATTCATTTTTAAATTTGCCACACCTTCAGAAGAAGTCGTTTATTCAAACAAATCATTTATGTTTTAACTGCTTAAAACCTAACCACGATGCTAACACCTAACACGTTACCTAGCCTAGAATCAAGGCCCTAGACAACCCGCACTTACAATTTTGGCCTATGCGTATAAGGGTTTATACGTATAGTTGCCCGGGGACCACCACTAGGAGGTAAAGTAAGCACTTCATCACGAACTTGATTGTTGCGCTACTGGCCCAAGCCAAGTTTTGGGCAGTCAGTACTTTCCCGATCAATCGCAATGCAGATCCCCAAGCAGATCTTGGAAAAAACCCATGAATATAAAATCGATACGCACCACCTTTTCATCGATTTCAAAGTTGCCTATGATAGCGTGTATAGAGACGAGTTATACAGAGCCATGTCTAGTCTTGACATCCCTGCCAAGCTCGTCCGTTTGTGCAGAATGACGACGGAGAACTCTCGCTGCTCCATCAAAGTCGGTAAGAACATCACCGAACCGTTCGATGACAGGAAAGGTCGCAGAATTACTCTTATTAATTAAAACGGCAATTGAGTAGCAAAGCCCTATCTCGAACTACTAGGGTAACTCTTTATAAGACATTAATCATCCCAGTCCTGCTGTATAGCGCAGAGGCATGGGCCTTGACAGAACCGCATGAGGATGCCCTTATTATTATGTTATTTCGAGAGAAAAGTTCTGCGAGCGATCTTTGGTCCCATCTGCATAGACGGTGAGTGGAGGAGAAGGTACAATGCCGAACTATACGGCCTGTACAAGGACATCGACTTAGCCAGAAGAGTTCACATACAGCGACTAAGATGGCTGGGTCATTTAGAGCGGATGGAGCCCAACCTTCCCGCTAAGAAAGTCTTCGAATCCACCCCGGACGGACGGCGCAGTAGAGGACGACCTCGCGGTAGGTGGCACAAACAAGTGGAGGTGGACCTCAACCAACTTGGCGTGCGCAACTGGAGGCAGCTGGCTCGTAACCGTGCTGGCTGGAGAGGTTTGTTGGTTGAGGCCCAGGTCCACCCCGGACTGTAGCGCCATCTAAGTAAGTAAGTACCAAAAATGTGTATAGATGTGTTGAGTGCACCGGATGGGAATTGTGTTTATTAATTTAATTTAAGATTAGCGGACCAGAATCACGTCGAGAATATTGGATCAGAGGC
Organism: Brachypalpus laphriformis; assembly: GCA_945910035.1. Classification (NCBI taxonomy): domain Eukaryota; kingdom Metazoa; phylum Arthropoda; class Insecta; order Diptera; family Syrphidae; genus Brachypalpus; species Brachypalpus laphriformis. Next base: position 53,260,889 of record OX246755.1, read on the forward strand.
TGGTTTAAATGTGTTGATTGGAGCTGATTTTTATTGGAGCGTAGTGACGGGCAAGCAAGTCAAAATTAGCAAATGATTAAGAGCGGTAGAGACCATCTTCGGTTGGACAATTCAAGGTCTCCACGATCGCCCGGATGCCGAAGGAGTCGGCAATGGATCTACTTCTTTTGTTTTACACGTGCTGTCAGTGGCGAATCCAATTGGTGATAATTTCAGGAATATGTGGACCTTGGGGGCAATTGGAATATGCGGTGAAGAGGAAGAGAAAAATTCCTTGACCAAGGAAATGACACAAAGATGCATTCGGAAGGTGGGTCCTCGGTATGAAGCTGCTCTGCCGTGGAAAGATCCGGATTTAATACTGGAAAGCAATAGAAGTCAAGCGGTAAGTCGTTTAAAATTTCTAATACGTCAATTGTCTAGGGATCCAATGAAACTGAAGGAGTATGATGACGCGATGCTTCAACTGATAGGAGATGGTATTGCTGAACCGGTTGAGCCTGATTTAAAGACGACTTCAAAGAGAATATTTTACCTCCCACATCGGCCAGTATACAAAGAGGACAGCGCGACAACAAAGATGCGCATTGTATTTGATGCCTCCGAAAAGGCATTTTTGCAAATAATGCTTAACGTATGACCGAGATTCCCACCGTTTCATCTGGGTTTCATCAATCGACGCAGACAATGGCGAGCATGTTCTCAGAGAATTACGTATGACTAGAGTGACCTTTGGTAATAAGAGCAGCCCATTTATTCTTTCAGCAACCATTCAAGAACATGTGAAGACGCAGGAGCATCAACTTCCTGAGACGTGCAAAATTTTTAAAAACAGTTTTTATATAGACGATTTTGTGACGAGCATGGGTACGGAAGAAGAGGCTATGCGAGTCTATAACGAGTCTGTGCAAATTATGAAAGGAGCTTCAATGAACCTAAAGAAGTGACATTCAAATAGCGCCAAGATTCGTAACGCTGTAGATTCGGTGGAGTTTCCAATCGTGCAAAAGGTGTTGGGTTTGTCGTGGCTGGTGCTCAGTGATGAGCTCGCGGTGCCGTTAAAGTCCATTCAAGAATTTCTGGATTCCGGCACATCTGGAGGGACCAAAAGGAACGTTTTGCAAGCTATCGCACGAGTCTATTATCCATTGGGCATTGTGTCTCCAACTGTCATTAAACTGAAAATCTTATTTCAGGCCGCATGGAGAAGGAAGTTGACGTGGGATGAAGTTCTGCCGCCGGACTTGCTGCGGGAATGGGAGGAGTGTATCAAAAACATTCTTCAGTTAAAAAACATGACGATTCCCAGATCCGTGCTGCTATTTCCAGCATCGAGTAAGATTCAGTGTCATATTTTCGCCGATGCCAGTAGGAAAGCTTATGGTGCCGTGGCATATATTCGAGATGTCGATTCCTCCGGAGTTGGGGTGGTTTCATTCCTATGTTCAAAAAGTTGAGTAGCACCATTGAAGATTGACGGATCAGACGAATTAACGCTTCCTAAGTTGGAACTGACGGCTGCCTTAATAACTGCCAGAATGTGTGCGTATTTAAGGCGTTCTCTGAAGATTCCGGTACGAGAGTTTTTCCTTTGGACTGAGTTTGTCAATGGAACTGTCAAGTTAAGTGGCTATAAAATCAAGCGATTAAGTTTTCAAGATAAACATATAAATACTTTTCCATTTTGTACAATAGTGCTTTCAATATAATCGTTAATAGTAGCGACATACGCTGATAATATTATATTATCCATGGATCTACATTTTATTTCAAGATTCAAAATTGTTTCTGGCGAATTTGTGAGGAGACCAATTTCTCTAGTTGACAAATGCAGCAAGAACAAGACATAACCCGCCAAACCCGTTCTGTTGCAAAAAACACTCAGCATCTACGAGCGTATAATTCACCTGCAACCACAATGTCTAAGGAAGAGAAAAGGTTCAAAGCCCTCGAATTACATATTCAGAAACAGCATGAAGAATTAAAGTGCTTGATAGAGGATGTACACAAAAAGCTATCGGAAAAACTCGATAAAATTGTTAGCGATTTTAACAACCGTTTCCTTGAGATCAGCGACACAATATCAGCACTCACAGAACGTGTAGTAATCCTTGAAAATGAATCTCGGCAAACAGATTCAACCTCCCAACTACAAAACACTGATATAACACAATTACTTGCTAAAATTGATCAATTGGAACGGGAGAATATCTGCGCCGATGCTGTGCTACGTGGTGTGCCAAGGAAGGACAACGAAGACCTGCGTGGAATGCTCAGCAATCTATGTCACTCCATCAATTGTACCACAACACCTGAACTAAATACAATTTTCCGCGCACAGCCAAAAGGAGATTCCGAGGACACTGCAATTGTTGTGAAATTCAAACTCGCATCCGAAAAAATTGCCGTGCTGAAATTAATTCATCAGCGTTACAAAACATGTAAAAAGTCTCTTTGTTTACATGATGTCGGATTACAATCTGACAGCCGCATCTATCTCAACGAAAGTCTGACAACGCATAACCACGTAATTCTTCGAAAAGCTTTTCAACTCAAACGAAGAAACCAACTTACATCTGTTTTCACCAGTAATGGAAGAATTCTAGTGCGTACAACAACATCGTCGAAAGCTCTTTTTGTTAATTCTTGCGAGCACTTGGACTTAATTGCACTGAATACGAATGGTGTGCAAAGCAATAATGAAGGAGAAATGCAAACAACGTAAGCTGCGTATGCGTATGCGTAGCCCTAAACGACGAACATGCTCGCAACATGCTCGTGCTCGCTGTGTTTTTCTCGTGTAGGGGCTGGTTCGCGAGCCGCTCGCTGTTGGCGAAAAATTTCGATTTTTTCGTGTTCGTTGGCTTCGATGTTCGCCGTGTAGGGCCATGTTCGCGAGCAAACCTCATTTTTGCTGTGAACGTCGCCGAGTGCATATCGCGGATTAAACACAATGGCCACAGTCAGCCACGATTTTATCGAAGAATTTATTGAATTTTTGCGGAATGAAAGTGCTATATGGGATTCTAAGAGCGAAGACTATAAAAATAAAATTGAAAAAAAATAAATCGTGGAAAAATTTGTTACAAAAATATGAAGAAATAGATGAAAGTGCCACTATTGAAAGTGTAAAAAAAAATATAACTCCTTAAGAGCTTCATACAGAAGAGAATTGGCCAAAATAAAAAAAAGTGAAAAATCGGGTGCAAGTGCTGATGATGTATACGTTCCAAGTCTTTGGTACTTCAGCAATATGGATTTTTTGAGAGACCAAGAAACTCAAATTGACGGTATTAACACCTACGAAAATGGGACAGAAAAGGTAAAGTACATTTTGTATATATTTGTTTTTTAATTTTATTTCAACATGATTATGTACAGTTATAATTTTTATACAAAGTTATTTTGCCAAGCTACACTGCCAGTAATATTAAAATAATTACAAAATTTGTTACGAATATTAGCTGCATTTACTGATGTATTGCCACTATTTATTGGCTGCAAATCAGTTAAATTAGCATGTTGCACATCTGTCGAAAAATCAGTTTCAACACTTTCACTATTTCTCAAATATGAAGACATATTCCTTTTTATTAAGTAATTATGTAAATAACAGCATGCAAGTGTAATTATAGCTGCTTTCTCAGGAGGTAAATTTATAGTTGTATGTAAAACTCTGAAACGGTTAGCCAAAATTCCAAATGCGTTTTCTACTATTCGACGAGCTCTAGATAATCTATAGTTGAAAGTTTGCTCCTCTTTTGTTAAATTATGGCGGCTGTATGGTTTCATTAGGCTTTCCAAAAGAGGAAACGCGTCGTCTCCAACTATAACATAAGGAAGTACATCATCAGATAATGGTAGTTTTTCTGGTTCTGGCAGGTTCAGAAGACCTTCGTCATAGTTGTATTTCAATTGTGACTGGCCAAATATACCAGAATCAGAAGCTCGTCCATTGATGCCTACCTCTATTCCTAAAAATTCATAATTTGCGTTCACTAGCGCCATCATCACTATGCTAAAGTGTTTTTTATAGTTAAAGTAGTAAGAGCCAGATTTAGCTGGTTTAACTATATTCACGTGCTTCCCATCAATAGCACCAATGCAATGGTTGAAATTCCATTTGTTTTCAAATTCGGCCGCAACTACTTTCCACTCCTGTGCATTATTTGGCATCTGAAATTAAGAAATTATATTTTTTTATTTTAGTTTTTGTATTATTTATTCAGTTATTATATTTTTTATTGTTTTAGGAACCGAGAGCAAGAAAAACTAAATTGGGTGAGAGCTATTTCTTGGAGAGAGCGGTTTCCTTTCTGGAACAACCAAAACACACCCCGGAAAAGGATGAAGCTACCATTTATAGTGAATCATGAGCTGTTGGCTTCCGAAAAATGGACGAGCGTCAAAAATTGTTCGCCAAACGATTAATTGATGATGCGATTCTTCAAGGATAACTGGGAAATTTAAACACGAGGAGTTCCATTAGTCTGGGAAGGCAATCACTTCCCCATTTTATACATCCCGGTGTTCATTACAGCCATTCAAACTCTGTTTCTCCATATTCGCCTGGTTCACCTATGACATCAACTGGACAATATTCAGAATCATGTTCTCCATTATCACCATCAGCTTTTCCGGCCAGAGAAGCAAATATACAAATAATTTCTAACCAAACACTTCAGTCGCCAATTCAACAACTTTTGAACGATCCACAATATCAAAGTTATGATTAATTATGTGCTACTCGTGTAATACTTTATATGCATACCTTAATAAATGTTTTTAATGCTGAAATTATTGCTTCACACGTCTCTATTATTATAATTCTCAAGCTTTGGGCAGAAATATTTGTTAAAATTTTTAGATCTTCATAGCTTTGTCCAGAAGCTAGGAATCGCAATGTTGCAGACAATCTTTCATTAGGCGTGATTGCATCTCTCATATTTGTGTTCTTTTTTTGTATAGACTGCGTAATTTTACAAAGAAGTTCTGCGTATGATGTGGCATCCATTCGCAAAAAATCTTTAAAAACTTTAAGATGTTATCTCCAACTCTTTTAATAACTTAACATGCGAACGACTATTCCGTTTATATAGCCAGTCCTTCATCCACTTTCTTTTTTTAATTGTTTTGTTTCGTTTTCTTTCACATAAATAAATAACCGTAAGCGCAACCACTTGCGCTTCTTTATCGCACATGTTGTTTACTCTTTGAAGAATCAGCACGAAATGAATGCTCGCCAAATGTGTTCGCCGTGTAGGGGATAACGCAAGCGAGCATGTTCGTCGTTTAGGGCTACCTTATGCGGTTGTTTTCTTATTTATTTTCCATCTTTTATTTTTGCTATTCACCGTATTTGTTTATTTATTTTTTATTTTTACTTAATTTGAAATTTATCAGCCAATTATTGAGATGTTCACTGTCCTTTCTTCATCCGTTTTTCCTTTTGCCTAGTAGAGTTGAATATTATTACTTATTTTTTAAGTTTTATGAATATGATTAGAGAAAATTCTTTACATGCCGGTAGTACGAACGATAATATTCGTGTAATGTTGAATGTCTTATCCAAACAACGAAACGGGCTCAATGTATGTCATATAAATGCGCAAAGTTTGTATCCCAAGATAGATGAATTTAGATCTTTGTTTGTTGGTTCTAGTATTGACATAGTGTGTGTATCAGAAACATGGTTCCAAGAAGGTACTTCCGATGATGCGTACTGCTTAAGTGGCTACAGATTCTTTCGCTCCGACAGGCGCGGGAGGGTAGGTGGTGGAGTAGCTACATACATTTGAATTGGTATAAGCGGAAAAGTTGTAATGAATAGCGAAGATGGTAGTCCTATAGATTACTGTTTCATCGAAATTATCTGCGGAAGAGAAAAATGCCTAGTAGGCGTGGGTTATCGCCCGAACGCTAATGTTGATTTTGCTACGCTCTACACGGCTTTAGAAAATATTTCACCTAATTTTGGTAAAATAATCATCTGTGATGATTTCAACTGCAATATGTTGAATGGAGAGACATCTAATTCATTTATCGAGGCAATGAACACCATTGGTCTCTATCCCGTAAATACGTCATCTCCCACGCATTTTACTAACACCAGCAGTACTTTACTAAACCTATTTTTTGTAAACGACCCGGAAGGCGCTTTATGCTATGATCAGTTGTCAGCTCCAGCCTTTTCTAAACATGAACTCTTGTTCGCCAGCTTCAGCATCAGTCCATCTTTTTCACCTGTGACTTATGCGTACAGGGATTTTAAACACCTGAACACTAATCTTCTTGAACAAGATATTTTAAGTATTGAGTGGCAGCAAATATATTACATGGCCTCAGCCGATCAACAAGTCGATTTTTTACAAAACAATATACGCAATTTGTACAATTTGCATATACCTACCAAAACCAAACATTTGAAAAACCAATTTACCTCTTGGTTCTCCAGTGAAATCCTAGAACTTAGGAATAGTAGGGACTCTGCATACATCAGATGGAAAAGATTTAAGCTGCCAGATTTTTATAACACCTTCCGTCATCTCAGAAATAAAGTCCATTCAAAGATAAGGCAAGCAAAAAAATTGTTTTACGCCGATAAACTTAATGTAAACTTGTCATCTGGAATGTTGTGGAAGAATTTAAGTGAGCTTGGACTTGGGAGAAAAAAGAAGGCTGATTTTGAAAATGTTGACCCAGATAAATTAAATGCTGAGTTTATTAAAGTTCAAACATCTGGTGTACAATCCATGTCATCTTCCATGTCATCTTCCCTCTCAACAACAATTCATTCTCGTGGATTGAGCCCATTCAATTTCTCCAGGGTTGAAGATACTGATGTCGTTAGAGCCATACTGAGTATAAAATCTAAGTCAGTTGGTCTCGATGATATCCACCCACTCTTTATTAAGATAATTCTACCTCATATTCTTTCCTCACTCACACATATTTTTAACACTATCCTGTTGTCATCATTTTTTCCTTTAGCCTGGAAAGTTGCGAAAATTATTCCAATATTAAAAGAAAGAGGGACAAGATTATCGCTACCGGAATATAGACCGATCTCCATTCTTCCTTTTCTGCCTAAGATCATGGAAAAACTAATGCATTATCAAATAACAAGCTTTCTGCGAAGATATAAGCTTCTTTGTGACAATCAGTCTGGGTTTAGGCAGGGACATAGTTGTATTACTGCGTTGTTAAAGGTCAGCGACGATCTAAGAAGTGCCGTGGATAATGAGTTGGTTTCCTTCCTAACGCTCTTAGACTTCAGTAAAGCATTTGACACAGTGAATCATTCTGAGCTTGTTTTGAAAATGAAAAACACGTTCCGATTCTCTGACGGAGCTGCAAAATTAATGCACTCTTACCTGACCGGGAGAAAACAGGCCGTTTCAATAAATAATGTGCTCTCCCAATACCTTTACACGTCAACAGGTGTTCCCCAAGGCTCTAACTTTGGGCCATTATTATTCACCTTGTTTATAAATGACTTACCGCTCTCCGTGAAATATTCATCAATACATATGTACGCTGATGATGTCCAGCTCCACTTAAGTTGTAAACTAGGTTTGATTGAAGACGGGGTGAATAAGTTAAATGATGATCTTCAACAGATTTTACTTTGGTCTGAGAAAAATAGTCTACGGCTGAACCCAAACAAATCCAAATGCTTGATTATTTCAAAAAATAGTCTAGATATAAGGTGTTTCCTCCAATTTTTCTTGGAACTACTCCAGTTGAGTAGATTGAAAAAGCAAAAAATCTAGGTATCTGGTTCAGCAGCACTTTTAATTGGGATTACCATATCCAGATACTAATTGGAAAGGTATATGGATGTCTAAGAAACCTGTATACTTCGCAGCACTTTACACCGCTTAACACGAGAATAATGCTAGTGAAAGGCCTTATCATTCCCATTATTACATATGGATGCCAAATATTTTGTAGCCATAGTGCAGAAATCGGGAGAAGACTTAAGGTCGCATTTAATAACGTGGTATGATATGTTTACAGACTTAGGCGTAGTGATCATGTTTCTAGTTATGTTAACGACCTACTTGGATGCAGCTTACATACATACATTGAATACTGTTGTTTAAAATTTCTAAACAATATAATCGGAAAGAAGCAGCCGTCGGTCGTACCTATATGAAAAATTAGTATTTGCAAGCTCGGCGCGATGTTTTATGCTCATTCAACCACGATTTAATTGACAAGCTTCCGAGCGGCAATTTTTCGTTCATACTATTCGGCTTTGGAATTCTCTACCCGGCATAAGGAAATTTCGGGGCTCTGATAAGTTTAATGAAGCTCTATTTCAATATTTGGCTGTCTCTCAGTAGTTAGGTGAATTAGAGTCTATTTCTTTTTTTTCTTTTTTTTAATTTCTCTTTAAAACTTATTTTATTGCTAACAAATATATATAAAGCTATTCTATTGAAACACATGTGATATAAGAACTAAATTATTTTTTACTTACTTTTGCAATTAATGGATTATTGTAGTCTACTGTAAAAGATATAAAGATATACAAATAAATAGTAAATAAATTCGAAGATAACTCTCCATTGGATTTACGGCCAGATGCAGCGTTGGAAGCCATATGTCCAAAGTCGTGTTATCGAGATTCGGCGACATACTGCCGCCTCGGATTGGAACCATTGCTCTGGAAAGGAAAACCCGGCTGACCTGATAACGAGAGGTATAACTGAAGACAAGCTTCAAACATCTTTGATGTGGGCTCACGGTCCAGATTGGCTCAAGGGCTTTGACGTTAATGCTCTCGTCGATCGTCAAAGTATTCCCGACTTCAACTGGCAAACAACTTTGCTGGTAGAAATGATCCCGAAGAAGGAAGAACCAATTCTACGCTGTGAAAATTTCGATAGCTGGATACGAATGCTGAGGGTCACTGGATGGACATTTCGTTTTTTAAGAAGGCGCAGGAGCAAGCTGAAAGCAACTGCAGATCAATTGACTAAGGCTGAAATCGAAAATGCTGAACGTTATTGGATAAGGTACGTACAGTTATTCAGTTTTAATAACGATATTCATAAATTACAGAAAGACATGTCATTGCCAACCTTTTGGAAAATTACGGAACTTTCACCCTTTTTGGACGAAAAGGGTCTGATGAGAGTAGGGGGAAGGCTCCAATTGTTAGACGAACCATTTGATTTCAGACACCCCATCATATTGCCCGCAGATCATCATATCGCTTATCTCATAACAAAAGATCGTCACTTGCTAACAGTTCACGGAGGCGTGAACAGAATTCTGACCAAATTGAGAGAACATTTCTGGACTATCAAGGGCCGCAAGCTGGCCAAGCGAGTGGTCAAAGCTTGTACTGTGTGCCAGAAATTGTTCGGACCATCAGCCTCTCAGCCGTTTGCTCCTCTGCCGCGGCAGAGAATCACGCTTATCCGACCATTCAACAATGTTGGTATGGACTTCCCCGGACCTCTGTACTACGCTATTCCTGGAGAAGACACCATGCATAAAGCATATATTTTGCTCTTCACTTGTGCAGCCGTTCGAGCAGTTCATTTAGAGCTGACCACAAATTTAGCTACGGAGAGCTGTTTGATGGCTGTTAGGCGTTTCATGGCGAGACGCGGTATCCCATCAGCCATTTTCTCAGACAACGCAAAAACATTTAGAAGGGTCTCTCTGGAGCTCAGCAAAATTGGGGGCATCTTCGAGGGTGAAGCTGTTCAAAACTTCCTAAACCGAAATCGGGTGCGGTGGAATTTTATCGTCGAGAGAGCGCCCTGGTGGAGTGGCTTTTGGTAGAGGCTTATCCGGACGGTTAAGAACACTTTGAAGGTTTCTGTGGAGAAGGCTAGACTCAACTTGGAAAAACTTGGAAGCTACGGTGAATGACCGGCCTCTTACATATGTGTCCACAGACGCCATGGATGTAACACCGCTAACTCCAGCTATGTTTCTTTTGTGATGGTCCCACTCAGGTACTAGTATTGATTCCGATGGGAATTCCGTCAACGAGTCTACTATGAGGGAGCTGTGGAAGGGCAGAATGAAATACACAACGAAGCTGGCAAAAAGATGGCGTACGGAATACCTACAGCTTTTGCGATCATTTCACTACAGCGACCGGAAGGCATCGATAGATCTGAAGGAAGGCGATGTTGTTCTCCTATTCGACCAAGCTACTCCTCGAATACACTGGAAAATGGTCATTGTCGAAAAGGCGTTCCTTGGTAGAGATGGGAGAGTGCGCTCCTGTGAAATACGATGTGCAGACGGAAGCAGATTTCGAAGGCCAGTTCAGCTCCTATACCCACTGGAGCTGCCAATGATTCCCCCGGGTGGAGGATGTTGAAAAAAAAAAGACTAGCACATATTTTTTGAACTTATTTAGTACACACACATCAATTAACACATACATTTTCCTAACTTATTTAGTACACACACACTTGAATTAACTTATTTTTCTTTTGTCTCTTCAAGACCTTAAATCAATGTTCTTCCCTTTTTTAAGTTAGTTGTCAGTTAACTTCTGATCTCTCGGTGTCGCGACGACTCCTAAATAAAAGTAATCGTTGAATTTCTATGGTAGTTGTTTTATTCCTAGTCGGGGTTTCTTTTTTTTAACAATCCTGAACTTCCGACGCACAAGTGGAAAGTCGCTAAGCTGGACGAGCCAAAAGGTCTGTACAGATATGCACTTATTATCATCAATAAGGAATCTCTTGCTCTTCTGGCGAAGACTGGTAGTGTCGTCTACTACGGCTTCGACCCTATCACCATCAAGGTCTATAAAAAGACGAAGAGTCTGATTTGGGCAAATTGCCCCTCATCCCTCGGATCCCACTCCTACAATTAACGAACCCAAGTCTATCACTTTCCCTTCCTTGGATAGTGATGACTCTGAAACGTCGCTCCCCATTAATCCGTCTTTTGTCGATGAAGACAAATTGTCTGACATGGAGACGGATGAAAATTTTGAAATACCTCATCCATTGCTTTTGAGTGAGAACGAATTGTTGGAATCGTCCTCAGACTTGGAAGCCCTGAATACCACAGTGGTGGAGGTTCCTCTGTCTGATTGTAACGCTAATGCTGCAGTTAATTCAGATCAACTTCCACCACTCCATTACGGCTTCTGCCGGCCTTCTTCTCCGTCTTTCAAAGGACAGGGAAGATATAGTCTTGGTCCAGGAACCTTTGGTTGTGGACAATTCGATACGTGGACTCAAGATTCCTAACTACTACACCCTGTATGTGCGACGAAGGTAAACCCAGAGCGTGTATACTGGTAAAAAGTAACCTAAATCTAACTTTACTCACTAATTACAGCGATCGAGATACAACCACAGCGAAAATAGATACACCCAGTAGCTCCTACTTTTTGGTGTCGGCGTCTCCCGCTCATGACAATATGGACTCTCTTTTTGGGGATAACCTGGAAAGACTGATTGCGGATGTGGGGAGGTTATAGGACTGGTCTCATTATTGGATGTGATGCTAACGCTCACCATACTGTATGGGGCAGTTCCGATATCAACAAAAGAGATGAGCTACTTTTTGTTTTTTTCTAAGTACAAACCTTATTTTGTGCAAGATAGGTAATGAACCCACTTTCGTTACCTGAAACAGGCAGGAAGTATTGGACATCACCCTTGCCTCCGATAGCATCGTCCACCGCATCAAGAATTGGAACGTGTCAGGCGAACCATTTTTCTCGGATCACAGGTATCTCCAATTCTCGCTACACATAGATTCTATTAGCCCTCCAGTTTTTAGGGACTACCGCAAAACTGATTGGCTCAAGTACAGGTCAACTTTAAGCGACTTAGTTACCTCAGGTCACCTTAATCCCCCCTGCAACCCCCAAGAACTTGATCGCATGGTTGAGGACTTAACTTCAGCCTTAAATATAGCGATGACTTCTACATGCCCCTTGATACAATCCAGGGGCAAGAAGAAACCGCATTGGTGGATTGCCGGTTTAGGTCCTTTAAAAAATAATTGTAGAAAGTTTTTTAATAATGCCAAAAGTACGAGAGACGCGTTAGATTGGGACTTGTACAAGGCATCCCTAAACATATAAAAAAAGAATTAAGGAAAGCCAAACGCAATTCTTGGAGATTCTTCCGTGGTAAAATAGAAGAAGCCTCTGAGGCGTCTATGCCGAGGAAAATTCTCTCTTCAAATCTAATTAGTCCCAGTTACCTTAAGAAAACCGATGGGTCTTGGACGACTTCAAGCGAAGATTCGCTAAATTTACTGCTTGACACTCATTTCCCAGGCAGTTCCCTTGTTGTTAGCAATATGGTTTTCAGCAAAACCATCTGCACAAAAAACAAACTCCTCAAAACCGATTACACAGAGCAAGCTTCAGTGGGCACTGCACAGCTTCAACCCATATAAACCCGCGGGACCAGACGACTTTATACAGGGTGTCCGCCGGGAAGGTATACTACTTTGTTTGTTTATAATTTTTGATTAAATGAAAGAGAACGGATCTTATATTGATAAATGTTTTATTTAATGTCGGCAATTATGTATGGAATACAATATCAGGTAAATGTCCGCCTCTGCTAGTCTCACAAATGCGAGCCCTTTTGAGCACATTTTTCATTACATTCTCACACATTTCACGCGGTATTTCATTAATTTCATCACGAATATTTTGTTTGAGTTGCTCAAGCGTTTCTGGTTTATTTGCATAAACCTTGCTTTTCAGATATCCCCTCAAAAAGAAGTCAGGAGCAGTCAAATCAGGCGACCGGGAAGGCCAATCAATATCACCATTTTTTGAAATAACTTGTTGTGGAAAGAGGTCTCGCAGTAATTCCATTGTAATCCTGGCTGTATGCGATATGGCACCGTCTTGTTGATACCACATGTTAATCAAGCCCAAAGCATGCAGTTGTGGCGTTAAAAAGTTTTCAATCATATCACGATATCGCTCCCCATTCACAGTTACCGTTACGCCGTTTTCATTTTCAAGGAAGTAAGGTCCAATGATTCCTCCTGACCAAACTGCACACCAGACTGTTACTTTTAATGGATGCAGAGGTGACTGATGAATAATTTGAGGGTTTTCCATTGCCCAGAACCGACTATTCTGTTTATTCACATATCCATTCAAATGAAAATGTGCCTCGTCACTCATTATGATTTTTTCATGAAAATCGGGGTTGTCATGGGCTAGCTGTAACATCGTATTGGCATATGTACGGCGGCGTAAATGGTCTTCTTGAAGAAGCTCTTGTGTCAACTGAATCTTAAATGGAAACAAATGCAAATCCTTGTGCAAAATTGTGGCCAAAGTTCTTCTTTGAAGACCAAGCTCCTGAGCACGGCGTCGAATTGAGGTTGATGGATTGTTTTGAACACTTCCTTGAACAGCAGTAATGTTTTCAGCCGATCTTGCAGTACGTTGTGGCCCATGCTTGGGCCTATCACCTACAGACCCTCTTTCTTCGAAATCATTTACTACACGATAAATAGTGCGTTTTGTTGGCACGTTGTTTCTCCCAAAAATTTCACGTAACTTTCTCATCGTCACAGTAATCGATGATTGATTTTGATAAAATGTTTTAACGATTAAAACACGTTGGTTTGTCGAATATTTTTCCATAATAAATTTGCCACGTGTCTACTTCACGACTGCCAAATATGAACTGTCAAGACTAATGTTTACCAAAATGGCGGCAAAACAAAGTAGTATACGTTCCCGGCGGACACCCTGTACCTGCCGAGTTGCAGAAGTCATCGGACATAATCCTGCCGATGCTTGAGACAATTTTTAGGAGTTTTCTAGATTTGGTATTAGCATTAGCATTAGAACGACTGACTGATATCCATTTACGCAACAGTATTGATAAGAAACTACTGTCGGCGGCTCAACATGCATATTGCAAAAGCAAATCAGTGCAGACGGCATTACACTCACTGGTGCGTAAAATTGAATATTCCCTGTTTCATAAGGAGTATACAATGGTTGCCTTTCTGGATATAGAAGGCGCTTTCAACAATGTCAATGTATCAGCGATAGCAGATGCACTGTCAGACCTGAAGGTCGACAGCTCACTTTGCGAACTGATTAATCTACTGCTAAATGGTCGGATTATCAACTCTGAGCTGGGTGGGACATTTACCAGAAGGTCTGTCAGTAGAGGCACTCCGCAAGGTGGTGTTCTATCCCCGTTTTGTGGAACTTGGTGATCAATGAACTATTATTGTGGAAGGCGAGGGATGCAGGGCGATCGCAGATGCAGGTGATGTTGCTTTGGCTGTCTCAGGAAAGCACCTAAATACTCTAAAAGAACTTCTACAAAACATCTTAAACAAGCTCACTAGACGGGCAGTTCTGTGTGGTTTGGGTGTAAACTCCCACAAAACTGAACTTGTACGCTTCTCCAGGAAATATAAAATTCCGTTAGTCGACCCTCATTCTCTAAATAGTATCAGCTTAACTTTCTCTGACACAGCAAAATATTTGGGTCTCATCCTGAATAAGAAATTACGCTGGAAACCTAATATTCAAGAAAGAGTTAAGAAAGCTACAGTAGCACTCTTCTCTTGCAAAAAAGCTATTGGAAATAGATGGGGTTTACAACCCCGAATCACTCATTGGCTCTATATCTCGGTCATTAGACCGATACTCACATACGGGGTCATTGTCTGGTGGACGGCATTAGAAAAAGCTGTAAATCGCGATTATCTCAGTAAGGTCCAGCGCACAGCTTGTCTGTGCATAGGCGGAGCACTACGTACAACCCCCTCTGCCGCACTGGATATTTTGTTTCATCTGGTACCCCTCGATATATTTAGCAACCAAATGGCAGCGAATGCAGTCGTTCGCCTCGAAGTTACCCAACAGTGGTCAAGAAGAGACTTTGGCCACGCTTCCATTTTGAATAAACTCAAAATTTCTCCCGAAAACACGGACTACACCATCCCACGTCTAAATTTTGACAAGAACTTCCTCGTCACCATCCCCTCCAGATCACTCTGGAATGATGATACATTTTTAGAAGATGGGTCAATCCACTCCTAAACTGACGGCTCAAAATCTAAGGACGGGGTTGGTGGAGGTGTTTTCCTTGACAGGCTTAATCTTAAGCTCTCCTTCCGTCTTCCAAATCATTGTAGCGTGTTCCAGGTGGAAATTTTGGCGATTAAAGAAGTCTTGTCTTGGCTTAAGAAAAACGTGATATCTGCTAAAAACATCCGCATCTTTTAAGACAGCCAAGCAGAAATCAAATCCTTGGAATCGACCTCTTTAAATTCCTTGGTAGCTCTAGACTGCCGCTCGTCTCTCGTGGAGATGGCTGAGCAGTTCAATATTCACCTGTGTTGGGTGCCGGGGCATAGGGACATTCCAGGAAATTGTAAGGCCGACGAACTCCCCAGAATATGAAGAACTATACCCATCCTGGCAGACAAAGGCTCCTTAGGTATACCAATCGCTGCCTGCAAACTCAAATTTAAGCTGGATGCTATCGAGAGTACGAGCCTTAGGTGGACAAGTGGACCCACATGTCTAGCGATAAAACAAATTTGGCCGAGCTGGATCTAATAGGCAAGCATGCCACAAGGCTAGGCGTTTTTGCGAACGACTTTTGTAGAAGCTGCATGGATGAGGAAGAGAAAGAAACTATTCTTCACCTTCTTCGTCACTGCCCAGCTCTCTCCCATAGAAGGAAGCTTCACCTAGGAGCCCCCTATTACAACGACATAGGCGACCTGAAAAACATTGATATTTTGAAGCTTGTACGCTTTATAAGAAGCTCAGAATGGTTTAACGAGTAGGTGGGAGAAATTTCTCCCATGATCCATGTTGTTCAACGCCGTTCTCGACCACTGTAATGTAATATTCACTGTAACACCAAAAGAATTCTACGGAATAAAAAGATTACCGTCCGTGTTGTGACGTTATAAAATTTATTGTGTATTTTTCTGTTGATTAACCTTTTTATATAATGTTACATTTTATATGTCAATTTATGTGTGTGTATGTATTGGGAAACAAGGGAAATTATTATATAAATTCAAAACATAGAACTGACTTTACACTTCAACAGTGACACACTTTATGGTATTACCACATCAACTCGAACATTCTCCGCCCCCGGTGAACGAAGTTCTCAGCTTCTTAGCGCCGACTAGTAGACCACAGGATGAAATCTCGTTTTGCAATGTTGCATCATCATTGACTCGTAACGTAAGCGTAAGCTCCTATGCAGAATTCCATATGTTGCCTCATACCGGACCTGGTGATAAATTTCATGTCTCATTTCGTCTCACATGTAAAGATATATATCATTAGTGAACATATAAAAAATGGAACATGGAAATTCTAATGACGACAACGTAAACAAATAGACGACACAAAACAGAGACAAATATCACTGTCCCTGTCATGCTACTGGTGAGTAATGTATCGATGCTCTTCTCCGTGGTTACTCCAATTCCAGTAATGTGCGCGCCGTGATTACTCATCCATGGAGGTGTGAAGTCTAACTTCGTCGTTTGTTGTTTGGTGGTGGTGTTTTTTTTTTTTTGTTTTTAATTGTGTGTTTTTTTTGTAATTGTTGTGTCTGCTGTCGCCGATGGATCTCCGGATTGCAGGTAAGTGTTTTAAGAATTATATCATAAGTTGATTTATTGTATTTTCATTTGTTTGTTTGTTTTTTCGCGGCGTGTGTGTGTTTATTGATTTCATTGGTTTTTTTTTTGTTTTCTCGCGGTTTTCGCGCTCGGTGTGTGGACGTGTGTGTATGTGGTACAGGGTGGATCGACGCGCGCGATTTTCGTAATACCGATTGAGTTCCGTGATAGGATATTTTCTGCATTATCTGTTGGATAATTCTGTTTTCGAGTTTTATGTGAGTTTTTATAGTGTTTAAATTATATGGACTATTGATGAAGTGTATATGTGATGTAAAGGTGAGGTTTCGTGTGATTGGCTATTGTTTTGAGTGTTTAAAATGGTGAATTAGTGGACTGCTATGGTGATGTGTTGTGAAGAATTTTTAAGATATTTATTTACAGTGTTGTGTTGTGTTGTGTAATGTTGATTTAAAATGAAGTTGGTTTAAAGTGTTGTGTTGTGTAGTGTTGATAAAGAGTGAAATTAGTTTAGAGTGTTGTGTTGTGTTGAGTTGAGTAAGGATTGTAATTACTTGAGAGTGTTGTGTTGTGTTGAGTTAAATTTGTATTAAGCTGTTGTATTGTAATTGAAAATAAGTGTTGTGTTGAATTTTACTTAGTGTTTGTGTTGTGTTGGGAATTCCAAATTGGTTTTGTTTTGTTAAAAATGTAGTGTTGTGTTGGATTGTATAAAAAATAAATATTTTTGTAGGAAAAGCTGTGTTGTTTGATTCGTTAGGGGCATTATTTTCAATTTATTGTGTGGTTCGTATGGTTGGGACATGTTTGCATACTAAGTTGGTGTCGTAGCTAGTGTTCGGTTGCTGGGTAGAGGACAGATTTTGGAGATTGGCCTTTTTAAGATGGTGTTGTTCGTTTTGAGCGTTACCACGCGCACTAAATCGTCCGGTCCGGGGTGTAGGTCGGTAACGCGTGCTAGGCTCCATTTTAGTGGTGGTAGTCGTTCGTCCTTGATGAGGACGAGATCACCTTCCTGCACTGTTGTCTGAGCAGCTTTCATCCGCTTCGGCGGTTGTTGCAGCTTGGCCAAATATTCATTGCTCCACTGTTTCCAAAACGACTGGTGAAGCGTTTGAACTCTCTTCCAACGGTCGATGTGGGAAATTTTGTCGAGTTGGTACTCTGGCTGAGGTGGAGCGAGCAACGGTTCTCCCACGAGGAAATGTCCAGGCGTGATGATTTCGAGGTCGTTGACATCGTCTGATTGGGGTTACAAGGGCCTTGAGTTCAGGCACGCTTCTATTTGTGTAAGAAGGGTGTAGAGCTCCTCGAAAGTGAGACACTGGTTTCCGGCCACACGTTTGAGATGGTACTTCACTGACTTCACTCCCGCTTCCCATAATCCACCAAAGTGAGGGGAAGCCGGTGGAATGAACCTCCATCTAGTTCCTTCGTTGGCCAACAGCTCTGCTACGTTCTTCCAATCGACCTTTGCCTCTCTCAGTTGTCGCTTTAACTCGCCGTCTCCTCCGACAAAATTTCTCCCACAGTCACTGAAGAGTTCTCTGTACAGTCCCCTTCGCGCCACGAATCGACGAAACGCCGCCAAAAAAGCGTGGGTGGTCATGTCACCAACCAGTTCAATGTGGAGATCGCTTACAGCTATCAGTTTGTTTTGGGTTTCCTGTACAGTGTTTCCCCCCGTAATGACATCGTCGATATAAGTTTCTTCTTTGATGATGGCTGTGGTGAGTGGAAATTTGGATGCCTCGTCGACTGCCAGCTTCTGTAGGACCCTGATGGCCAGGAACGGTGCTGATGCTGTCCCAAAGGTTTCCGTTTCCAGACGATAGATCTTCAGCTCCTGGCTGGGATGATCTCTCCAGAAGATCAGCTGGTAGTTCGCATCAGGGACGCCGACTCGGATTTGACGGTACATCTTTTCCACATCACCAGTAAAGGTAAACTTATACCTACGCCACCTTAATATGATGTCGATTACGTTGATCTGTACCTTAGGGCCCACCATCAACATGTCATTCAAGGAAGAGCCAAAAATGGGTTTGCACGTTGCGTCGAAAACGACTCGCAACTTCGTGGTGGTACTGGATTCCTTAATGACGGCGTGATGGGGAATAAAAAAATGGTATGGAGTTTGAAGAATTTCATGTGACTGCTCCATTTCAGTCATATGTCCTAGTAGGAGATACTCTGACATGCATTTTGAGTACTCTTTGTGTTGGGTTGGGTTGTTTTGAAGCCGCTTCTCCACCTGCATGAACCGTCTGACCGCACCTTCCCGTGTTGGTCCCATACTGGGATATTTTCCGCCTTTGAATGGCAGACAGACTTGGTATCGGCCATCAGGTACGCGCTTCGTGTGTTGGTTGAAGTGTTCCTCACAGATTTTATCTCCTTCTTCTTCTGTTTTTTCGTAGGGCTCCTCTTCTATCTCCCAGAACCTCCGAAGAGTCGCATCGAGATCCAGCTGGGTGACAAAACTGTGAACCTTGCGCGGTGTTTCCAACGGCACCTTGCCTAACAGGATCCAGCCTAATCGTGTCCTTTGTGCTATTGGTCCTAAGCACTCAGGTCCTCTCACCACGTCTCCCAGGATGATGTCAGGATAGACGTCGCTACCAAGGAGCAGGTCTACCTTCGCCGGTAGATGGAACGTTGGATCAGCCAGCTGCAACCCGTTAAGGTAAGGCCATTTGTCGACGTTAATTTTGTGGGCCGGAAGAAGCCCAGTCAGGGATTTAAAAACGAGGGCTCGCATTTGACCTGCGAAATCGGAGGTCAAAGATCGGATCTCCAGATCGACAATCTTTTGTGTGGCTCCACTGCTGACCCTCCCCAACCCATTAACTTCGACGAACGCCTTTAAACACAGCCTCTGCACCGCTGTCTCTGTGATGAAGGAAGCCTCTGATGCAGGATCGATCAAGGCCCGTAAGGTTAAAGAACCTCCACCCGTCGACCCTACTCTCACTAAGGCTGTGGCCAGCAAAACTTTGGCATCTGTATGGACGTGGAATATGTTGACGTTAGGATGATTTGCGGATGAGTGTGAGCTCTGCGTTGGTTGGAACTCTGCAGCAGTGGGGCTAATTGTTGAAACTTGGTATGTGTGGCTGTGAGTGTGTGGATGAGTGTTGGCGAATCGGGCCGAACTTCGTTGAACGGTGTTGGGTTGTGTTGGTGTGGTGTGTGGCGCTGGTGTTACGGACTGGTGTTGGTACGGGTTGTGGGAATTGTCATGCAGCAATGAGTGGTGGCGCTGTTTGCAATAATAGCAACACTTTGGGCTTGGGCACCTCTGCTTGAAGTGGCTGTATGCAAGACAATTCTCACATACCTTCACATCGTAGACGGTGTGTCTCCGTTGGCCAACATCCATTTGCAAAAACCTTTTGCAATCCCGTAACGCGTGTTGACCCTTATGACACACTCGACAGCTCACATCTCGACTCGGCACATCTCTGGCATGGAAGACTTGAGTTACCTTACCTTTGCTAGGACTTGCGGGAGTTGTCTGCTGCTCGACCGCTTCTAAAGCCCAGAACCGCGTTCGTAGGAACTCAAAAAATTCTTCCAGCTTTGGTAACTCCTTCTTACTGCCTAGTTTTTCTTCCCACAGCTGCTGAGTGACCTTCGCGATTTTCTGCAGCATCACGAAAATCATAATCGTGTCCCACTGATCAACCGGAACTCCTAAATTGCCTAGCGAGTGGAAAATTTCCTGCGATGTATCCAGGATGCGTTTGATGTTTGCTGCTGACTCGGTGTTGAATGGGGGCTGACCAAAGAACAAGTTAAGCTGCGTGTTGACTAACACCCTCTTATGGTCGTAGCGCTCCAGCAGTATTTCCCAAGCCTTCTGGTAATTAGCCTTGTCGATGGCTAAGTGCTGCAGTAACCTTTCCGCTTCACCCTCAACGCTGGACTTGAGGTAGTGCAACTTATGTACTTCGGAGAGGCCACTGTTGGTGTGCACGAGGCTGAGAAACATGTCATGGAATGACCTCCATGTCTCATAACCGCCGGAAAAAATTGGCAAATTGATTTTTGGGAGCCTGACTGCGTCCTGCCTATGACTTTCCGGCTGTGCCGCCGATGATGAAGACGTCGATCCTTTCGGAGCTTTAGGAGCTTCCTTGGGCCTCAATTTGTCAATTGCATCCATCACCGCTGTCCTATAGTCGACGTAAGTCTCCAAAATGTCGTCATATGCCTGCACTAATGCCTTCCTATCAACACCCTCCTCAATTTTTCCGGCGCCTACTCATTGTATTTCTCAGCCAGTTGCATGGACCTCTCGATCATATCCAAACGTGTTTACAGATAATTAATTTTCTTCAACCTACTCGCATCAGCCTTTCCGAAATTGTCAAAGTCTTGCTTAAAGCGTGCAAGTAAGCTTAATTGCAGATTCCCACATGCCATTTTACTTTGTGTTATATATATCTATGCTTTCTTTATAAAACAGATACTAATCTACTGGACCTACTTGTGTCCGGTATGTTGGGGTTCCTCAAAAATATAATGGATGAACTGGGTGCTCCTCTGACTTCCTTGGCTGTTTGATTGATTGATGCACTTCCTGACGAAAATTGCTGGATTCCGAAGAAATGGATTTGCACGACGCGGGAAATTTTATTTTTATAATTATTAATTTTTTATTTAAATTAATTATGGGTTGCACATATGCTGTTTAAGCCGACACACACGTTTGTAAAACAAAAAAAAATAATGTTTAAAAATACACCGCGTATAGAAATTAGATTTTTCAAAATTTGTAAATTTTTTTTTTTTAAGAGTGTACCACACTTTTGTTGCACCACACACTATTGTTTACTTTTTGTTTTTATTGTTTGTAATGTAATTTACGGCTCGATTGGACCAAAATGTTCAACGCCGTTCTCGACCACTGTAATGTAATATTCACTGTAACACCAAAAGAATTCTACGGAATAAAAAGATTACCGTCCGTGTTGTGACGTTATAAAATCTATTGTGTATTTTTCTGTTAATTAACCTTTTTATATAAAGTTACATTTTATATGTCAATTTATGTGTGTGTATGTATTGGGAAACAAGGGAAATTATTATATAAATTCAAAACATAGAACTGACTTTACACTTCAACAGTGACACACTTTATGGTATTACCACATCAACTCGAACACATGTGGTATCACAATGGACCTATTATTGGTCTAAGTGTGTTGGCGATTCTTAGCTGGCAGCCACTTCAACCTAACCTAACCTGACCATGACCCACAAGGTTGGTTAGCACCGATTACTGTAAGCGCAAAAATCTTGATGCAGCAAATCTGGAAATCAGAGGTTAACTAGGATGAATCCCTTACAGTTGATTTGCAAAATCAATGAAACCGCTTGCGAGATAATCTGGTGGCAGTCGAAAACATCAGAATTCCGAGATGGATGGAAATTACGAAATGCCAAAAGTTTGAGCTTCATGGATTCTGTGATGCCTCAGAAGCTGCGTACGCAGCAATGGTGTACTCCAGAGTAGCTTTGCAAAACGGATCCTATGCAGCAACGTTGACAGCAAAAACAAAAGTGGCACCAATCCGGAAGAAGCTTCCTCTTCCCAAGCTCGTGCTTTGTGGAGCTCATTTACTATCAAAGATTTTAACAGAAACAATGTGGACATACGGGCCACAAGTAGGCAATGTATTTGCCTGGACAGATTCCACAATAACATTGGCCTGGATTCAAAAATATCCATCAACCTGGAAGACTTTTGTTCCGAACAGGGTATTGGGGATACAGGAAGCAACGAAGCCAAGTTCCTGGAGGCACATACGTTCATCAGATACGCTCTGCTTCAAGGGGTTGCTTGCCAGGACAAATAAAAAATAACTCATTATGGTGGCATGGTCCCGAGTGGCTACAACATGATTCAACATATTGGCCGCCGCAAGAGGTACATTCAACAACGGTTCCTGAAGCTAAAGAAGTATTGACAATATCGGTGTCCAAACCTCACGAGATTGCCGAAGATTCTCTTGTTATAACAGATTAATAACAGAAGTTGCTTACTGTAGAAGATTTATAGCAAACTGCAGCCCTCCAAATTCGAGAAAAACAAGAGAATTAACAGTGAGCGAAATTGAAGACACGCGCAAGGCTATTATACGCACCATTCAAGAAAAATTGTACTCCGAAGAGTTGGCATGCCTTAGAACTGGAAAAAAAACCTTTAAAAAAAGCAAACTTCTGTCAGTAAACACATGCTTAGATAAAGACAATTGTTAAAAGAATTCTTTTATTCTTAATTATTTGCACGGGCACATAAACCAGTACAAATACGAGTATTGAGCAGGCACATAAACCAACACAATATAAACAAAAGAAAGATCCAACTCGTTCCGATTGCAACAATTGAATGCCTTTGTTGTCTCTTAATGATTATTTATATACAATTTGTGATAACAAAAAAAACTAACTTAAGACTATACAATGTGTTCAACAACAAAGAAAAAATAACTTAAATCTAAGTAAAGTACAATATAGAACATCGAATTACACGATCATTCGGCGACGTCGCGACAGCCCAATTTTCACATGGGAAAATGCTTACGTCGCGATGCCGCGGAAGGCTGCGCAAAATATAGAGAACATCGAATTACATAATTATTCGGCGACGTCGCGATAGCCAAATTTTCTCGTGGGAAAATGCTTACGTCGCGATGCCGCGGAAGAACAAAAAATGTGTGATACAAAGGTATTTGAATTTTGAACTACAGATAAAAAAAACATATGCTATTGGATTTTTACATTATTGGTAGAAGGTAACAGCTAATGTCAAATGTCAAATTAGTTACGTATATCGTGCGGTGAAATGATGCCTATCCTTCAGTTGAATGTTCCGGGATTTGATTTAAATTGATTTAGTTGCACCGTTATAGCATCTACCAAAGGCAGGGTAAGGCAAGTTAGGCGTTAGGTTAGAACTGCTAACCGTCGTCACCTTTGATCGTGTTGGCTATTTGGCCTAGCTGCCATTTTTCAGGTCCTAAATTCTTATTTTTCACAATAACCATTGTACCAGGTGTAACATTCTCGCATCGAGTTTTCCATTTGTATCTATGTTGTAAATGATTAAGATACTCCAAAGACCACCGTCGCCAGAATTCTTCCTTAAAGTTTCCTTACTAGTTTCCAACAAGCTAAAGTGCTGACCCTTGGTTGGTCTGTTGATGAGTCAATGGACGTAGTCAGTGGTTCCCCAATCAAAAAATTACATGGAGTTAGTGTTGTCAGATCGTTTGGGTCAGATGTTATTGGCGTAATAGGCCGGGAGTACAGTATAGCTTTAATTTCAATGATGGTGGTTTCCAGTTCTTCGTAAGTTAAAGATGCGGAGGCAATAGTGTGTTGCAGTCAATTTTTGGTAGACTTTACCGCTGCTTCCCATAATCCTCCGAAATGTGGTGACCTCGGAGGAATAAAATGAAAATCGATTCCCCTTGTACTGCAATTGCTAATTATTTTCTCCATTGAATCGGGGGAGTCAAGAGTTTCTTTCAGTTCTTCCAATTGATTTTTCGCACCGACAAAATTAGTGGCATTGTCACAGTAAATGTTTCGACAAATGCCTCGCTTTCCCATACATCTTTTGAGTGCACCAATAAAACAGTCAGTGGTAACATCGCTCACGACCTCCAAATGTATTGCCTTGGTAGCAAAGCAACAAAATACTGCTATGTAAGATTTTTGTGGTTTTTTGCCTCTTGTTTTGTAGTGCGTCCATATAGGGCCACACAAGTTCGACTCCAGAGTTCACAAAAGGCTTTGGTGGTTGAATTCGCGTTGCAGAGAGATTTCCCATCAGCTGGGAAAATGTTTTTGGATTGACTTTGCTGCATTGTACACAGTGATTGACGATAGAACGCGTTAGTGTTTTTCCCTTAACTGGCCAAAATTTTTGTCGGGCTATTGAAAGAAGCGTCTGGGGTCCTGCGTGGTGATTTTTTTCATGAATATCCTTAAAGAGCAACTTTGTGTATTTGCAATCATAAGGTAATAGTATTGGGTGTTTGCTGTCATACGCTAGTAGTGAAGATTCTAATCGGCCTCACACTCTCAATGTATTATCATCCCCAATAAAGGGGGAAAGGGTACTTAATGCGCTACCATTACGTACTTCGGCGTGACATTAAATGTGCTTCATGTCTTCTGCAAAACCCTTTGCCTGGGCAAACCTTGCTATCACTGTTAAGGCCTCATCTAGCTTTAACGAGGTGAGCGATATAGTGATTAGTGTTTCTTGACGTCGTTTTCGGGATCGATTTATAAAGCGAAGCATGTACACTACTACACGCTGTAGGTAATGAAAAGAATTCCTGTCGTTGATATTTTCCATAAAATGTGAGATTGATTGTGTGCCAGTTAGGGCAACCCTTTTTCGTTCTTCCTTGTAGTCGGTGTTGTTGTTTAAATATAGAGGAGGCCAAATATTTTCAGATCCATGAAGGAAAGTAGGACCGTAAAACCAAAGGTTAGAAGACGACAGTTTTTCGGGTGCAATCCCTCTGGATAGAATGTCGGCAGGATTCTCCTTAGAACGGACATGACGCCATTGATCAGGTGTAGTGAGCCTTTGAATAGCTAAAATGCGATTTGCCACGAAAATTTGAAAGAATTCAGTGACGAATTTATCCAAGCCGGTACTATTTCTGAATCTGACCAAAAGTACATTGGGTTGAGGCCTGTATTTAAATCTTTCTTGACTGGATTACCCAATACTGCTGCGAGCTTGGCGGCTCACAGTTCAAGTCGTGCTATCGTTATCTGCTTGAACGGTTGTCCCTTAGCTGTTTGCTTCGCAGTGGGAGTAACTCTCGACTTTGCGCATATTAGTCGGACGATCACTAGGTTGTCTTGATCTATTACCTGACTTATACTGCAGCGCCGTAAGCCTTTTCAGATGCATCGGCGAATATATGGTATGAAATGGATTTTGGCTTGCGGTGTGCAAACAGGTGTCTGGGGAATTTTAGGTCTCTTAATGCTCTTAGACCTTCCCGATATCTGAGCCAAGCGGTATGTAAGTCTTGAGGCAAGCCTGCGTCCCAATCCAGTTTAAGTGGCCATAAGTGCAGAAGGAATATCTTGGCTGTAATCACTACTGGACCCAACACACCTATTGGATCGAATAATCGAGCTATATCAGAATATGCCGGTCGCTTGGTCACTCTGTGAGTCCCTTCTACTGACACCTTGACTCAGAATTCATCTTATTTCTGTAGCCAGATTAGACCAATGGTTTTTATGTGCTCCTCAGAATCGGCTTCAAAGTTTAGCTGGGTTTCTAGATCTTCTTGGGCGATGTCTTCAAGGAGTTTTGGTTGATTTGCGCACCATTTTTGCAAGTTAAAGCCGGCTAATCCAAGTAATCGGCGCAATTCCTGCCTTGTGGCAATAGCTGATTGAAGACTATTAGAGCCGGTAAGAACATTGTCGACGTAGAAGTCTCGACGTAAGACATGCGAACCCAGTGGATAGTGATCTTCTTGCTCGTCTGCTAGTCTCTGCAGACATTTGATTGATAAGTACGGTGCTGGGGTTGTGCCGTAAGTGACCGTGTTGAGTTGGAAGCATTTCACCTTTTCGCCGGTGTCGTTTCTCCACCAGATGAGCTGATACTTTCGTTCGGCCTCATCAAGTCTGATTTGCCGGTACATTTTCTCAATATCAGCAGTGAATGCGAACCTGGGCATTCGAAAACGAAGCAATATGGAGAACAGATCATCTTGAATCGTTGGGCCTGTGGCCAAAACATCGTTTAGCGAGAGATATGTAGACGATTTGGCAGAAGCATCAAACACGACCCGGAGCTTGGTAGTGCTGCTGTCTGGGGCTGAAAGCAATACGGTGCCTTGATGTCGTTAAAGTTGATCTCCTTCATGTGCCCCATGTCACAATATTCCTTCATAAATTGAACATACTGTGTTTTTAGATCTTCTTGTTTGGAAAGTTTTCGCTCCAAAGAAAGCAATCGTTGATGGGCAATGTCTTTGGACTCTCCCAAGTGGGTGGGATCCTTGATAAATGGCAGCCTCACAATGAATCTTCCATCGACATCCTTCCCCGTGGTTTAAGTGAAATGTGTTTCACATCTCTGTTCTGCCACTGTGAGATTCCGTGTGGTTGCCGGAGCCTCTTTTATGTGCCAAAATTTTTCGATTTGATGATTGAGAGCTTCATCGTTACTGCATATTCCACACAACGATGCTCTTGTTTTGCTTCCAATTGATGATACTTTCCCTGCGATAGTCCAGCCAAAAACAGTGTTTTGAGCTAGAGGGCGGTAATTTCCCGATTTTATTTGCCCAACTGCTAGTGTTGAATAAAATATTTTTGCCCCGATGAGCATGTCTATTCGGCCAGGTTGGTTAAATTGTGGATCGGCAAGAACGATGTTGTTTGGAATCCGCCAGTTTGAGGTGTTAAATATTAAAAGAATTTGTAGAGCGGTGACTCTTTGTTGTTGAATTAAAGATGGTGTGGTATTTTTCTTTAACTATTTTATTAGTGACGATAAAAAGAACAAACGATTCTTTTATAAACTTGTACAGAAAAACACAACTTGAGCATTAAGGAAGACCCGGGAAAGCGCCCAGTTCGTTCCTCAATACCCAAGTAATGATTGCGGCTTGAACACAAAAAAAGACCTTCTAGGTATTTACCTTAGAGCGTCGCCCTTCGATGCTCCGACAATAATCTGTGTGTAAGCTGTCTTCTGTGGGGCTTTATGTACTCTGTGCCGCAACCACAAAAAAGAGCTTTTACAATGATCTTAAACTTTTACGATATTACAGCTGATATTAAGCTTTTATGACATTACAGCTGATATGAAGCTTTTATGAAAGCGCTTGGAAAATGTTATAGTTTTAACATAGGGTAAATCAGCAATTAGTCGGCAATATAATTATTTTATTGAATATAATGCAAAAGTATAATAGTATAAAGTATTAAGTATTACATTAATATATAATATAAGAAAAAATAAAAACGGAGTATAAAGCTCTGCTACATTCATCCCCTTTGACACGATGAACGCCTCGGAGTTGTGTCAATATTCATGGTGTCTTCTTGTGTCGTCCTCTCTTTCTTAGGGTCATCAGTGGTTTACTGTTCTTGCCACCTAGGAATTGGGTTATATTGGAAGAATGAAATATACCAAGTGGGTTTAATGGTTCGTCTTCTTTGGCGACTTCATAACTGCAAGAACCGATTTTCCTGGTAATTATGTATGGACCGTCTCTTTTTGGAAGAAACTTTGAGCTGATACCCTTTGCTGTGTTGCTCAGAATGTGGTTAGTAACCATTACTCTACTGCCTACATCTCGTGGGGGTTGTCGTCGTCGGTTTTTGTCAGCATACTTCTTATTTCGATCCTGTTGTTGTGTTTCTGCTTCTTTGGCGGTTTTAAGTGTTTCAGCTAGTGATTTCAGATATGGCGTAATTTGCGGGACGAAATTTTCGGATTCAACTATTGTCCTTAAATCATGCTGTACGTCATCGAAAGTGCGAAGTTCTCGGCCAAAAGTTAAATAAGCTGCAGAGTAACCTGTACTCTGACAAAGTGAAGTATTCATGGCAAATCTAATAGCTGCAAGATTCTGTGACCATGAAGAATGATCTTTCTCTACGAGAATGGCGAGTTGAGTCTTAAGGTCTCTGTTTTTTCTTTCCACCGGATTTGCTCGTGGGTGGTAAACTGGTGTAAAAGTGTGTTGAAT
Source organism: Brachypalpus laphriformis (assembly GCA_945910035.1). Lineage (NCBI taxonomy): Eukaryota > Metazoa > Arthropoda > Insecta > Diptera > Syrphidae > Brachypalpus > Brachypalpus laphriformis. Next base: position 53,289,262 of record OX246755.1, read on the forward strand.
GTTGAAGCAGAACGTCAATTTTTGCATGATAGCAGATATGAACTGTACCCCATTATCGCTGATTAAACGTCTTGGTAATCCATATCGGAGAAAGATTTCATCTGCCAGCAATTTTGCGCAGGCTTCAGCGGTGGCTTCTTTTAATTTAAACAATTCTATCCATCTGCTAGCTATGTCTTCTATAATGAAAATCCATTGGTATCCATCTTTTGTTATTGGAAGTGGCCCAACCAAATCGATTGCAATGATCTCAAAACGTTGACTTCTTAGAATTGTTTGAAGAAGTGCTGATGGTTTTAGGTTACTGATCTTGTAACGTTGACATTCAATGCAATTTTTAATATGGGTGGCTATATCCGATCGCATACCTGGCCAAAAATATCTTCGGGCGATTCTTGCTATGGTGCGTTCTACTCCGTAATGGCCTGCAGTAGGGTCGTCGTGGTACGTTTGTAGAATATATGTCCGTTCTTTTTCGGGAATTTCCAGCTGAGCATCTTCATTATCTGCATCACTATCGTTGTAACAGTAAAGGACACCATCATTTAGAAGATATCCACGTTTCGACCATCGGATAAAGTCTTCGTCCGATGTTTCCAATGACTCAATAATGGCTTTAAGCTTTGAATCTTGAAGCTGAGATTCACGTAGTTCCGTAGATCCCTTTCTCGGCATATTAACTTGGTACGAACAGATTTCGCAATTTTCTTTATGGTCTTCTTCGCAAGGTGGTCTCGAAAGTGCATCTGCGACAACATTGGTAAGTGCTGGTTTGTACTGGATTTGAAAGTTGAATGGCTGGAGCTGAAGAGCCCACCTCGCTAATCTACCTGTTGGGGACTTGAGAGTCATAAGCCATTTTAAAGGCTGGTGGTCGGTAATTAAGGTAACTTCTGACCCTTCGATGTATCCTTGAAACTTTACAGTTGCCCACACGATCGACAGAGCTTCTCGCTCAGTAGCATATTCAATTGGGTGTTCGTCAGCTCCCTCCCCCTGGAGTAAAACTGCCCCTAACGCATAGCTGCTAGCGTCTGTTTTGAGGAAAAAAGGTAACATTGGGTTGGCTTGTTTGAGAAGGTCCTTAAGTGTAGCGAATGCCTTTTGTTGTGTCTCATTCCAGGACCAATCCACTCTCATCTTTGTAAGCTGGCTTAATGGCTTGGATACATTGGCAAAATTAGGTATGAATCGACGGTACCAGGAACAAGTTTGAAGAAAGCAAAGTACCTGTTTGACATTTTTTGGCTCTGGTCGATTCTTAATTGCCGTTATCTTCTCTGGATCCATACTGATGCCACTGGAATTTAAGAGATGGCCCAAATATTTCACCTCTTCGCAGCAAAATCGGCATTTATACCTGTTCACACGAAGCTCGAATTTTTTTAACCTGGCAAAGACTTTTCCGTGGTCATCAATATGTTGGTTAAATGCCGGGGAGCAAACAATGATATCATCCAGATAAGCCACAATTAAGATATCTCCGAGTCCTGCCCTGAATCGGTCAATGAGTCTCTGGAAGGTCGCAGGGGCATTTCTCAGTCCGAAAGGCATGCGTTTGAATTGGTATAAGCCAAAAGGAGTAATAAACGCTGTCTTGGCTTGATCGTCTTCATGTACCCCTATTTGCCAATATCCGGCTTGTAGATCTAGGGTTGACTTGAAGTTAGTGCTTTTTGCTTCGTGAAGTAGATCGTCAATTCTTGGCATCGGATATTTATCGGGAATCGTTATCGAATTTAGCTGGCGATAGTCGACGCAAACTCGTACACCTCCGTCTTTTTTGGGGACCATTACCACTGGTGCAGCCCATGGGGACTCACATTCCTCAATTATATCATTCTCGAGCATTGTTCGTATCTCTTGCCTAAGCTGATCCCATTTTGGGGGCGCAAGTCTATACGGTGGTAATGAGATTGGGTCGCTGATTCCAGTGTTGATTCGATGCTTTGCAAATGGAGTAGCCACGCTTGCTGCACTGAATACGTATTCATTTGTCTTCAACAATTTCTCCAATTAGTTTCGCTCATTAGCTTCGAGGCTGATTCCATCAGAAGCCTTAAGGATTTGGATATCAATTGAATTCAATGGTAGGAAAAAAGCCTAGAGCATTCTTCATCAGTAAGTTCCATCCTTTTACATCCTCCAAAAAGATCTTCAGTCTTTCTTCGTTTCGGGGTTATTTCATTTTCCGGTATAGCATCCTTGAAAATGGCTTGTATGGAATGTGGTGAATAATCATTTGCTCTCTTTCCCAAGGATTCAACACTTGGCCCATAGTTTTCCGCATCATCGTGTTGTGGTGTCGCGGCAATAGGACTAAGTAGCTCACGTTCTCGCAACCAATGGGAAAATGCTGAGACTTCTTGAACTATATCGGGTGAGTTTTTCACTTGACTCTTTTCCTGGCTAGAAATTGATGCTTTTGTAATTGTAGACGGTTTTGGAGGCTTCATATTCTGGATGCTGTCACATGCCAGTTGTACACTATTCGTTACCTCTCGACGTAAAAAGACTTTTTTGTGCGGATAATTTTGATGCTGTTTTATTCGCGTATTTGTCTAGTGAGTTATATTAGAGTTATATTAGAATTAAGGTTTATTTATGGATTTATTTGCCAAGTTTTGGCTTCAAAATGTTATTACTTATGTATTATTTTCTTATTAATGTCTTAAATCGATTTTGTATCTTCATTTTTTATTGAATTTGTGAAATGATTAACTTGTACTTTTACAATTTAAGAGATCAATTGGTCTAATGTAAAAGATTTAAACTTAAATAAATAAATGAAATGTAATGAAACTGCATAGTGTAATGGGTTAAAATGTGAAAGTGGAAGTTGGAATTCAAAAGGGACAGGAAACTAGGATGTGGATAGGACTTTAGGATAGGATGGGACCGGAACAGGAAAAGAGTGGCTGACAGCGAAGATGTGGCACGCTTGCGATGCTCGGCTAAGCTCGCCGGATGGGAGGGTTCTTATCCTCGCTGTTCAACCTTACCCATAGAAAAAACATAAATCGTGCCGGATCAAAAAAAAACTAACTAAATTCCCGGAAACGGACGGACCTTACCACATTGATAGAGGGCGCTGGAGATGAAAATCAGCGCGGCCATTACCCACCCAACCTGGAAGTTCGTTGGCCATGGATGAACTTCCCCAACGATGCGGATGTCGATACCGGCTCAAGCCATTCACCGGACGAGCTTTAGCACCCCTTACTCCACCCCCTGAAAATTAAAAATTAATGAGCCATTATGGGCTCTTGTACGCTACAAAAAAAACACGAGCTTTTTCATTCCTTGTGGCGTGAGCGAACATAAGATTTATTTGAATAATAATCTTTTAATCGTAACAAAAGTACATAAAAGAAAAAGGAAATGGAATTTGTAACAATCGACATAAACAAATATATAAGAATGTATATAGGTATATAAGAATAATGAAATGTGTAAAATTTATGGGTACAATTAAATCTCTGAATAAGGTTCTCACGCTAAGTAAATACCATCATTTATTTACCCTGATTTTGTCCCACCAGTCCAAAAGAAATGAAATGAATGAAACTGAAAAAAACCCTACTATTGAATGCTTCGCTACCTAGATTGAGCTCAATATAGATATGTATCTTCACACATATAGGGTATATCTTTGTTAGGTCACTCGACCGGGGGAAAAAACTTCGGTTACAAAAAAAAAAATTAGAAAAACCAAAAAAACAAAATATTAATAATAATAGAACCAAACGAAAAAAAAAATCTCACGTCACTCGCTGAATTTTTATACACATATAAAACTAAAACAAACAAAAACTTCAAAATGTTTATACTCGTAGATAGAGTTGAATAAAAATCTCGGCAAATACCAAAAATCGGCAAACGATGATAGGAAATTAGGCGCACGCAAATTTCATTGGGCGCTGAGCTGGTTACGGTGGTCTTAGGCATATGCCTAGGCGTAAATATATATGTGGTGTGACGAGGTTCGCTGGATTACGCCTTGCACCCGTAAGCACACTATAGTTGGCAGCGGTGCAGCGCACCCTTAATAAACTGCCCTTTTGGTCTCAGTTTGACTTTATCTGTTGTATGTATTTATATATGTTTATCGTATATATGTAGAGTAACGGGTGGCGGTTGTGACTTTTTAAAATTATGAAGATACCTTTGTGTATCTGGTGTAATATCCGTCACTGACCGCCATATCCGGGGATACCTAACAAATATTTAATTTAATTTTCTTTTCTTTTTTTGTTTTCGTTTTAACTACTTTTTTTAATATCCAAAAAAAAAATTTTAACCTAAACTCACCCCGATAAATTCACTGACTTTAAATAAAAAACACTGCCTCTATGGAGGACTTCTTTTACTTTGAATTGTATATGTACGAGTATATGTACAACGTTCTTTTGTTCTACACTAAACACTATGGTTGCACTAAACTCAACCACACTGGCTTCTAGCCTCGACCACGTTTGCACCAACAATGAAGCTCTCGCTCAGCTAATTTTCTTTGTCTAGCCTCAGCTCATCCACATCTCGCTCCCACCTACGGTTCCTTCATCAGGCCATTCCGGATAGCCGCTAGAGAGAATCCTCTCCCCTTTCGCGCAGTTCTGCTCTACTTTATTTCTTTATTCAAATCTTATTTGTTTTATCCCTAGTTTGTGCACAAACCAGAGCTGTTGAGGGATTTTATCTCTTCTTGTTATACTTCCCTCTGTTATACACAAGGGAAGTTTAAAAAGGAAAAAAAAGAAAAGGTGATAGCTGTCAAATGGACAGAGCATCGAAAAAAAATTTGGATGTAAACATTGGTAAGTATCCACTGCAATTTGTTTTAAAGATAATGTAGCAAGGCCAAATCTATTTTCAGGGAAACATTTTCATGACCGGATTCTTCCGGTTGGTCCAGCAACACTTCAGGAGTGTTTGGCTACGCATCTCAGCCAAGATGTTGAGACCTAGTGCCAGCGCATACAATGGGAGTACAGTCGGGGTAACTATTACATCCCTTATTAGTTCCTATGTTTATTTTCCTCTTATTTTTCAGATTCCAGGTGACCATAACAATAGGCATCGAATCCATAAAATCGAATCTGGTTTTAGGGTCATCCTCGAAATACCAGTATTTTTGGCCCATGTTTAGGACTATCCCAGCCTGTTGCATAAAATCTGCACCAATTATTGTTCTATTCTTCGTAGCATTTGGAAGAGATATGAAACGAATTCTCCTCTCTCTGCCGCCAATTTTTATATTGCATATAGTGCAAAGAACCATTTTCTCCGTTGTTGTTCCGTCGGCAAGGGTGACATCCGCTTTTACATTTTGAAATACGCACCTATTTTCTGTCATTAATTTCTTAAGGCTGGCACTAGCTATACTTGTCCGAGCAGCAGTGTCTAGATATGCCTCACCAACGAGGCCAAACATATTAATGTGAGCTATTGGAGCATCTCTGCCAATTAGTGAGGTCGATACCAAGTTAAAAAACTCAGGAGACGAAAGTACAGAGGAAAATCCGTTCATGAGAAGCTCGGTACTGATGCAAGAAGAGAACACAAATGCGGAGGTGCCGTCTGAAGCAATAAATGAACAGACAACCTCGCAAATGCAGTCGAAATCTCTCCCCAGTGAAATAGAAACTGGTAGTCTGAAGTCCGAAACCAACACGGAAGCAAAGCCCAAAGAAACCAGCGAAGAGAGAGAAAAACGTGAAGCCATGCATTCCCTGGGAAAGCACATCTCGGCACTGATGGAATTCATTAAGGGAAAAAACAATGTACATAATGAGATTAGGAAACTGGCTAGTGCAATTCGCAAACACTACAGCTGCGCAGTAGATTGCGAAATAGATAAAGTGGTATGCAGTCGAGTGTCTAAACCCACTCAAACCATCCACTCTCCAGAAATGAGTGAGTTGGCTTTCCCTTCTTCGTTGGAACAACTGCCAGACCCCAAGCGAAAAAGGACGAGATCTCCAAATAAAGAAGAACCCTCCACACCGTCATACGCCGAAATTGTTGCGGATAAAACGGAAATGGAGGTGAAACAAATGGTGCATAAGGACCGAAAAGAGAAAAAAAAAGGCCACAGGGAAAAACCATGGACAGACAGTGAAACCCCGGATCGAAGAACCAGGTGCAGAAACTACTAATAAAGTCGTTTGGACAAGAGTAGAAAAAAGTCGAGGCAAGATATATGCTAAGCCTGACGCACTGGTGATTAAAAATATCGGAGGAATTTCCTATTGCGACATACTCCGAAAGGTGAAGACCAACCCCGAGTTGAATGGATTAGGGTGTGATGTAACCCGCATAAGAAGGACAGCAAAGGGAGAGCTACTGCTTGAGCTCAAGAAAGCAGCTGATGAAAGAACATCCGAACACCAAAGTAAAGTGGGATAAGTTCTCGGTGAAATAGCGGAAGTGAGATCCCTAACGCAAGAGGTGCTCATTGAGTGCAAAGACCTAGATGGCGTCACCACAAAGGAAGAGATCTGCCAAGCTCTGTCCGAGCAGTTCGAGGAATCACAAGGCATAGAGATCTCATCCAACAAATCTATGAGGACAGCCTATGCAGGGACGCAAACTGCCGTCATTAGCCTCCCGATAAATACTGCCAAAAAAGTTCTGGAGGTTGGAAAAATAAAAATCGGATGGACGGTATGCCGAATACGGGAGAAAATAATACCGCTGCGATGTTTTAGGTGTCTTAACTTCGGGCACCTACCAAAGGCGTGTAAAAACACGTTGGATAGGAGTGAGGATTGCGTTCGGTGTGGACAGAAAGGCCATGTATCCAAGAACTGCAGCAATGATGCAAGGTGCGTCCTTTGCAAAGTAAAGGGAAGTAGCAACATCAAACACGCGGCAGGAAGCATAGTATGCCCGGTATACCAAGAAGCTGCAAATGTCGCAAGAAGAATACGATAGTGCTGCATCTAAACTTAAACCACTGCGAAGTGGCACAGGACATCTTGACACAAACCGTTCGCGAGTTAAAGATAGATGTTACCGTATTATGCGAGCAGTACAAAAATCTCGATGATACAGTTTGGGCTGCGGATGACTCAACAAGAGCTGCTATTTGGGCCTGTGGAGATTGCGCCTTTGAAGAAAAAATGATGACACCCGGAACAGGCTTCGTGCGAGCAAAGGTCAAAGGAGTACATGTCTATAGCTGTTATGCATCTCCAAACAACACCATTGAGGACTTCCAAAGTATGCTTAATAGGCTCGTGGATGATACTAGAGGTCGTAGCCCAATGATTATAGCTGGAGACTTCAATACATGGGCCACTGATTGGGGCAGCGCACGGACCAATAGAAGGGGAGAAGCTCTCCTAGAAGCCGTATCGTCACTAGACCTAATGTTGCTAAATACAGGAAGTGAGCACACTTTTAGTAGAAATGATGTAGGCTCCATAGTTAATATTACCTTTGCAACTAGTTCCTTATCGAGAGGCGCCAACTGGAGAGTCAGTAATCAGTATACTCACAGCGACTACCTTGCCATCCTGTTTGAAGTACAACCTAGGAGACCAACCAGGAACAGCAAACTCTATGACCGCTGAGGTTACCAAACAAGTAACCAGGGCTTGCGACGCATCCAAGGCGCGGAAAACGTTAACAAATCGCCGGCCACCAGTATACTGGTGGAACCAAGAGATAGCAGAGCTACGCAGCAAGTGCCATAGAGCCAAAAGACTATTCCAGCGATCCAGAGGTTTGACCACACATCAGGACCTACGGGTGCAATTCAAAGATAGGCGAAGAGAGCTAAAACTAGCCATCCGCAGAAGTAAGAGCAATAGCTTTAAGGAACTCTGCGAGCAAGCAGATGTAAATCCTTAGTGCACCGCCTATAGAACAGTAATGGCAAAACTCAAAGGCACTAGGGCACCCTCCCCCTCATGCCCTCTCCTTATGCAGAAAATTGTATCGGGGTTGTTCCCACCTCAAACATCAGCAGAGCGTATAGAGTCACCTCCGGAAGTACAGGACATCCCAACTGTCACGCAAAGGGAACTCCTGGATGTATGCAGACGATTCGAGGATACCAAGTCACCTGGATTGGATGGCATACCAAACAAGGCCCTTAAATTAGCCATTATAACAAATACGCAACCATTTGTGGAACTCTGCAACAAGTGTCTAACAGAAGGAGTTTTTCCAGACCTCCATTGGTCTAGTGCTGCTGTCTAAAGGAAAAAAACCACCAGACGAACCCTCGTCATACCGTCCCATATGCCTGTTAGACACAATGGATAAAATACTGGAACGAATCATATGCAACCGATTACAAGTGGCAATTGATGAAGCCGGGGACTCTCCAACCAACAGTATGGTTTTAGGAAAGCTCGTTCCACAGTAGACGCAATAAGAAGGGTAACTACAACCTTGGAAGAAGCTATTCAGGGCAGGAGATCGAGAGGCGGTGCAAAGAAATACGGTGCCGTAATAACATTGGACGTCAAAAACGCGTTCAATTCTGCGACTTGGGGACTCATAGTGCAATCGCTTAGGTCAATGATGGTGCCGTGGTTCTTAATTAAAATAATACTGAGCTACTTCGAGAAACGGTTTCTGCTCTTCGATACCGACGATGGAGTAAAGCAGTACCACATATTTGGCGGAGTTCCACAAGGATCGGTGTTAGGCCCTATCCTTTGGAACATTATGTATGATGGGGTTCTAAGGCTTGGAATCCCAAATGAGGCAAAAATCATAGGCTTTGCCGATGATATTGCAATTGTAGTGGTTGCAAAACATCTAGAAGAAATAGAGGATACTGCAAATGAATGTATCCGAAAAGTCAAACGGTGGATGGCAGCAGTCGGGTTAGAGCTCGCCGAACATAAGACAGAGGCAGTATTGGTAAGCAGCCGCAAGAAAAGAGAAGAAATCACCATCAGAGTAGGAGATCATAATACGACTTCAACACCGGTTATCAAATACCTAGGTGTGATGATCGACGCGAGGCTCACTTACAAGGAGCACCTTGAAAGAACGTGTGACAAAGCGGCTCGGGTGAGCGGTGCCTTATCAAGAATAATGATAAATATTGGAGGACGAGAATTATTCTATCCAGGGTGGTGCAGTCCATCCTTATGTATGCGGCACCCATATGGGCCAAAGCTATGACGAAAAAGACCTACGCATGAAGGATAAACTCTGTCAACAGACTATGTGCGCTGAGAGTATGCTGTGCCTTTCGTACGGTATCAGACGAGGCAGTATGTGTCATCGCGGGAATGCTACCAGCGGATATCTACAAAGGATCTACGACGCCAAAATTCAGCAACCTCAAGCGTCAGTCAAAAATATCAAGCTGGAAGAAAGACAGCGAAGCGTTAGAGCATGGCAGGAGCGATGGAACCAGTCCTCAAAGGGAAGATGGACCCATCGACTTATACCGGATATCCAAAAATGGATGGACCGGAAACACGGAGAGGTAGATTTCTATCTTAGCCAGTTCCTAACAGGACATGGCTGCTTTCGAGCGTATCTCAACAGGTTTGGGCTCGATGAATCTCCCAACTGTCCAAATTGCGGAGAGGCCCCAGAGACGCTCAGCACGTATTTTTTCAGTGCCCACGTTTTCATATAGAGCACAGAGAACTGAAGGAAAAAATTGGAGAAATACCAATCCCCGAAAACATTGTGCACCATATGATAGCATCGAATGCAATATGGGACGCGGTGAAACAAGTTGCAGCGATAATCGTGCAGGAACTTAGGCGGCTGGAAAGAGTCAGAGAGAGCAACCAAGTCCAACCGGCAACACTTTTGGAACAAGGAGCGGAAGACAGCGAAAGAAGAGCATAAATAGCTAACCAGCCCCGCGAAGTAATACCTAACGGTGGTCCCGCGGGGAGAGTGGTTGAAGTGTGCAGGGTGTGGTTTAGTACGTGGGCGTATTCCTGGCATCGATTATTCAGGTTTGCGAATCGTGCATGCCAGTAGCTCGGGCTACTGGTATCTTTAGAAGATTACACACCCTTTGGCGCAACCGTAAAAAAAAAAAAAAAATACCAAGTTAAAAGCAAGGTAGTTTGGGCTATCCTTCTTTACCTTATGACTGCAGTTCTGACAGTTAGCTCGCGTAACACCTGGAGCTCCACATCCGTAGCAAGCAAATGTAGGTTTCATAGTGCTTTGTTTGACATTCTCTTGGAGACTTTTCATTTTAAAGCATTCTTCGTTCGTATGGCCACGTCTTCTACAGTGTGTGCATCGTTTTTCAGTTTTCTTCTCGGTATTGTACTCCTTCTTCTCGATCGCCTTTACTTCTGGTGCTTTTGCTTCCGCAATTGCCATCACTGCCTCTCTACCCTTTTCTAGCAGTTTCGCAAAGGAGTCTATAGCTTCACGAGGTACCCGATCTCTTATCCTTGAAGTCAGCAAACCATAGATCATATTGATTTGCATATCTTCTTTAATTGTATCGATTTGAGCGAACAATATGCGTTTCTTGCACACAAAGCTGTCAATAGGCTCATTTAACTGCTGTTTCGTGTCCATAATTTCAAGGAACACGCGCCAAGCTGGTTTGGGCGGTGCAAAAACAGACCTGAGGAGTTTTAGTAGCTCGTCGAATTTAGTAACGTTGTCTTTTACCCCAACCCACCATGATGCAGCATAGTCCTCGAGCAGCATGGGCATAGCCTTGATAGTGTCCGCGTCATTGATCTTTTCTAATTCTTTAAAGGTCGTGATGGCTGATATAAACTCTTCGAGTTTATTGCTGTCGGTTTCTCCACGCAATCGGGTCGTGTATGTTGTAAATACGCCCGCTCGGTAATTATTTACAGCAAGAGCCGAAATCAGCTGGCTGAACTGCTCCGTCGAAAGGTTTGCCATAACGTCTTTCCTTTGTCCGATTCTAGTACTACGTCGTACTTCTCCAGTCATAAAATGGGCCACAAGATTGGGCGCCAATTGTAGAGCGGTGACTCTTTGTTGTTGAATTAAAGATGGTGTGGTATTTTTCTTTAACTATTTTATTACATTATTAAATATTATTATATTATTAGTGACGATAAAAAGAACAAACGATTCTTAAGGAAGACCCGGAGCATTAAGGAAGACCCGGGAAAGCGCCCAGTTCGTTCCTCAATACCCAAGTAATTATTGCGGCTTGAACACAAAAAAAAAAAAACCTCCTAGGTATTTACCTTAGAGCGTCGCCCTTCGATGCTCCGACAATAATCTGTGTGTAAGCTGTCTTCTGTGGGGCTTTATATACTCTGTACCGCAACCACAAAAGACAGCTTTTACAATGATCTTAAACTTTTACAATATTACAGCTGATATTAAGCTTTTATGACATTACAGCTGATATGAAGCTTTTATGAAAGCGCTTGGAAAATGTTATAGCTTTAACACAGGGTAAATCAGCAATTAGTTGGCAATATAATTATTTTATTGAATATAATGCAAAAGTATAATAGTATAAAGTATTAAGTATTACATTAATATATAATATAAGAAAAAATAGAAACGGAGTATAAAGCTCTGCTACAAATTCTTTTATTCTTAATTATTTGCACGGGCACATGAACCAGTACAAATACGAGTATTGAGCAGGCACATAAACCAACACAATATAAACAAAAGCAAGATCCAACTCTTTCCGATTGCAACAATTGAATGCCTTTGACCACGTCCATTGACTCATCAGCAGACCAACCAAGGGTCAGCACTTTAGCTCGTTGGAAACTAGTAAAACATCTTAAGGAAGATTTCTGGCGACGATGGTCTTTGGAGTATCTTAATCAGTTACAACATAGATACAAATGGAAAACTCGATGCGAGAATGTTACACCTGGTACAATGGTTATTGTGAAAAATAAGAATTTAGGACCTAAAAAATGGCAGCTAGGCCGAATAGCCAACAAGATCAAAGGTCGCGACGGCTGCGGCGAGATAATTTTTGGCAGTGTATGTACTTCAATTTTAGTGGAGAATCCGTTGTCACCCTTCGATGAGATTGCTGTTTTCGTTGACCTATGCCTTCAATGCACGTAGTATCAGGAGTTGCCTGTAATCCTAATGTCTTAGCCAAACCTTCTGTTATTAGGTTAATCTGTGATCCTGAATCTAGTATGGCTCTGCAGTCGACCTTCTTTCCAGTGCAATCTTTCAACTGGATAACGGCCGTACTGAGCAGGATGTTCGTGCCTTCCTCTTGAGCGTTGGTCGTGGAAGAGTATGATTTTGCAGCGGAATTACAGGATCCCATTGAATTAGTTGGCTCCGTTGGGGTTAATGAATTCTTGACTTCCGCTACCGATCTTGATGTAATTAGCGCGGAATCCGGTTTGGAAGTAGCATTTGGACTTCTTGTGTCATCGATGTGTAAGTATGTGCTCCTTGTTATACCTTTTACATCCCCTGAGGGAGCAATTCAAAGAAAAGTGTCCTCTCTTAAGGCAGTTGTGGCAAAGCCTTTCTTGGGAGACGAGTTTTCCTTTGGCTAACGGAGCCATATTTAAGAAGGTTTGACACTGATAGAGTGGATGACTTTGAGTACATGCCAGCCACTTCATATTTATTGTCGTTGCAGACGTCAATGATTATGAGGTTCTTATTGGATTCCTTGTATCGTCGGCTCGTTTGTTCCTATTCCCTAAGGCTTCGAGAGATTGGAAACGGGTTTCAAGAAATGTCAGCAACTCCTTAAGGGCTTGCAATTCTTTTGGATTTTTCAAACTCTGTTCGTACAGAGTATGGGTGCTTTGGTCTAGCTTCTTGAGCAACATGTGTAATAGCAGAGGATCCCACGTTGATGTTGAAACTTCCAAGTTTTCCAAGCCTAGTAAACACTCTTGTGTGGTTTCGTGCATGCTCTTTATGTATGTAGCGGAAGCCGGATCTGAAGCATGACATGGTTGACTAAGTAGTTTGTTGATTAAAGACGCAACAAGAAGACATCTGTTTTCATATCTGTCTTGGAGCATCTTCCATGCCGCGTTGTAGTTGTTATCTGATACGGTGAAGTGTCTCACTAGATTGGTTTTGAGGTACCATATCTTTTGACAATTACTTAATGGCTGCTTATGTACCATTTGCGAATATAAATCGGAGAATTGTCGCCACTTTGCGTAATCTCCATCGAATCGCCGAATTGTAATTTTTGCTAGCTGTTGCATTGATGATGCTGATTGCACAGCTGGCTCTAGAATCTCTGAATGTATCTCTAAGTTCGCGGATAGCTGCATTACCATCCGTTGAACTTCGTCTTCAAGCTTGATGAACTCATCCAAGTTGTATCCCATCGTACTTAGATCACTTGTGAGTTCTCCTATATCTTGGTGCAGCTCTTCTAGTTGTGTCCAATACTTGTTCATGGCCTGGACCTTTAATTGGCAAAATGAATTCGTCTGAGCCGAAATATTAACATCCCTTAGGCTGGCGAGTAGACGCTGCAGTATCTCTGATATTGTTTTTTGTCTTCGAATGAGCTTAGCCACATCTGTAGCTAATCCAAGATTGACTTGTGGAGTGGATCATTCAAATGGCTTAGGTTACGGCCTTTCACCTGAGCCAGCTTTCTTAGATGTGTCAGGTACTCCGAGTTCATTAACACTATAATTCTCAGATTCCTCTGCAGTTACTGCCTCAAGGGTGCATCTTATGTCTTTATAGAGCTGTTCGACCTTACCCCTAGTATTCCCGCTTATATAATTTGTGTCCTTTTTGACCACGTCTTTGATTTCCTCGTGGTTTGCTTCGAATTCCAACCAAAGAGCATCAATAAACTGTAACCTTTTATCCCGATAAGTCGAAGTTTTCCTATCGGAACTGTCATTTCCGATATTTATCTTAAGTTTATTCAACTCTTCCGATATTGCCTTCTGTCTGGCAACGATGGTGAACACCTCCATTTCATCCATCCTGATTGGCCTCAGCAGAATTCGTCTTCAGCAATGCAAAAAAATGGGCGGGTTCTACTAGTGTTCTAGCCCTGGTAAAGCCTTCGTGGATTCACGTACAGTTCGGAACAGTGGGATGAAAAGAAGTTAGTGATTTTGCAATTTACCACTGGTGGGGGGAAGCAAAATCACGTCGGGGCCACCAAATGTTAAAAGAATTCTTTTATTCTTAATTATTTGCACGGGCACATAAACCAGTACAAATACAAGTATTGAGCAGGCACATAAACCAACACAATATAAACAAAAGAAAGATCCAACTCGTTCCGATTGCAACAATTGAATGCCTTTATTGTCTCTTAATGATTATTTATATACAATTTGTGATAACAAAAAAAACTAACTTAAGACTATACAAAGTGTTCAACAACAAAGAAAAAATAACTTAAATCTAAGTAAAGTACAATATAGAACATCGAATTACACGATCATTCGGCGACGTCGCGACAGCCCAATTTTCACATGGGAAAATGCTTACGTCGTGATGCCGCGGAAAGCTACGCAAAATATAGAAAACATCCAACTACACAATTATTCGGCGACGTTGCGACAGCCCAACTTTCTTGTGGGAAAATGGTTACGTCGCGATGCCGCGGTAGAACAAAAAATGTGTGACACAAAGGTATTTGAATTTTAAATTACAGGTAAAAAAATATATGCTATTGGATTTTTACGTTAATGGTAGAAAAACAAAAAATGCATGTAGAATTCTTGACAACAATCTTCTGGTAGTGTGAGGACGTCTGCAACATTCAACCCTGTCAGATACAGAAATACACCCGCGTATTCTACCTCACAACGACAAGTTTACCAAATTGTTAATCGAAAACACACACTAACGCACGTTACACGGTGAACCTCGACTAACATTGTCAACATTGCGACAATCTTATTGGATCATTCAAGGAAAACGTGTGGTACGTCAGGTCATACATAACTGCGTAAGATGTCAACGGTTCAATACGCAAGCAAAGACTCAAATAATGGGAATGCTGCCAGTCTCAAGAGTAACTCCACCAAGGCCATTTACACATACTGGGATAGATTATGCTGGCCCCATTCAGATGTTGATAGCCAGAGAAGGAGGAAACCGAAAAACAAAATGGTACATCGCAATATTTGTTTGTTTAGCGACTAAGGCAGTTCACATCGAACTGGTAAGCGATCTCAGCTCCGCAGCCTTAATAGCAGCTGTAAGGCGTTTTACATCTAGAAGAGAAATGTGTGCACACTTCTAAAGCAATAATGGCACCAACTTCGTCGCAGCAAACAAGGAAATCGTTAGCCAGATGAACCATGCAATCAAACAGTCGGAAGCAGATGCATCCAAAAAACTTGTGGTGGATGGTATCCAATGGCACTTTATTTCACCAGCGTCACCACATTCTGGTCAACAGAATACCTCTCTCATCTTCAACAGCGCGGTAAATGGAAACAAAAGAAGTCAAATATTAGAAAGGGGGATATCGTACTGTTCTTTGTGTAATTCACTGTAAAAAATTCCCTGTTACAACAGGCAGAATTTTCTTAACAGATGAAATGAAAACACTAACTCTGTTACGTTATAAAATAGCGAATGCCTTTAATTCTGTTGTTTGCATTATATATGTATAAGAATTTACTTTATGTACCATATTTGACAGCAAATAAAGGGAAATTATTTTGGAACAATTGTTGACTTCTACAGTCTTTCACTAAGCAGCATTGCCATATCATCTCAAACATTCTCCCCCCCGGTGAACGAAGTTCTCAACCTCTTGTCGCAGACCAGTGAGCCTCTTGATGGTAACTCGGTGCGAAGACAGCTTCATCGATGACTCGCAACGTTGCCTCATGTCGACCCTGGTAATATAATTTTCTTTCGTCTCACATGGAAAGAGAAATGTCATTAGTGTACATATACATATGGAACATGGAAATTCTATGACGACAATGTAAACAAAAGGACGACACAAAAACAGAGATAAAATATCGCTGTCCCTGTCATGCTGCTCGTGAGTAGTGTATCGATGCTGCTCTCGTAATTACTTGTACTCCATTTCCAGTAATTCGCGCTGGTGTTGTTGTTGCTGCATCGTAGTTTCCCATTCATGTAATGATGGATGATCGTGTCGGCTGATTGTGTTTTTTTGTATTGAATGTAGTGTTATATTGTTTTATGTTTTGTGTTATTAGTGTGCTGTGTTGAATTCAGGTAAGTGTTTTGTAATTACGTATATTATATTGTATTTATATTCCATTTTGTGTTTGCATATATAAATATGTGTGCGTATATATGGGCTTCCATCCCATTCATGAATTCGCGGCATTATAAGTGTTGTGTGTGTGTTTAATAGGGATGTGTAGTTGCTATTGATGTGCAACTATCGCGAATGAGTGAGTTTTTTTTTTTTACGCAACGAGTGATTTTATTTTTTAAACGAGTAATTTTATTTTAAATGAGTAATTTTATTTTGGTTGAGTTAGTGAAGTGTTGAGTGTTAATGGATATTAAGGTGAAGTGTAGTTATTTGGTTATTGTTTTCGCTATTGTGTAACAGGTGAATTAAAATTTAATTAGTGGACTATTGTGGTGTTGTGTTGTTACGAGTTGAATAAATTGTTGTGTTGTGTAGTGTTGAATTAGTGAAATTAATTAAAAGTGTTGTGTTGTGAGTGTTGATTGAGAAATAAAATTAGAGTAAAGTGTTGTTTTGTGTTGAATAAGTTAATTTAAAGTGTTGTGTTGTGTGAAACGAAATTAGTGTAAAGTGTTGTGTTGTGTTGATTGAAATGAAATCGATTGAAAGTGTTGTGTTGTGTTGTGTTGAAGTTAAAATATGATGTCGGTCTATTGCTGTGATGATTATTTTAAAATTTGAATTTTAACTGGTGTTATTGTGTTGTAATTTTTTGAGTGGAAGTCTATTGGTTGTAAAGGGCTGAGTAGATGTGTTTTTGATGTGTTGGTTGGAATTAATTTGCTATTGTTTTTTTTTCTTTTGAAATAAATGTATTGTGTTGTATTATATTGTTTTTATTGGGTATTATGTCTGAGATGGTTGAGTTGCTGGGTAGGAGGCAGATTTTTGCTATAGGGCGTTTCAGCTCTGAAGACTCCGTTTTTAGAGTGACTACTCGAACCAAGTCATCTGGACCCGGGTGTAGCTTGATGACTCGAGCTAGGCTCCACTTCAGTGGAGGAAGTCGTTCGTCCTTGACTAAAACCAAGTCACCTTCCTTAACTTGACTGCCTTTGACTTGGGTCCACTTCGGCCGCTGTTGTAGTCGTGCGAGGTACTCGTTGCTCCATTCCTTCCAAAACGGCTGAGTAAGCGTCTGCACTGTGCACTGTGCTGTCAGTGGCCCTCCAATCAGAAAATGGCCAGGTGTTATCGGTTGCAGGTCCTCGATGTCGTCTGACTGCTGGTATAGTGGTCGCGAGTTCAGACACGCTTCTACTTGCGTAAGAAGTGTGGTGACCTCCTCATACGTCATCACCTGGTTTCCGGCGACTCTTTTTAGGTGAAATTTGATTGATTTCACACCCGCTTCCCATAGACCACCAAAGTGTGGGGAAGCAGGTGGAATGAAATTCCATTTGGTGCCGTTGTTCGCCAGTACCTCTGCCACATCCTTCCAGTCCACCTTCTCCTCTTGGAGTAGTTTCTTCAACTCCCTATCGCCACCGATGAAATTCGTGCCGCAATCACTGAACAGCTCTCAGCACAGTCCTCGTCGAGCCACAAACCTGCGGAAAGCTGCTAAAAACGCTTGTGTGGTCATATCGCTTACCAGCTCTATGTGTACCGCCTTGGTAGCCATACAGACGAATACGGCGAAGTATCCCTTTAACAGCTTCGCATTGCGCCCCTTCCACGTCTTCACGTCTATGGGACCCGCGTAATCTACTCCCGCGTACGTAAACGGCCTGGATATTGCTGTTCTGGCTGCCGGTAGATTACCCATCAGTTGTGTCATCGGCTTTGCTCCGAATCTGAAGCAGATGGTGCAATCATGTACGTGTTTTTTCACCGCGTTTTTTATAGCAAATATCCAGAAACTTTGGCGTAAGTACGCAATGACCTTTTGGGTCCCGCCATGGAGCGTTTTTTCATGCGCTTCTTTAATCAATAATTTTGACAGTGGATGATTGGGTTTGAGAACTACTGGATGCCTTGTGTGGTATGGTGAATCTGCGTTCTGTAGCCTCCCCCCCACTCGAATGATACCCTCTGAATCCCTAAATGGGTTTAAAGACTTATATCCCCTAACAACTTCCTTCTTCCTCCCTAAACATCTCCTCTTGTGTTGCCCGAACAATCCGCATTAGCGCACTCTCCAGTTCATGTGGCGACAGTACCTCTCTAGGATGTCCTCCATCGGTCTTTTTTGAACTTGGTAAGACTCGCAAACAGTACGCAAGTATACGGGTTGCTCTCGATAGCGTTGAGTACTTTGCAATAAACTCCGTTATCCAATTTTTCTCCTGACAGTGTAGTAGATGAACAGCTGTTGCACGAGCTTCATGTTGAGTGTCTAGGCAGGAAGGTTGCTCTGGGAAGGGATTATCCCAGCTCTGCCTCAGAAACTCCGGGCCCCGCCACCATAATGTGTTGTTGACTATCATCGATGGGTTGATTCCACGTGAGGCTAGATCCGCGGGGTTCAGCTCTGATGGTATCCAGATTTCGCAGCTCGTCAGTTTTTGAATCTGTGACACTCTATTGCCGATGAAAGTCTTCCATCTCGACGGAGGTGCGCGTATCCAGCACAGCGTGATCACGGAATCCGTCCATGCACAGATCGTAGCCATCTCTAACCCTAAGACTCGAGAAGTCTCATGCAGAAGTTTTGCCAACAGCACTGCTCCACTTAGCTCCAACCTGGGTAATGTTACTGTTGCTAATGGAGCTACCCTTGTTTTGGAGATCAGCAACTGTATGTGGACTTCATCGTTTTCGTTGAGAACCCTCAGGTAAACTGCTGCTGCATACGCCTTCTCGGAAGCATCGCTGAAGCCGTGAATCTCCATCTTCTTGACCTTCTGTGTAGTGTTGATCCACCTCGGAATTTAGACCCTTTCAATGGATGGAAGGTCGTCGCGGAAGACTTGCCATTCTTGTTTGACCTCTGATGGGAGGGGTTGATCCCAATCCAGGCCTCTCCACCATAGCTGTTGCATCATCAGTTTTGTCTTGATAATGCAAGGCGAAACCCAGCCCATCGGATCATACAGCCTTGCTATGGATGACAATATCGACCTTTTCGTAACTTCACCATCGTTGAATTGTGCTACCTGAAAGGAAAAGATGTCGGGAATCGGTAGCCACCTTATTCCAAGGGTTTTGACATTGGAAGATTCAGATGGGACAGAAAAGTTTACTTCCCGATGATCTGGCGGAACCTGTTCCAATACCTGCTCGCAGTTGCTGACGTACTTCTGCAGATGAAAACCTGCTGTGTTCAACAAACCGCTGACTGCCTTCAGCTTTTGTTGAGCTTCCTCTATGCTCTCCGCACCTGTGATGACATCATCGACATAGGTTTCCTCCTTGATGATGGAAGTGGCTAAAGGAAACCGCAACGCTTCATCATCCGCGAGCTTCAACAGCACTCTTATCGCTAAGTACGGCGCCGATGCAGTCCCAAACGTAACTGTTTGCAGCCGGAAGGTCTTCAGGTCTTGGTTCGGATCATCTCTCCACAGGATCAATTGGTAGTCAGCATCTGGAACGTTGATACGAATCTGACGGTACATCTTCTCTACGTCGCCAGTAAAGGTATACCGATATTTCCGCCACCTCATGATCACGTCTGTAACATTCCTTAGAATCTTAGGTCCCACCATCAATTTGTTATTCAAGGAAGAGCCAAAAATGGGTTTGAAGGTTGCGTCGAAAACCACTCGCAACTTCGTGGTGGTACTGGATTCCTTAATGACTTCATGATGGGGAATATAGTAGTGGAATGGTGTATTCAGTACCCCGTAATTCTCATCGACTGGACTCATCTGTCCGAGCTCGAGATACTCTGAAATACATTTGGAATATTCCATGCGTAGCGTTGGGTTACTTTGGAGCCTCTTTTACAATTGTAGAAAACGCCCAACTGCACCTTGCTTAGACGGATCCATATGTGGGTATTTACCATCCTTAAATGGCAACCGGGCTTCATGACGGCCATTGGGTAAGCGCCTTGTGTTTGCTAAGAAATGTTCCTCATAAACCTTATCTTCTTCAGCTTCGTATTTCTCATATGGTTCTTCTTCAACCTCCCAGAACCTTCGAAGTGTTGTGTCGAGATCTACCTGGCTCAGGAAGCTATGTAGTGGCCTTTGGACTTCACAGGGAACCTTTCCCAGCAAGATCCATCCTAAATGGGTGTTTTGTGGCACTGGACCTGAAAGTTCGTTCGACCTGATGATATCTCCAAGGATGATTTCAGCGTAAATGTCACTGCCGAGCAGTAAATCTACGTTGGTGGCTAGATTGAATGTAGGATCTGCCAATGGTAAGCCCTCCAAATGCTGCCATTTGCCGAAATTAATTTTCTGGGCCGGGAGAAGCCCAGTCAGGGACTTGAAGACTAATGCTCGCATTGTACCTGCAAAATCCGAGGTCAGTGACTCGAAGATAAGGTCCATTACCTTATGGGTTGCTCCACTGCTGACCTTTCCCAGCCCACTAACTTCGACAAATGTTCTCTTCGTCTTCAGGTTTAGCCGCTGAATCGCTGCTTCGGTGATGAAGGACGCCTCCGATCCTGGATCCACCAGAGCTCTCAAAGTCAAATTACCTCCCGCTGCTGTCTTCACGGTAACTAAAGCTGTGGCCAGCAATACCTGAGTGTTGGTGTGGACGTGCTAGCTATTGAGATGGGAGCTTGTTGATGGCTGCTGCTGTACTTGCGGTTGGAACTCTGGCGCATTAGGATTTGTAGCGGATAATTGGTAAGTATGTGTCTGTGGGTGCCTTGTGTTTGTGAAACAGTGTTGGGCCTATGTGTTGTATGTGCATAAGGAGTGCTAAGAGTGGATGCATGAGTGTGCTCGGGATTGTGTGGAACATCATGCAGTAATATGTGGTGGCGCTGCTTACAAAAGTAGCAGCACTTAGAGCTGGGACACCTGTGCTTAAAATGGCTGTAAGCTAGGCAGTTCTCACACACCTTGGCGTCGTACACTGCTTGACGCCTGTGAGTTGCATCCATCTGCAAGAACCTTTTGCACTCCCTCAGTGAATGTTGGCTCTTTTGACAAACTCTTCAAACTATTTTACCCCTGTGTGTTTGCTGAGTGCGAAACACCTGCTGCCACCCTGACCTGCTCTGACCTGACTTGCTACTGATACTCGACTGCTGATCCAGCACCTCAAGTGAGCGAAAGCGACATTCTAAAAACTCCAAAAAATCTTTCAACGTAGGCAATTCCTTCTTTGCACCTAATCTCACTTCCCACAGCTGCTGTGTTGTCGAGGATAGCTTCTGGACCATAATATAGGTGAGAATTGCATCCCAATGTGCTGCTGGAAGACCTAAATTTTCTAACGAGTGGATAATCTCTCTAGAAGTGTTTAGCAGACGCTTTACGCTTTCGGCTGAATCCTTGGTAATTGCGACTTGCCCAAATAACAACCTAAACTGTGTGTTGACTAAAACCTTGGTATGATAGTAGCGCTCGACCAAAATTGTCCACGCTCGCTTATAATTCCACTTATCAATCGACAGATGTTGCAGTAACCGTTCCGCCTCACCACTCACATTGGACTTCAAATAGTGAAGTTTCTGCACGTCCATCAATGAAGCATTCGTGTGAATAAGGGACATGAACAGATCGTGGAATGACCTCCAGCTTTCGTAACTACCAGCAAAGTTTGGTAGGTTTATTTTTGGCAACCTCAGCTCAATGTGGCCGTGATCCTTTCCATGGTCTCCTTTTAAGAGTGACGGTTTCGCATCCTTATTAGCTGCTTCGGTAGAGGCAGGTTTTGGAAGTTCGTCAATCGCATCTAGAATATCCGCCCTATACTCAATATAAATTTCTTCGATTTACAGATGCATCTCCGCGAAGTCTTCCTTTTCCAGCTCGGGTTCAACCTTTCCAGCGCCGATGATCTCATCGTTGTTTTTGGACGATGAAAACAAATCCTCCAACATGTTCAGGCGAGTTCTCAGGTAATTCTCCCTTTTTAACCGTTGTGCATCTGCCTTACAAAAATGTTCGTGGCCCTTTTTTATCCGTAAAATGACATTCTTTTGCAGCTTACCAAACATTTTCCCACAGTAGTTTTATAAACCCAATAAAAAACAAAAAGGAAAGAAAAGGATTCGACTCACTGCGCTTTATTCGCCAACCGCCTGCAATGTGTTGAAAGCTTCTCCTGTTGTGCACTGGAGTCTTCTGTTGCCGTTGTCCACTGACGTCTGCTACTGCCGCTGTCCACTGCAGTCTCCGACGGGTCTTCTGATGGCAGCTCTCCAAAATGGATTATTTTTTATTTTTTAATTTAGTCTTTTAAAAAAAAAAAAAAAAAAACCGCGCGCACACACACACACACACACTTTTGTGAAAAAAAAAGAATGTTTGAAAAATGAAACAAATAAGCACCGTGTTGAATAAAATTATTTGAAACCGAAAAAAAAAAATTTTCTGTAAATAAATTTTTTTTGCAGAGTGTACTGCACTGGTTGGGTGTCAAATCGCCCAAAACCAAATCGCCCAAAATGCAAAAAAATTAAAAAAATGTCAAATCACCCAAAAAACAGGTTGGGCGATTTAACATTTTTATTTTTTGGGCGATTTGACATGATGTCAAAACACCCAAAAAAGTGATTTTGGGCGATTTTGTGTTTCGGCTACCTTAAGACGGATCTGTGTCATATCGCCCAACACCAAATCGCCCAAATCTGGAAAATGTCACATCGCCCAACATTTTTGGGCGATTTAACACTATGACAGATCGACCAAGAAATGAAATGTCAAATCACCCAAAGCAGAAATGGGCATTTCATCGCAATTTGAAAATACCAACACATAGGAAGGTCAAAAAAGACAACCAAATTGAAAAAGGTTGAAAACATTTATTTTCCGCAATTTTGGGCGCAGGGATATTAGTCCCCGGGGCATAAGTCCCACCGCATTGGGACATAAAATGTTGTAGACTAAGAACTGGTGAAATTTTTTCATGATTATTTCGTCAACAAAATTTTGCTTATTTTTTGGTTGTCGTGTTCGGCTACATTGCGGATGTGAAATTCTGGCGGACCTGGACCGGGCGTTTTAGGGGCTACAGGGCCTCAAAGTTGTAAAAAATGTTGGAAAAAAAATTATAGCGTCAACTTTGAGTCTTTGCTTGATGAATCGCAATTAAAAATCATATCGTGTAGTGAAATTGCCAGAGCGATTGGGTGGTCGCAAACCCCTGCCAGAGTGCCCGAAACATGTAACAGAAACTCCAATTTTTAAGTTATTTCGTCAGCACTCAAATTTTGGTATATCATCTAGTATATACTGGTGAATCTAGAACTGAAATGCCAGAGCAAAATTCCGGTCGCAACACCTTGCCAGAGCGCGTCAAAGCGCATTGCGCGTGAGGGGCCTTTTCAATGGTTTCTAAAAGGGATTGTTGCATATCTTCAAAAATATGTAAATGATTAAAAATATTTCAACTGATTCTGAAAGATTATGCAATGGTCTTTAAGACCGTGTATTAAGTTCAGCCCTAACATTTATACTTTCGAAAATATTCGATTTTAAAACCCAACATTTCGAAATCAGCCAAATACTTTTTATACTCATGATGTTCCGACACTTAAAGTAACATAAGAGATTTTCTTTTTTTGTTCTTATTTTCAGTAAGTTCAATCATTAGTAGTTAAATCTGCAATTTATAAAAAAAAAAGTCTTCACCATAAGTCAAAATACATTGCATTACTCACTTTAAGGTATGCGTAAATATGAGATGAGTTTATTCAGAAGTACAAATAAATTTTTAGAATTTCTCTGTTTAATTTGCAGCAGTTTTAATCTGCCTGTTAATACAATTATAATAAAACTATAACATTAAAATTTATTTCGAGTAATAAGTAACAAAATCGATTTTTCGTCATTCTCCTCCGCTGAAAAGGTTTCCCTCATCATTGGATTCTTCGTCACTGCAATAGTTACGTCCGTTGTTTGGAAAATATAGTTAAATATCATTTGTAAGGTGCATACATATCAGCGGATGTGAAATCAAATTATACCTAATTCAAATTCTTTTTCAGTTGTTGGTTGAATGATGACATCATTGACAAATGGTGGTAACTGATCTCCTTCAAACCACATAAAATCATAACTTCCATTGTTTTCTAACCATCCGTTCTGCTTTGGTAACAAGGTAGTAGGATTTTTAGAAGAAGCATTGTTCCAGATAGAAGTTATATATTGAGCGCGTAACAGCTGTTGGTGTAGTTCTGATCGACAGGGTGGCAAACTCGAAGCATCGAAACTTTTGAGCTTAACGTCAAATGATTCTTTGAGATCCTTTACCTTATACGTGTTATTAAATTTTTCAAGTCTTGCGTCGTCTACCGTTTCCGTATTTCTGATGTTATACATGTGACACAAAACGATTACAATAACTTTAAAGGTCGCTTCTCTTGAAACAAGATCGGTTTTTCCTAGCTTAGCGAACGCTGTTTGATATTCTAAGGAATTTTCCTGTAGTTTCCACGGTTTTAGTTTTCCTTTCCTAAAAAATGCTGGATTACAATCGCAGCCAGCTGTCGCATGAAAACATGGCAAGGAACTTGATAGTGGTTCTTTTAAGGAAAGGTATAATTTGGATACATCAATGTATCGTTGATAGTTCCCAACTCCAACCTCCATCCAAACCTTTATTGAACTTTTTAGATTTTTCATGTTTCCAAGAAGTATTACAAGAACATCCGTATCAGAGCATATTACCAAAATATTAAATTCATCTTTCATCTTAGTTATGTGATAAATTATTTTTGTATCCGCTTATTCATGTTCTTCGCAGGAGTAAGTGTTGTCAATTACTTTCACTATTTTACCATTATGGCATTTAAAGCGATAACATAAATCATAATTTAAATAGATTGTTTTACATGAAAAATCTAATATTTTGATAAGATGCTCTGATACGGATGTTCTTGTAATACTTCTTGGAAACATGAAAAATCTAAAAAGTTCAATAAAGGTTTGGATGGAGGTTGGAGTTGGGAACTATCAACGATACATTGATGTATCCGAATTATACCTTTCCTCGAAAGAACCACTATCAAGTTCCTTGCCATGTTTTCATGCGACAGCTGGCTGCGATTGTAATCCAGCATTTTTTAGGAAAGGAAAACTAAAACCGTGGAAACTACAGGAAAATTCCTTAGAATATCAAACAGCGTTCGCTAAGCTAGGAAAAACCGATCTTGTTTCAAGAGAAGCGACCTTTAAAGTTATTGTAATCGTTTTGTGTCACATGTATAACATCAGAAATACGGAAACGGTAGACGACGCAAGACTTGAAAAATTTAATAACACGTATAAGGTAAAGGATCTCAAAGAATCATTTGACGTTAAGCTCAAAAGTTTCGATGCTTCGAGTTTGCCACCCTGTCGATCAGAACTACACCAACAGCTGCTACGCGCTCAATATATAACTTCTATCTGGAACAATGCTTCTTCTAAAAATCCTACTACCTTGTTACCAAAGCAGAACGGATGGTTAGAAAACAATGGAAGTTATGATTTTATGTGGTTTGAAGGAGATCAGTTACCACCATTTGTCAATGATGTCATCATTCAACCAACAACTGAAAAAGAATTTGAATTAGGTATAATTTGATTTCACATCCGCTGATATGTATGCACCTTACAAATGATATTTAACTATATTTTCCAAACAACGGACGTAACTATTGCAGTGACGAAGAATCCAATGATGAGGGAAACCTTTTCAGCGGAGGAGAATGACGAAAAATCGATTTTGTTACTTATTACTCGAAATAAATTTTAATGTTATAGTTTTATTATAATTGTATTAACAGGCAGATTAAAACTGCTGCAAATTAAACAGAGAAATTCTAAAAATTTATTTGTACTTCTGAATAAACTCATCTCATATTTACGCATACCTTAAAGTGAGTAATGCAATGTATTTTGACTTATGGTGAAGACTTTTTTTTTTCTAAATTGCAGATTTAACTACTAATGATTGAACTTACTGAAAATAAGAACAAAAAAAGAAAATCTCTTATGTTACTTTAAGTGTCGGAACATCATGAGTATAAAAAGTATTTGGCTGATTTCGAAATGTTGGGTTTTAAAATCGAATATTTTCGAAAGTATAAATGTTAGGGCTGAACTTAATACACGGTCTTAAAGACCATTGCATAATCTTTCAGAATCAGTTGAAATATTTTTAATCGTTTACATATTTTTGAAGATATGCAACAATCCCTTTTAGAAACCATTGAAAAGGCCCCTCACGCGCAATGCGCTTTGACGCGCTCTGGCAAGGTGTTGCGACCGGAATTTTGCTCTGGCATTTCAGTTCTAGATTCACCAGTATATACTAGATGATATACCAAAATTTGAGTGCTGACGAAATAACTTAAAAATTGGAGTTTCTGTTACATGTTTCGGGCACTCTGGCAGGGGTTTGCGACCACCCAATCGCTCTGGCAATTTCACTACACGATATGATTTTTAATTGCGATTCATCAAGCAAAGACTCAAAGTTGACGCTATAATTTTTTTTTCCAACATTTTTTACAACTTTGAGGCCCTGTAGCCCCTAAAACGCCCGGTCCAGGTCCGCCAGAATTTCACATCCGCAATGTATCCGAACACGACAACCAAAAAATAAGCAAAATTTTGTTGACGAAATAATCATGAAAAAATTTCACCAGCTCTCCGTCTATTGGGTCTTATGTCCCACCTACAAACCTCTTAAGGAAAAAAACGGCCAAATAAGATGGGGCATACATAAGTCCACAATATATAAACAGTGCAATGTGTAAGGGGGGGCATGCTGACCCCCTGCAACCCCCCTGCTTGGGGTCACTGTTGGATTTGAGGCGGGTGCGAGGTTGGGTGCGAAACATGGATATAAAGAAACTTTGCATACACGCATCCTTGCACCCACCTCAAATCCAACAGTGACCCCAAGCAGGGGGGTTGCAGGGGGGCAGCATGCCCCCCCTTACACATTGCACTGTTCATGCATTGTGGACTTATGTATACGCCTCTTCGAAAAAAAAAAATAAAAGTTGACATACATATGTATGTCCCTGCGCTCATTATTAATAATCGGAAATGAAGGATTGAAGAAATGGATGTATTGCCAAAAAAAGCGTAAGCTGCATTGAGCCTTACTTTCGACGTCAATCGCGCTGATTGCTTTGTCAGCCTCACACTTACAGTTACGGGGAAACAAAATCGCTCGGTGGGGGGAGGAGGGTCCGCGCGGGGTTGCGTGGCGCAACGCGACGCGACGCGAAACGGTAACCGCGCCGCATCGCGCCGCGTCCAGCCGTCCTTCGCGCGCGGACGGACGTGAAAGTGCTGTGACCGCTAATGTAATTGTTACAATTCGTTTTGAATGCAGTCTTAAACCCAATTTAACGAAAATGTCAATCCGCCCAAAATCTGTTATATTTTTGGGTGATTTGACATTAAGCTAAATAGCCCAAAATTAAAAATGTTAAATCGCCCAAAAAGATTTTTGGGCGATTTGACATTTTTCTGCATTTTTTCGCATTTTGGGCGATTTGGTTTTGGGCGATCGGAAGCAAGGCTATTAATGAATTCTGACAAAACGCCACTTTCTTGGGCGTTTTGTCATTTTTTAATTTTTGGGCGATGTGTCGTTGTGTCATATCGCCCATAATTTTTGGGCGATGTGACATTTTTCCGATTTGGGCGATTTGGTTTTGGGCGATTTGACACCCAACCTACTGCACCACACTCTATTGTTTTTTTTTTTTTTGCACTTTGTTCTTATCTGGCTCGATAGGACCAAAAAATGTTCTTTGTGTAATTCACTGTAAAAAATTCCCTGTTACAACGGGCAGAATTTTCTTAACAGAAGAAATGAAAACACTAACTCTGTTACGTTATAAAATAGGGAATGCCTTTAATTCTGTTGTTTGCATTATATATGTATAAGAATTTACTTTATGTACCATATTTGACAGCAAATAAAGGGAAATTATTTTGGAACAATTGTTGACTTCTACAGTCTTTCACTAAGCAGCATTGCCATATCATCTCAAACACGTACTGCTCAAGGATGAGCGTCTGCCACCAACCAATTGGATGTTGGGGAAAATTGAAGAATTACATCCCGGAAAGGTCGAGCAAGTTCACGCTGTAACTGTATTTAGCAACAATAAATCCATGATGAGGCCAACAACCAAACTTTGTCCTCTGCCTATCGAAGATAATCAGGGTTATCGTTAATAAATTTTCCCTCAGAATTTTTCCCCCGAACAAAAATTAAGTATGTTCAAAAAAGAGGAAATAATTCCGCGGAAAAGAAATAGGCATCGTGAATAACAATTCAGGAACATTTTCAACGCAATCGCGATATTTAATTTTTTTCCTATTTTTGAAGATACCTACTTTTTGTTCAGGGGAAAAATTCCGACGGAAAATTTATTTACGATAACCCTGAATGTGAATAGCCCTCGAGATATTGAAGCAGATCAAGCCAACATAAATAAGACAAGAAAGGTTTACGATTGTGGCTTAAACATTCTGAACATATTATTACTTGTGGCACTAACAACAACATTCATACCGTCAATTAAATCACAACTATTTGACAAGGAAGTAGAGATAACTCCATTCAAAAACCGCAAAGGGATTTACTTCGAGAAGATTGGTAGCTTTAATCTGATAATCACCGACTGGAAAATAATTGCCTATTATGATATGACCAATTATTGGAGAGAAGCTTCGAACAAAACGATTCCCGATCGACTTTATTGGTACCGTAGCAAATAAGCTCTTCGGAGTTTTCGACGAGTCATATGCTGAACACTATGAGCAACAAATTCAGGAAACACGAGTAAATGAGAATCACCTACTAGAATTAATAAAAAACCAGACTTCGGTGGCAGAATCAACGAGTAATATTTCACAGAAAAATACTGAAACCATTACTGCACAACTACAACCGTTCCAAAATGACGTAGAGAACCTGAAGAGCAGTGCAATCAAGTCAAACAACCAGAATGATGCAGAACAGAAGTTTCTAGCATTGTCAGCATATGCGACATTAGCAATGTTGAATTATCAACAAACGCAGAATTATCTACTGAATACTCTAACTGATTTACATCATGCCAAAATCAACCCTCTGGTGATCACACCAGGCCAACTTCGATCGCAGTTAACGTTGATAAAAAGCCGCTTGCAACCAAAGATATCTGTAGCAGGAGAAGAAACGCATTCGAGTTTGTTAGGACTGCACAACCTTTGACGGCTAGGGCAAGAGTAACGGAGCGAAATATAATAATAGCGAAGAGCGAAATATTATAATAATTCGACATAAGAGTGCCTTTAATCAACACAGAAGACTTCGACCTATTCAAGGTCATACCTATTCCGACTCCCCACAATAATGAATACGTTTTCATTGAACATTGCTACGAGAATCATACTACAGAATGACAAGGGAGGAGCTAGCGAAGTGCACAAGAACCAGCGAAAAATATCTTTGTCAGTAACAGCATCCGATGTTTAATCGCCGGTCCAATGTCAGCAGATGTAAATTGGATCTGCTGACGCATGCTAAGGAGTTGTCATCCTATTGTAAACTACGCAGCATCAAACCATCCCCTGTTTGTATTCAGCTTAACAATGGCAGTAGCTGGATTTACGACGTGGACAGGATGTACACATTCAACGTAATTTGTGGTGTCTTGGAGGTCTTCCGACACTCCTAGATGTTTTTTGGGTAAGTGATAAGAGCAAAGTAGCCCTTTATGATCAACTTTCAGCTCCAGTGTTCTCGAAGCATGATCTGATTTATCTTGCTTTTGATTTTATTGCTACGTCCATTGTTAAATCCTATCAATACAGAGACTTTAAGAATATTGAGTATCCTTTACTAGAAGAGCATACAAGAAGTGTAATCTGGGAAAATATTTATTACTTATCGTCATCTAATGAACAGGTCCAATTTCTTAATGAAAACATCAATATTTTGTACAACCGTCATGTAGCCTTGAAAACCAAATTTGTCCAGCCCAAAAATCAACCATGGTTTACTGTACGTATCCGAACACTTATGTTGCAACGTGATCAAGCGTATAACCGTTGGAAGAGATTTCGTCTGGATGAATTCCGACGTACATACTGCTCCCTTCGCAACAGGGTTGTTATGGAGATCCGTAAGGCCAAATCCGAAGTGTTTTCAAACCGACTAAACCCCACCCTAGGCAGTCGGCAGTTATGGAATAACCTCCGCAGTATCGGCTTAGGGAAATCAAAGTGCATACAGACCGAAGATATTGATTGCAATGCTCTCAATCACAAATTTGTATCTGCAACTTCACAACCACAGATATCTATGAGAGCTTCTTCTAGTATTTCAGCCGGTGAAACTTTATCGCCTACAACAGAGGCACTTCGTTTCAGCTTCAGAACAGTAGACTGTGCTGAAGTGGTTGAAAGTCTCCTCTCAATCAAGTCCTCAGCTGTAGGACTGGACGAAATTAATCCTCTATTTTTGAAAATTATATTGCCAATCATACTCCCATATATCACATATATATTTAATTCAATTTTGACAACTGGGGAATATCCTCTACAATGGAAATTGGCAAAAATCGTTCCTATTCCCAAAGATTCTAAAGGTGAGGAGTTTAGACCTATCTCAATTCTGCCATATTTATCAAAAGTTTTAGAAAGAATATTACAAAATCAAATGAGTTTACACCTCAACAATGGCAATTTCTTGACGACATATCAATCCGGTTTTCGAAAAAAAACACAGTTGTATAACGACTTTAATAAGTGTTACTGAGGATATATGGCAAGCTATCGAGGAAGAGAAGGTGACCTTTTTAGTTCTGCTGGACTTTTCCAAGGCATTTGACACTGTTGTCCATTCTCATTTGTGTGATAAGTTGTTTAGGCTTTTTAAATTTTCCACTAGTGCAGTCAAATTGATTCATTCCTACTTATCGGGTAGGATGCAAGCTATCCGATTAGACAGGATTCAGTCAGATTTCCTAGAAACTCTAAATGGTGTTCCCCAGGGATCTATCTTAGGACCGCTTCTATTTTCACTGTACGTAAATGACCTTCCATCCATTGCTAAACACTGCGCTTTGCATATGTATGCTGATGATGTGCAAATGTACATGAGTTGCCCACTTGGCCTTATAGAGCATGGCGCCGCCTGCGTCAATGAGGACCTAGAGAAAATTATGCGTTGGTCACAGGCAAATGGTCTTTTGTTAAACTCTACAAAATCCAAGTGCTTAGTTGTTTCAAGGTATCCATTGGACCTTTCTTACTTTCCTCCTATAGTCCTAAACAACGCTCCTATTAAATATGTTGAAAGGGCTAAAAACCTTGGAATGATTTTTAACCGCAACCTGACCTGGGATAACCATATCAACGCCGCGATCGGAAAAACTCATGGTGTACTTAGAACTTTGTGGGCAACTCAATCCTTTACTCCTGTTAGGACCCGCATTATGCTGACAAAAACGTTGGTCATACCAACACTAATTTATGGATGCGAAATTTTCGGAAAGTGTAGCTCTGTCAGTAAAAGAAGACTGTGTGTCACCTTTAACAATGCTATTAGGTACGTTTTCGGACTACGAAGGTACGACCATGTGTCAAGCTTTTCCAGACGCATTTTCGACATGACATTTGATAGCCTTCTTCAGTTTCGCACCGTAACTTTGCTCTCACACATCCTGCAATCACGACAACCCCCGTACCTCTATGAAAAACTAATAATGGCTTCCTCAAACAGATCTGGCCACTTAATTCATCCTCGATACTCTTACCTTACCTCCGAGCGTCAGTTTTTTATTAATGCTATCCGCTTATGGAATTCTTTGCCGCGTTCTATTAGACGTATTGAAAACGCAGCAAGGTTTAAAAATGTATTAATTATTTATCTATCTCAAAATAGATGGTTAAAAATAATGTAATCTATTTTAACTTAACTCCTTCTTGTCTAATTCATGTATATTCTATTTAATATTGCAGCTTTTATCTGTAGTCTAAGCTTATCACTAATTAATAAGATATTATACCTTAAAGTGTATAGGCATTACAATGATAATAAATGAAATGAAATGAAATGAAAAGTCCGGGGGATATCACTACAAGATGACGGGATATTGATGCTACAGCAAAATTGTATACTTCAACAAAATTCGATGACCATCAGTTCTTATAGCAGCAGTTCTAGCAGCATCAACGCAGCTTTCATTCCAGTTACAAATATTACAGAAATATTGTCTGGAAGACCTAGGAACACATCCAAGCCGCCTGTCATTCCACACGTCATACTCAAAGCTACAAGCTACCACTGTTTCTCTCTGAGTGTTGATGGGGACACACGCATAGGGAATAACTCCTAATTGATCTTAAAGTTTAAACCTTAGTTCAGATCTTAAATTCCCACGGCTCTATTTGACTGTTGAAATCCATATTACTTTTACAAGTGTAAAAAAATGAAGTGCGGTTTATGCAATTTAAAAGTCGATAGACATGATCTTAAAATACAGTGGTTTATTTGCAAAGAATACTATCATGCTGGGTGCGTTAAACTAGAAAAAAAAGAGATTGAATTCTTCGAGAGAAATGGTCAAGGTTTTAAATGTGGTAGTTGCGTCACAAAGAGGAGAAAATCAATACTAATTGATGCTCCCATAAATCCATCTGCTGACATCGTCTCTTCTAAGAGTACTTCTTCTACACGCCCTCCAAATACTTCTGGTTCTCGTTCCGGTAGCGGTAGTGTTATTGCAAGTACGTCTACAGTAATTAAAAGTCCAACAGCTACAATCTCTTCGCTTGCTTCCAATGACGTCAATAATACGGCTGATCAAACAATAACAATTCAAATGTTATATGCTGAGATCATTAAACTGAGTCAAGTTGTCACTGAGGCGCTCTCTAAAATCAGCCACCTTGAAGAAAAGAATGCTTCTCTTAATAAGAAGGTAGACTTTTTGGAGTTAAAATTGAATGCACTTGAGCAGAGAGAGAAACAATGTTCGGTTGACATTGTTGGCATACCCGATGTAAGCGATGCAAATGTTGAGGAGAGAGTGAAAATACTTTTAACGGCTCTCAATGGTGAAGAATTCGATGCAAACGAAGTTGAATCTTGTTACGTCAAGAGTGTAAGAGTGAACACTATAAACAAAAAGAATAATACGGCTTCTAACATCGTGTGTGTAAAATTCTCATCTCTCTTACGTAAAAAAACTGTGATGAAAAAGATGCGTGAGAGCAGACACCTTTCTTCGTCCAATGTTTTCGGTGCTCTAAAGAAGATTGATAACAGTCATAACAGCAGCAACAACAACACCAACAGCAGCAGCAGCAACAGCAAGATCTACATTAATGATTGTCTCACTACGTATACACGATCTTTATTGAAAAAGGCGAATGACCTCAAACATGACAACAAATGCAAATTTGTTTGGGTTAGGAATGCAACTGTTCTCATCAGGAAAAGAGAAGGCGGGAAAGTAATTAAAATTAGCAGTTTTGAGGATTTTTCCAAACTTGATAACATATAATTTTTCTTTTCTTTCTGATCTATGTTAAATAATACTAATTCATTTATTAATCCTCATGATAACACAAGTGATAATAATAGCTTTTCCTCTTCCAATAACTTTAATTGCCTTTGTATAGATCATCCAAGCAATGAGCAGTTTTCAGGTTTTTCGGTCATACATCAAAACATTCGCAGTATGCGGACTAACTTTGATACTTTTTCCACTCATCTTGCATCTTTGGATCATTTACCTGATCTTATTTTTCTTTCTGAAATTTGGATTTTCGAAGAAGAGATTTCCGACTATAAAATACCAAATTATACTTTTGTAGCTAATTGTAACGACTCTTACTCAGCCGGAGGTGTCGCAGTATTCTACAGAAGTGATTTAATGGGATGTGAAATTAAAAACTCGAAAATGGAAAGTGCAGATATTATTGATATTTGTTGTGAAATTTCTGGTGTTCGTTACTGTTTTATATGTATCTATAGACTTCACAAGTGTACGGTAAGGGCCTTTTTAAATGAGTTTTCAGGATTCTTGGAACTTAAATCTTGTAGGAACATGATTCTGTTGGGCGATTTAAATATTAATATTTTGTCTGATTCACCCGATGTAGACAATTATTTATCGATTTTAGCTTCGTTTGGTTTTGGTTCTCTTTTGAATCAACCTACTCGGTCTGAGTCTTGTTTAGACCATATTTTTTTAAGGTTTCATAGAAACAATAATGTTACTCATAAAGTGGTGGCCTATGATTTAAGAATAACGGACCATAGTTTAACTAGTATTCAACTTGATTGCAAGGTACATAGAATTAAACAATCCTTGTATAAGAATCACAACAAAATTGACTTTGTTGCTCTTAAATCACGTCTGAACTTTGAGCTTTGGGATGATGTTTTCGATTCACTGGATCCATCCATTGCTTTTGATTTGTTTCTAAACAAGCTGCAGTCTTATTTATCAAGCTGTAGTCTGAATAAAAATAGCAAGTTAAGATGTCTTAAACAGTGGATGACTCTTCCTTTACTCAGTAAAATAAGAAAGAAAAAACAACTACATTCACGAGTTAAAAAACATCCTAACAATGCTAGACTTAAAAATTATTATAACAAATTGTGTCTAGAACTAAAAACTGATATACCACATTGCAGGGATACCTATTTTAGGAATAAATTAGCTGAAAATATTGGCAACGCTAAAAAGGAATGGGAAATTGTTAACGAGATTTTAAACAGAACTAAGAAGAATGATGATATCATCTTAAGCAATAATAATGTTAATGTGTCTGAGCCTTTACAAGTTGCAAACTTGTTCAACGACTTTTTTACCAATTTGAACTCTTCGTTTGGTTTTCCAAATGATGATAGTTTTACTTGTCAATGTGATTACGGTCTAAAAGAAGCGTGTTTGCAATCACAAACCTTTTTCTTTGAGGAATTTTCAGCACTTGAGATTCATAAAATCATTATGTCTCTTAAAATAACTAATTCATCTTCTTTTGACCAGATCTCCAGCTATGTCTTGAAGCAAATTTCTTTCCACATTGCAGATGTCTTAAGCTTCATTTTTAATCTCTGCGTTAAGCGCGGAATTTTTCCGGAAGCACTGAAAACAGCGGTTGTGATTCCACTCCATAAAAAAGGTGATACTATGGTGCTAAACAATTACCGTCCTATTTCACTTCTCTCAGTGTTTTCGAAAATTTTCGAGTCTAGAGTTTTATCTTTTTTAGACAGGACGAAGTTCTTCAGCGATTGCCAGTTTGGTTTCAGGAGCGGCAGGTCCACAGAGAGTGCTCTACTTAAATTAACTGGTGAAATATATAATAGTGTAAATGCATCTCAAATCTCTGCTGCCCT
This sequence comes from Brachypalpus laphriformis, assembly GCA_945910035.1. Taxonomy (NCBI): domain Eukaryota; kingdom Metazoa; phylum Arthropoda; class Insecta; order Diptera; family Syrphidae; genus Brachypalpus; species Brachypalpus laphriformis. The sequence goes on from OX246755.1 coordinate 53,324,816, forward strand.
ATTCATAGATATAACTAAAGCTTTCGATATGGTGAACCACTCTTTACTATTAAGTAAGCTTTATCATGCGGGTTTTAGAGGATTTATCCATGAGTGGTTTGCTTCATATTTAAAAAACCGTAAGCAAATGGTCAAGATCAAAAACTGCCTTAGTTCTCCAAAGTCCATTAATATGGGCGTTCCACAGGGTTCTGTTTTGGGTCCCATACTGTTTTTAATTTATGTCAATTCATTGTTTATCCAACCTTTTAAAGGTAAAATCACTGCCTTCGCTGACGATACTGCTCTTTCGTATTCTAATACCAATTATTTTAATCTTTTTTTGGATGTTAATAATGATTTAGAAATCCTGCGAAAGTGGTTCAAGCAACATCGTCTCGTAATCAGCACTAAAACGAAGTTTATGTTCTTTAATATCAAGGGTACAATCTGCGATGATTTTCCTCTATATTATCATTCACCGAGTTGCACACGATTTTGTTTGGTTGGTTGCCAGCATAATTCTGTTATCTTTAAGGACAATCTAAGTTGTATTGATGCTTGCTTTGAAATTGAACGTGTCCTTAATTTTAAATATTTGGGTATTATATTGGATTATAAGCTCAGTTGGAAGGAACATACTTCCTATCTGAAGCTATATTCAAATAGAGTAGTTAAACAGCTCTATCATCTTAGTCTCTACTGTAGTTTATTTATCTTAAAATTGGTTTACAATGGTCTGTTTAAATCCAAGCTACAGTACGGGTTATCTTGCTGGGGTGGCTCGTACTTTGTTAATATAAAACCTTTATTAATGAAACAAAAACATGCAATTAGAATTATGTGCAAAGTGAATCGTTGTACTCCTAGTTTTGAGTTGTTTCGGATCCTTGAAATTCTACCATTACGGCACTTATATTGTTACAAAGTTTTAAAAATATTTTTTGAAAATTCTGGATACTATGCTGTCAGATTAGATGAAAATTACAATTTACGTGTCAATACCAGAAATTTTGTCACATTACCAATAATCAATAAAACGCACTTTTCACGGTTCTACTTTGTCACTGCGCCTCGACTGTTTAATTTACTACCTGAAATCCTTAGATGCGAAAGAGTGAAAACAGTTTTCTTGCGTAACATCTTCCACTCTTAATTATTCTGCAATTGAGACATTTTTCATTCCTATGTTATGATTTATTTTAATTTCTGTTTGGATTTTCTGCTTCATTTTTACATTTTTACTTTTTATTTATTTATTTTTTTTTTTTTTCAATAACCTACCAATTTTTGATGATATTTTGAATTTTCCCCATCAACTGTTTTAAATAAGTATTTCAATTATTACCCGATACATTCGCCTCTTGTCTTCTGACAACTGAGTGTATCCTACACTATTTCATGCAAAAACTGTAAGATTCTTTAAAACTTATGTATTTTCCCACAATAATTGTTAAATTTTTAGCTATAAGTTTTGCTTTGAAATAAAGTTAATAATAATAATAAGATAGTCCCAACAGGAAAACTGTAGATTATCTCAGCAAAATAAAAGAAAAGCTAGAATGTCAATGGGAAAACTTTGACAGTTGGGATACTGAAATCCGCGGCATGTTCTCTGACCAACTTCAACACCCTTATTTCAAGAGGGATTATTACGAGTCAGTGCGAAAGGCAGCGGAAAGCATGCGAATCGATGTGGTTCGCCGAATTCGAAGGTATTTGTTCCAGCAAGGTTTTCGGTACAAGGCGAAACTCACAAGGAGGATAAAACGTCTATAGAAAGCAGTGCTGGAATAGATGATTCAACAAGGTCGGAAGTACCCCTAAAGCCCATAGCAAAGGCTCAAGGGCTAGGTGCAGTTCCAAAATCTAAGATGAGAATTTATACATAGACCACGCCACCAGGAGAACAACAACCTACCACGCCGAAAGCGTACATGAGCAAAAAGCAAAGATTTGGCCTCTTAATCGATATATTAAATAGGTCACTTAACTAGTCGATAGAAGAAGCATCACGACAAAGAAGTGACCGGTTCTGCTAAATAAGGGCAAGAAGTATTAAACAGAACTGGGAAGAAATCACGTGCTTGTATCACAAACTGGAGAACGAATACACTGCTGACGACGTGGAAGATTACTTTGATGCTCTTGGGAGTTGATGAAGTTACAAAAAATAGAGCTTCCCAAGTTTGATGGTGAATACTTGAATTGCTTGTAATTCCATGACTTATTTAAGCAGATGATTCACGACCAGCCAATTCCGCCAGTACAAAAGCTTTATTTCTTTTGAGCCAACGTAACTGAAAAGGCTGTGGAACTAATTCAAAACTTCAAACCAACAGACAGCAATTACTAAGTAGCATGGAACGTGCTTATTACAGTCGAGAACGGATAAGCGGAAAACGGATAAGTAGAAAAATCGCATAAGGGCAACGACTTTAGATGCACGTAGCCACTTCACGCGATTTCTATACAAATTTGTTCGTATAAGTGCAAAACGTTTAATTGAAAATTTCTTATAATTGAACAACTTTTCAAAACCCCGAATAAAGCTTTCCACTGTTTTTAAAACGGATAAGTGCAAATGCAAATTTAATTTTTTTTACATTATTAAGAAATTAAGTGGCAAGACTTACCACATGCGTATGAAATAGGACTAAAACAGATCGACTGACAAAAATAGCAGTTTGTATTTCAAATGAATCTGCCATTGCCCTTAATTTCTCGCATTAAAATGTTCACGTGTCAACAGTTTTTTTATTATTTTAAACAAATTGCTACTGCAAAAATGTTCATTCAAATTAATTACCTTTAGTAAGCTAAGTCAAAAGCGAAGAAGCAAAGAACTTCTTTTCTCGCTTTTTTTTTCAATTTCTTTTTCTTTGATTAGCTCAAGCTTTTGACTTATAAATGAATAAATAAATATTTGGCGCAACAGCTCTTTAAGTGTCAGAACCCAGCTTTTCGCAACCACTCATGTTGTGTGCGTTATTTTTTTTTCACACGAATGGAAGGGACCTACAGCTTAGTGCCGTATCCGAAGGGCAATATGTTTTGAGAAGCTTTCTCGAGACAACAATACTCTCTGATAGTTGTCAGACGTTCGCGAGAGGTGGGACCATGAGAAAACTTTTTGGTGTTCTCTGGAATTCGAACCTGGAACCTCACGCGCAGTTGTCCGACACACTTACCAATTACGCTACGGAGGTCCACTAGTAGAAGTAGATATGTATTAATAATGTTATTTTGGATATAATATCTACATGGACGTATGTACAAATGTATATACATGTACAGATGTGTAATTATATACCTAACTCAAAACGGAATCCGATTTTTTTGTCGTTGTGTTGTTTTTGTTAATTTTTTTAATTTTCACTTTTTTTTTTAATAAAAGAATTCCAAATAGTATAAATATATGTAGTTTCTTTTTTGAGTGTGTAAATACGGCGTAAATAGTGTGCACCTTACTATGGAAGTACATAGAAGTGCAAAAATGTGCATTTACGGATAAGTGCAAAATGTTGCACTTATGGATAAGTGCACAGATCAGATAAGTGCACAACAAATCGATGCCCGGACGTTGTGCACTTATCCTTTCTCGACTGTAAACTGTTTTAATAACAAAAGATTGCTGCGGGCAGCTCAAATAAACAAGCTCTTAGTGCAGCCAGTTACCACAGCAACAAAGTCCAGCCTCAGAAGGCTCCACGACAATACAAAGGAGTGCCTGCAGGTGATCACAAATCTTAACGTTGACACTGCAAGTTGGGATCCAATCGTGGTCCATCTTCTCTTACAAAAACTGGATAGAGAGAGCAGGGAACAATTTTAATTTTCCATTAGCGACCCGAGAAGCAGCCCAACCATTAAACAGTTCCTGAAGTTTGACAAGTCAAGGTTCCAAACTCTAGGAGCCGTCAGTAGCCGTGATGACAGGAGGAAGCTCCAGAGTTTAGAGGCCATCAGCAGCCATTACGATGGAAAGAAGCCCATGCGAGGCATCGCCTCCAAGTTTGACCAGGACCCATCACCTATTTACAATTATTGCAGTTCAAGTAAGCATGCTATCTACAATTGTACTAAATTTTTGTCTCTTTCACATATGAACCGAGGAAAGGCTGATGCCGTGCAGAAACTGTCTGAAGAAGGGCCACTTTTTCCAATCATGCCAGTCCCGAAGATGCCAAAAATGCAACATGGGCGACAATACATTGCTTCACCAGCGGACACGGCAGCAAGAACTACTTCAACCACATCAGAGCTTCGATAACTCATCCACACATCAGAGGGGTGAGAAAGGCAAAGTTAATAAAGTCCCAGAGCCCCAAAACCCATCAGTAAACAATACAGCAACAGAAATAATCATTAAAAATCGCCATGTTCATCTGGCTACGGCTGTTGTCAATGTGAGCTTTTCTTGACTCTAGTTCCCAGCTCCACTTTGTGACGACATAATTTTTACATCAATTGAGAATCAAAAAACGTCGCATGGATACTCTGATCAGTGGAATAGGTGCGCAGTTGTGCAAGTCTGAGTATGCTGCCTCAATATCGATTGAGTCCAGAGCATCAACATTTAAAGCAACAATAGAGGCAAATGTCATGTCTCGTATAAGTGATTACCAGTTCAGTGGAGAAATTGACTTGTCCCAGTGGGAGCTTCCCACTAAAATTCAGTTAGCCAATCCTTTGTTCTTCAAAGCCAACCACCAAATCGACATGCTCTTGGGAGCCGAGCTCTTCTTTGACATGTTGCAACCACAGGTACAGGTTGTCAAACTATTTGCCAATTCTGCGGAACACAACATTAGGATGGGTCGTAGCAGGAAGTGCTCCAGTTCCAAACACCACTGCTCATTATCACATAGCGAAGAAACCTTCCTTGTCATCGTTAGACAAACTTGTGCGTTCATTTTGGGAAACCGAAAGCCATGAAACTCCCGTTAACACAGTGAGCGAAGAAGAACACCAATGTGAGAAGCATTTCAAAAAAATACGACGCTGAAAGTTAAATTCCTTGTAAAATTACCATTTAAGGACGATCCAAGTCATAATGTTAGGAGACTCTCTCCATATGGCAAAAAGATGGTTTCTTTCATTAGAAAACAAATTAAGCAAGGACGACAAGCTGAAAGAATCATACATTAGTTTTATGGAGGAGTATAAAGCATTGGGTCACATGACACTCATTTCTAAAGACGAAATTCCAGAAACACATTACGTAATACCTCATCATTGCGTCATGAAGGCCGAAAGTTCATCAACAAAGCTGCGGTTGGTTTTCGATGCGTCAGCAAAGTCAACATCCGGCCACTCACTTAATGATATACTCATGGTCGGTCCAACTGTACAACTAGATTTATTTTCAATAGTTTTGAAGTTCAGGACACATAAATATGTCTTTACGGGAGACATAGCTAAGATGTATCATCAGGTTTTAGTAAGCCAGGAAGATCGACAGCGTTTGCTTCTTACCTAGCCGATCCAGGTATTACAGAATGCAGAATGAGCAGCCTCAACAAGTTCCGGCAGATACAACAAATTCAACAGCACTTTTGGAAAAGATGGTCGACGGAATATTTGCATCTCTCGCATAAAAGAAACAAGTGGAAAATTGAGTCTGACATCCTTACGCCGGCCACAGTAGTTCTCATAAAGGATGCCAATACTCCTCAAATGTGTTGGACATTGGGACGTGTTGCCGAGATCTTTAAGGGCAGTGATAGTAAATTACGCGTAGCTAATGTCGAAACACAAAATGGAACATACCAACGAGCGATTCACAATCTTTGTCCGCTTCCAATGGATGAACCCGATAAACAAAAAGAAGTTCCTCCATCGTACAAAGGAGCATGAGAAAGTGTCATTGCTCTCAGCGGTGTTCTAGTACTCCTATTGGTACCAGCCTATCTATGTCAAACACACAAGGAAGTAAACGTGAAGGAACTTGATGACGGTGTTGACATTTACTTCGAAGATATTGGCAGGGTTCGAACAGTTAACACTTATTGGAAGATCTTTATATACTACAATATGTCCACGTATTGGCAAGAGTTCGGCGGGCTGAAATCATATATTAGCCGTATGGAAGAAATGTGCACAAAAAATCTATCCCAACAAAATTACTACTTCCTGTTCTTTGCGTTACTCAACCACTGTAAAATGACTATTAAAACCGAACAGAATTTTCTTAACAGAAAATAAAACACTAACTCTTGTGTTGCGTTATAAAATAGCGAATGACTTTAATTCTGTTGATAACATTATATACATATGTACGTAAATTTAATTTATATACAATGTTTAAAGGGAAATTATTTCGAAAATGTTTTTGACTTCTACAGTCTTTTACTTTGCAGCATTGCCATATTATCTCAAACATTCTCCCTCCAGGTGAACGTAGTTCTCAGCCTCTTGTCGCAGACCAGTGAGCCTTTTGACGATATCTCGGTACGAAAAACTGCTTCATCGACGACTCGCAACGTTGCCTTATGTCGACCCTGGTAATATCGTCACCTAAAAACTCAAAAACTCATTTGTTCAATCAACCCAAGTTGAAATTGACGAAACTTTCAATTATTATCTACAATTTAACGAAAGACCATAAAAGAGTTAGTTTACATTATGAATTTAAAAAAAAGAATTTAAAAAAAGTACAAAATGGAGATTGAACAATTTTTCATATACTTACTGAAAGTAAAAAAAAAACTGGATATTGAACATTTTTTGGACATAGCTATTGAACAAATAAAATCTTACTGTCTGTCTCACAAAATGCATGGATAAATATGGATATACAACAATCAAAAGCCAAATTCATAGGAAACATGTTTTTATTCAAACAAAAAAAATACTTAAAGCAGTAAATGAGGTACGCGAATTTCTAGTTATACTGTTAGAAGTAACTCTATTATATCACAAGACATAAAAACTAATAGCATTAAAACTAAAAAACTTAAATAAAGTGATTTTAAAATCTAACCATCACAATCGAAAATACAAAAAATAAAAATATAGTGATCAAAAATACGTGGGCGCCGTGGCGTAAGTGGTTAGTGTGTCGGATCACTAGTTTTCAAGTTCAAGTTCGAATCCCAGAAAACACCAAAAAGTTTTTTCACGGTCCCACCTCTCGCGAGCGTCTGACATGACAAACATCCGAGAGTATTGTTGTCACGAAAAAGCTTCTCAAATCGCTGTTCGGATTCGGCATTAAACTGTAGGTTTCTTCCATTTGTGTGAAAAATATAACGCACACAACATGAGTGGTTGCGAGAAGCTAGGCCCTGGCACTTTAAAGAGCTGTTGCGCCAAATATTTGTGTTTTTATTTATTTTTTGATCAAAAATACAGTCGTCACGTAAAAAAATAGTAATAAATAGTGCACGAGTTTCAAGTTTCATTTGTGGGGATAAGTTTTATTGAAGTACAATTATTTATTCCAATAAAAGTGACTTTTCTATCGGTTCATAAACATCAAAATTACGCGCCAATTTCTTTGTCAACTGTCAACCATGTCGGCCTCTCAGCAACAACAACTATTGCGACCTGAGACCCGCGCAACTGCTGTGAAGAATCAACAACATAATTCACCCGCACAAAAGCGATTCTCAGAGTAGATGATAAAAAAAACCAAAAATTGCACTGAGTGGAGATTGACAAAACAAATCGAGGAACTGAAAAGACTTATTGTGGATGAAAACATTAAGCTGTCTTCAAAACTGGATAAGATTGAGGAAGATTTTAAGCAGCGGTTTGCAGAAGTCAACAAAGTAGTCGCCGATCTCTCATTACGAGTCCAACAGCTTGAAGCGACTCCCTTAGCCCCGACTGCTTTCACTTAACTCGACACAATCTTACTGGCCCAACGCATAGATGAACTCGAGCGGGAAAAAATGTCTGCGGATGCTATCAGTCATGGAATACCTAAGGTGAAGAATGAAAAAAATTAACACAAAACTATGCCAATCCGTTGCCTGCAGTCCAGCACCTGTCCCACAAAATATTTTCCGTGCGAAAGATAAACATCATTTTGAAGCTCAATACAGCTAGAGAGAAAAACACTTTGCTAAGATCTATTCATCAGCGGTGGAAAACAAATAAAACGAGCTTTCTTTGCCTTCGTGACGTTGGAATGGATTCCGACAGCCGCATTCACGTCAATGAAAGCTTAACGTCATTCAACAGCCACATTCTTCGGAAAGCTCTTGTTCTAAAGCGACGAAAGAAGCTTTCGAGTGTTTTTACCAGAGTCGGGAGAGTCTACATTTGAGTTGCTGCTGGAGACAAAACACTTTTAATTAGTTCACTGGAATGCCTAAACTCAATTGCCGATGTTGATGGAGATGATCATGCTGGTGTATCGTAATCGTAAACAATATTCTTTTAGATATATTTTTTATGTGCTTGTAAACTCTCTTTTCTTTGTTTTCTTTTACTTTATGTTGAACTCTTTTAAGTACTTTAGTCAAATATCCGTTTATTTATTTCTTTTTTGCATTATGCTTTTCTCATGTCCTAGGGTGGAAGATTTGTTCTTCTTTGAAAATGACTAGTGGTTCCAATGTTTCCACAGCTGACAGCATAAACAATAATTTGCGTGTTATGCTTGAGGTTCTTTGCAAGCAGTGTAGAGGGTTGCAGGTATGTCATATTAATGCACAAAGCCTCTATCCAAAAATCGACAAATTTCATGATGTGTTTGTAGGGTCAAAAGTTGGCATAGTGTGCGTATCCGAAACTTGGTTTCAACCCAATATTCTCAATATTATGTATGATATCAGTGGCTACAAGTTATATCGAGCTGATAGGAAAGCCGTGGCGGCGGTGGAGTGGTATTGTACATCCGCGACTGTATAAAGGTAAAGTTTGTTACTAAATCAGAAGCTACCTCTTTAATTGATCACTACTTTGTTGAGATAATTAATGACGGGTCAAGTAAATTGTTGTTAGGAGTAGCTTACCGCTATAATAAAAGTGTGGATCTATCCGAACTCTACACAGTCTTAGAGGACTTGTCATCCCTTTACACCGACATCATCCTGTGCGGAGACTTTAATTGTGACCTGCTTGAGAATACTTCGCAAACATTTACAAACAGAATCGTTACTCTGGGCCTAGGGTCCATCAACACTTCCAATCCAACGCATTTCACAAGTACTTCATCAACCCTGTTGGACCTTTTTCTTACAAGTAACCCTAAAAACACCCTTCTATACACTCAGTTGTCAGCGTCTGCATTCTCAAATCACGACTTGATCTTTGCAACTTTTAAATACTCTCTGCCGCAATCAACACCCTCGGTGTATAAGTATAGGGATTTTAGGAGAATTAACTTAAATCAGCTGGAAGAAGACGTTCTTCAGGTAAATTGGCAAGAAGTTTATTTTATGACTTCTGCTGGTGATCAAATTGATTTCATGCAAAATGCCATACGTCATCTCTAAAGCTCACACGTTCCGATAAAAACAAAATATCTGCGAACATATTCTGTCACATGGTTTACACCTGAAATACGAGAAGCCATAAAACAACAAAGCTGGCTTACAAACGGTGGAAACGATTTAAACTCCCTGAGTTTCATGAAATTTTCCGAGCTTTAAGAAATAGTGTTTCTTTAAAATTAAAGGAAGCTAAGAAGCGGGTGTATTCAAAGCGACTTAGTAAAATTCTGCCGACGACAACTTTGTGGAAAAATATCCGAGAGCTTGGTGTTGGTCGACAAAATGTGATAGTGCCTGAAAATACAAACCCCGACATCCTAAATTCTGAATTCGCCAAAGTTCAAAGTACTTTGCCTGATGTTGGCGAATCCAGTATCGTTGATTCTTTTACTAATCTTGAAAGTAGCCATTGCTTCCAATTCACCAGAGTAGATGAAAACGATGTTTGAGCGCCCTTCTTCAAATAAAGTCCAAGGCTGTGAGCTTTGATGAAATACATCCACACTTTATTAAAATAATTTTGCCTCACATTCTTCCTACACTTACACACATTTTTAGCTCAATAATCACATGTTCATTTCCTCCTTCCTGGAAGATTGCTAAGGTTATACCGATAGTAAAAAAGCCGGCTACCCGTTTGTCACCGCCTGAGTTTCGACCTATTTCTATTCTCCCGTTTTATCCAAAGTCTTCGAAAAACTTCTTCATAAGCAGATGACAGTTTATATTAAAATTAATAAGCTTCAGAATGTCCAACAGTCAGGTTTCAGGGAAAACCATAGTTGTGTTTCTGCTATTTTGAAAGTAACAGATGATCTGAGGAATGCGATGGATCACGACTTAATATCTTTTCTTGGGCTCCTAGACTTCTTAAAGGCATTTGACACTGTCAATCACGGAATACTTCTCTCCAAGCTGAAGAGGAATTTTCGTATTAGTAGCTCTGCTGCTAACTTGAGTCTTTCCTATTTAAGTGATAGAAGTCAAGCCGTATCAGTTGGGGAAAACACCTCCGGATATTTACAGCTAATGTCAGGTGTACCTCAGGGATCAATTCTCGGGCCATTGCTGTTTGTCATGTTTATTAATGATCTGCCGCAGTAGTCCAACACTCATCAATATATTTATATGCTGATGATGTGCAGATTCGGTTGAGCTGCAAACTGGGAATGTTAGAAGATGGAGCAGACAAACTCAATAACGACCTTAAGCAAATCTCGCATTGGTCTGCAAGAAATCACCTGAAACTAAACCCAACGAAGTCAAAATGCTTAGTAGTTTACAAGAACAAGCTTGACAGTAGCTATATCCTAGCTCTATATCTAGGTAACAATATTTTGGAATATGTTGAAATTGCGAAAAACCTAGGTATTTGGTTCAATTCGTTACTCTCATGGGACCAACATATTCAAATAGTTATTGGCAAAATATACGGATGTTTACGTGCCCTCTCATTGACAAAGCACTTCATACCTCAGCATATAAGACTTAGCCCAGCAAAAACCTTGGTTTTACCAATCGTCACCTACGGATGTCAAATTTTTTGTTGTCATAAATCAGAAACACGACGGAATCTTACAGTGGCTTTTAACAACGTTACACGATATGTGTACAATCTTAAACGATTTGATCATGTTTCTGGATACACTAACAGGATTCTGGGTTGTGACCTGCATACCTATTTCAATTTTTGCGTCCTTAAAACACTTCATAATATATTAACTTGCAAAGAGCCCCAGTATCTGTATGAAAAACTGCAGTTCCCAACTTCCTCTCGTTCTTTAGTTTTTATTCAACCTAGGTTTACGTGCAGAGACTCCGAGAACCAATATCTTGTTTATGTTGACAGAAAATGGAACGCTCTACCCATGGACATTAAAATGCTACGTGGAACCAAGTCATTTGATAAAGTTTTATTTAAATATCTGACTGAAAGTGCCTAGAAGAATTTTGTAATAAGAGAGTTTATCTTTTTCCTTTTATTTTTTTCTTTTTTCTCTATTTTGAATACTTATATCTCCGATGTTAACATATGTAGTTTATTTTAATTCACGAAAGCAAAACCGAAAATATGAAATTATGAATTACTTAATCTAAAATTGATTAAATGAAATGAAATGAAAGTTATACTATAAGAGCTAACTCTGTTCATCACAATTAGATAAGAGAATCGATAGTAATGTTAACACTAAAAACAAGAATATAGTGATTTAAGAATTCAACCATCACAATTTAAAAAGATAATTAAACAGAAAACGAAAATGTTGTGACTACAATTTCAATTGCCACTTAAAACTGATATGTAGTCACTTATATCACATACATATTTATTTTTTGGGATTTACAAATACAAATATTTGGCGCAACAGCTCTTTAAAGTGCCAGGGCCTAGCATCTCGCAACCACTCATGTTTTTAGTTTTTTAGTTTTTATTGACTAAGTAATTTCAAGAATACATTTTTTACAAAAGTTATAAATCTTATAGTCTAACTGGATAGGCTTAATGCTGTCTACCAGATTGACATTTACAATTGTATACGAAAAGAAGAGAGGATATTTTAAAATGAAGTATTATAGACAGTTTTTTATGGGTTCTCTTAAAAATTTTCATCAATAATGCATCTTCTATAATGTAATGCGTTAGCAGCATATTTGTAAAGTACATCCCAACCGCGTTCACCGTTCAAAATGCAAATCGTATCCTCCAACCCTAGTATGTTAGATCCAAAGAACGTCGTACGAAACTCTCCGAGAATAGGGCACCTTGCGATGAAATGGAATACGTCTTCTCTTTCTCTTAAGTTGCAGAGGTCACATAAGATTGGAAGTTCAGGCCTGTGTGGTATATAGTTTAAGTCTGTTAATTCACCTCTCATTTTGAAAATAATGCTTATTTTCTCAATTGAGTTACTATTTATGAAATACGTTTCTTCTCTCCAGCTGTATTTTAAGTTGCTATAATAAACTCTATGCTGCGATGACTGAGCTTCATTAACATAAGAGTCGTAAAGAAGGCTTCCTGTTTTTTCTAAGATTTTGTGAAATTGAATTTTCAGAGCTGTTGTTTGGTCATTTTCGGCTATACTTAGGTTGAAACCACAATTACTTGTTAGTTTACGCCATTCATCCACACAGTTGCTTCTTGTTGAAATTAGGTGAGAAAGAACTATTTTTGGCAGTCGTTGAAGCTCCATCCTCATAACTTTTATAACATAATCGAAGTGCAGCTTTAATGTTTGAAGAAGGAGGGGAGCCATACCAGTCTCCAGATAAAACATGTAATTGGGGGTATTATTCGGTAGCCTGAACACTCTTTTAATGCAGTAGCGCATAAACTTTTCAACCGCGTCGAATTGAGAGTATCCCCATACCTGAGTCCCATACAGTGTTATAGATGTTGCTGTAGCACGTATTATTTTTAGCTTACAAACTTATTATTTTCCCATACTGAACTGATTGCTCGTTTTGCTTCTGATAATTTGGTTTCAAAGTGTTTGTTCATGCTAAGGTTAGCTTTAATCAGAACTCCCAGATACTTATACTCTTTCACCACTTCTATAGGCTCCCCGTCGTACGTCCATTTCTCATTCCTCGAATACCTCCCACCTCCGTTTCTTATAATCACCATTTTTGTTTTTCCTAGAATAACCGATAAGTTCCATGTCTTGCAGTATTTAGACAGTCTATTTATCATAAGCTGCATGTTGTTCACTGACTCGGCTAGCAAAGCGCAATCATCTGCGTACATTAAAGCAGGAATATGTGTCCCTGAGATTTCTATTCCACCTCTGATATTATCCGTAATATCATTGATAAACAGGATGAATAACAATGAACTTAGTAAACAGCCTTGTTTAACGCCCATTGTTGTTGAGAATTCTTCTGACACGCAACTCCCGTCCCAGACCATCGCTACGTTGTTGTCGTATAGGGCTCGTAGGATGTTAATTATTTTGCTTGAGATTCCAATTTGTGCAACTTATAAAAGAGTGCTTCTCGAGCTATGGAATCGAAGGCAGCACGGAAGTCCACGAATAGAATATATTTTTTTTATTTTTTTTTTTTGTCGGGATAGGAAACACTCGACTGGAGCACTCAGACACAACTGGTCCATTGTACTGCCTGAGAGCAAACCCTGATTTACCCATTTTACTGGAATTTCCTTGACTTTCGAAGAAAGCCAAGCAAGCACTTCAGTGATGAGGAGCTTACAGTACCAGCACTCACCACATCCGCACCGAAGATCTGCCACCTGATACGAGCAAAGGCCGGACACTCACAGAGATAATGTTCCGCGGTGTCGTCGCTCTCTCCACAAGCGTCGCAGATTGTAGTGTCACTTAAGCCTAACACGTTAAGGTGCTTGGCAAAAGCGAAGTGGCCTGTCAAGACGCCGATAAGTTGTCTACAGTCTTTTCTGCCGAGAGACAGCAAGAATGCCGCTGATTTCTTACAGACGTCCGGGAGCATGCGTTTAGTCAACCTGCAACCTGCAGAGTCATGCCACACACAATTGTGCTCGTGAGAGACCCAATCGTCAATGGAAGCCCTAACCGAAGACGCTGGAAGACCCAACGCGGGTTCGGGACCTGAGAAAGCCTCCTTTGAACCTTGTCTAGCAATCTCATCGGAGATCGCGTTCCCCAAGATCCCAGTGTCACCTGGGACCCAGATAAGAGACAGAGAATTCAGCCTTGCGACCGAGTTCAAAGAGTTTTTGGTTTCACGAACTATTTTGGAAGTGGTTAAAGGGTTAAGCAAGGCCTTAAGCGCAGCCTGACTGTCACTACAGACACAAATGCTACGTCCTTTCCACCTGTTCTTCACAACATAGTTCATGGCCATTAGGATTGCATAAGTTTCCGCTTGGAAAACAGACGCATATTTGCCTAACGAGAAGTGAAGTCTAATGTTGTCGACTTCCACGAAGACACCAGCGCCAGACCCTTGACGGGTTTTGGAACCGTCCGTGAAAATACGACTACATTCCATTCCCGGCTAAGACTCTGACCGAAGCCAGTCCTGGACACAAGGAAAGTCGACTCTGAATTTGCGCATCAGCTGGAGTTCTGGTGTCATTGCATCAGACGGCATATCCATAAGACAGGAGTCGTAAGATAAGTGTCGCGCAAGTTCATCAAAGTTCCAGTGTGGAGTATACCAAAAACCGCTTCGCCTAAGACGATGGATGGCTTTGATAGTGCAACCCATGATATAAGTATCAAGGGGAGGTAAGTTCAGCAAAGCGTCTAGAGCAGAGCCAGGCGTACTCGGGAAAGCTCCCGAGCAGCCGAGACAAGCCGTTCTTTGGAGTTTCGCACAAAAGGTAACCACATATTTACGCGAGAGCCCCTTCCACCAAACAACCGACGCATATGCGAGGAATGGTCTTATCATAGCCGTGTAGATCCAGAGAACCTTATTCGGTGATAAGCCCCAAGTCTTGCCAAAAGCACCCTTACACTGCCAGAAGACTGAGAGCGCCTTGGATGTTTTCGACTCGACGTGTTTGGACCAATGAAGTTTCTTATCTAAAATCACTCCCAGATATTTGGCTTCATTGGAAATGCGAATGGTGACGCCTTTTAGTACTGGCTGAGTCAGACCGGTCAAAATCTTCCTTCTCGTAAAAAAAACAACCTCAGTTTTAAGAGGATTCACCGAAAGCCCACTCCTAGTACACCATTCATCGATCATGTCCAGAGCCGCCTGCGCGTTAGCACAGACCGTCGCCAGGCATGGCCCGACAGAAAGTACGGCGACATCATCCGCATATGCCTGAGCGTAGACGTTAGAACTATTTAGAGTGTTCAACAGAGAGTCGACCACCATGCACCATAACAATGGAGACAGAACGCCATCTTGCGGACAGCCCCTGTTTACCCCTGTCATAACATATTGGCCACAATCCGCATCCACTACCAAAGTTCTATTCATTAGCATTGCTTTAATCCACAACACTAATGTTTCATCTACCCCGTGTTGTCTGGCAGAGTCGCACATGCAGTCAAGAGTCGCATTGTCAAAAGCACCCTCAATGTCGATGAAGATACCCATCGCGTATTCTCTCCTATCAAGCGCGCATTCAATTCTGGCCACTAGATTTTGAAGTGCGGTCTCACAGAATTTCCCATGCTGATAGGCATGCTGCATCTCCGATAGTGGATGCAGTTTCAAAGCAACTTTGCGCACGTGAAATTCTACCAGTCTCTCCATACTTTTCAGTAAGAAGGATGTCAAACTTATAGGTCTGAAACTCTTGGGGAGCGAATAGTCTTCCTTACCAATTTTCGGTATGAAAGCTACTCTGACGGTCCGCCAAGGTGTAGGAATATATCCCAGCGCCAAGCCAGCGGTGAAAATTCTTTTCAGAGTTGGCAATAGCTGATCTATACCCTGTTGCAGCATAGCTGGATATATTCCATCGGTGCCAGGCGATTTGAAACCATCAAAAGATGCCACAGCATATTTGATGGCCTCATCTGTTACCACGGCTAATGCAATATACCAGCTGCGCCGAGTTTTCTGACTTAGATCAAGCTCAGCCTGGGTAAGCGGGCCAAGCTGCGACCTAGTGATTATCCGATTGCCAGGAAAGTGAGTCTCCAGCAGAAGACTAAAAGTTTCCGCTTTCGTCTCAGTAAACTTGCCATCAGATTTTCTCAGTGACTCCGGTTTGGTCGGCTTGCCCCTTTTGAGAACATTAACCAACCTGCTGGTTTCACCGAGTGTCTCGATCTTTTCACAAAAATCTCTATAAGAAGCACTTTTCGACAACCGAATTAACTTCTTGTAGTCTTTTTGCTTCGATCTAAAAAGATTCCAGTCACCTTCTAAATTTGCCTTGAGTGACCTATTTAGAAGTTTTCTGGATTCTTTCCTAAGTCGCTGCAGTTCCGGGCACCACCAGGGAACCGGAGTTCTGCAGGGGGTTTTTGTCAATGGGCACGTCAGTTCAAAACAGCTGGTAAGGACACTAGTCAGGTTTTGAACAGCATCCTCAACCTTTCGTTTCGTTCTGAGTTTAGTTGGAGTTTTGACAGATCTGTCTAGCTCTTCCCTAAACCGCACCCAGTTGGTTTTCCGCGGATTCCTCCTCTCCTGCAAAGTAATGGCCTCGCATTCGATTTGGAAAACGATGTATCTATGGTCTGACAAGGACACCTCCGGCAGTACCCTCCAGTTAGTAATTGACTTGAAATACCTATTAGATAAAGTCAAATCAATTACCTCCTGCCTCCTTGCCGTAACAAAAGTTGGCTGGGAGCCAATATTGTTAATTACCATGCCAGACGATAGTATAAAGTCTAGGAGATGGTTTCCTCGTGTTTTACATTTGCTGCTGCCCCAGACTGTATTCTGAGCATTCGCGTCGCAACAAATGACTAGTCCCATCTCCCGAGTGTCACAGTACTTTATGAGTTCGGCAACCGCCTTCGGTGGTGGAGGCATTACCGAATCATAAGGGAAGTAAGCCGACGCAACGACGAAGGTTTTCCAACTTCCGGTCGTTTCGTAGCTTACAGCTGCAGCAACCAGGTCCTGTCCACAAAATTGTCCAAGCTTGGTTACTGAGAGGAAATTCGGCACAATCAGACAAGCTCTCGGTCTTTCAGATCGCTCGTCACATAGCACCGTTACTCCACGAACACCCCCAAAACCACATATGCGCTTGTTCCGCACGTATGGCTCCTGGATAGATGTTATGTGGGGTTTTGTACGCACCACGGAAAGTCTGCTACTTAAGAGAACGGTAGCAGCCTTTGAGTGGTGGAGGTTTATCTGCGAAAATATCAAAGATATAGTCGCAGTTTTATTAGCAGAACGGCGCGCACCAGGTGCGCACATGCTTCCGGCGAGGCGAGCGCCCCTACCCGTGGCATTGCCTGCGTCAGCCATTTTCTGTCCACTAGTGCTGGGACCTTTAGGGGTAACAGCACCAGTATCCACCAGATTTTGTGCGCAGATAACGCCACCGGTAAGAGTGTGCACGGCAGAAGAGCGCGCATCAGATGCGCACACGGTTCCACTAAGAAGAGCAGGCGAAACTTTCTCCATCAGATAGGACCTGTTCGAGCCGACCGAAAAGGAGCCAGCGTTAGGTCTGAGGGATTGATCGGCTCCAGTTGGAATACTTTCTGCCGGCCTATGCTTCTTTCCTGTCGCTACTGAAGGATGACTGCTTTCGGCGCTTGCGCCTTCAGCTGACTCTGCAGCCTCTTTGCACCGGGCCATCGGCGCCTTCCTTCTTCTCCTTTTCAGTTGACTCTTAGTCAGGAGCCCATCGGAGTGCGCCGCTTCGGGAGCTCGTTCAGCCTTATTGGTTTCCCGAGTCAAACCGTCACCGACACAACTTCGACCAGCTACCCTTCTATTGAGACAGAGATTAGACGTTCCAGCCGAAGCCTTTCCGCCACTTTCTTTGCCATTCCAGCCCAGTCTACCAATCGAGTCAGAGACAGAGCTGCAGGAGTCTTCTGAAACAAGCGTCGCTACTACTTCTGATTCAACGCCAGAGGCGGGGGGTAAAAGTATGGTGGTTGGGACCTCCAGAATCCTCGTCCCGGCCGTAGTCAAAAAGACCACGGGTGGATTATCGTTTTCACGAGTACCACCTGGAGTAGATACCGTACAAGTTTCTTCCATCATACCTTCAACAGGTTTTGCGTCACAGTCAAGACGTCTTCAGCCTTTAGTTCGATGTCTCACCTGGGGTCCTTTCGGACCCTTAGGGTCATTGACTCTTAAGCCGTTCCGCCACGTCAAGGCAGCTGAAGAATGGGAACTATAGAATATATAGTTTTTTTTTCCTATTCTTGTATATTTCAGCAAGCGTGAATATTTGGTCAACGGTTGAGCGATTTGTTCTAAACCCTGCTTGGAATTCAAGTAAAACTTTATTTTCTTCAACCCACCTCGAAAGTCGATTATACAGTAACGCACTAAACAATTTCGCTGAAGTGTTTAGAAATGATATTCCCCTGTAATTTTCTGGATTGTCGTAATCTCCTTTCTTGTGCAAAGGGAATATAATTGCTTTTCTAAAGCTTCCTGGGATATTTGCCGTTTCAAAAACTTGATTAAATTCCTCTGTAAGGGCTGTTGCGAATTCATTTGTACAGTTTTTGTAGTACTCGAACGGGATGCGGTCTTCACCTGGGGCTTTGTTCACTTTAGCATTCATAATAACCCGCTGAACCTCTTCTAAAGTAAATGCTGCATCTAGAAATTCATCTACAAAGAAGGGAGCTGCGTATTGGTGACGAGAAGATGTTTGTACGGTGTTAAGAAGGTTCTTAGAATGGTCTCATAACTGTTGGGCACGTAAGTTCGGGGCAATGATATTTCTCGTTCCATTTACTTGTTTCACTGCTCTCCAAAAGTCTGCAGAAGTTTTGGCATTACTAATTGCACTTAATTTTTGTTGCTCAAAAGTTAACTTTTTTGAATGACAGAGGCTTTTATATTCTTTGTTTGCTTTGGTATACATGATCGTGAAAATGTCGGTGTTATATAATCTTACAAGCTTTAAAAGGGCAAACGATTTATCTCTGGCGTTCATGCATTCAGCATCGAACCACTTCTGTAAATAACTTTTCTTCTTACAGGTTGTTAACATTCTCGACGGTGCAGCTTTCTTAATAATATCCGTAAGAATTTCAATACTTCATGAGGCATATATACGGTCCATATGTTCAAGTTCTTTATTTAAATTATGTTGATACTGTTCAAGACTTCTTTCATTCCAGAAAAGCTTCGGTAATAAATTAAGCTGGTTTGCATTTACTTCATTATTTGAAGTAGCTGAAATGTTTAAACTGACTTCCAGGGGCATATGATCGGAGTGTGTTTGCAGTCCTATTTGGGGGTCGCAGATATGCGAAAACCATACTCCGGCAATAAGACAATAATCAATAACTGTAGAAGCTGTACCACGCAGAAAAGTATATTCACCATAAAGATCACCAACGCAGTTTCCGTTCAAAACTTGGCAGCCAGAAGTAACTGCTAGGTCAAGTATTTTAGCACCTTTGTTATCACAAATTTCATCCTTTGATCTACGGCACGTATACTGAGTTGTTTGTGAGTACCCACTTAAAAAACTGTTTTGTGACAAGCCGATTCTACCGTTGAGGTCTCCAATAATTCATTAGGTTTGATGAATTTAAGTTATTCAGTAGATCATATAGCTTATCGAATTCACGTTGCCAGTGGCTACAGTTTAAGTATGTTGGTACAGGGTGTCCGCCGGGAACGTATACTACTTTGTTTTGCCGCCATTTTGGTAAACATTAGTTTTGACAGTTCATATTTGGCAGTCGTGAAGTAGACACGTGGCAAATTTATTATGGAAAAATATTCGATAAACTAACGTGTTTTAATCGTTAAAACATTTTATCAAAATCAATCATCGATTACTGTGACGATGAGAAAGTTACGTGAAATTTTTGGGAGAAACAACGTGCCAACAAAACGCACTATTTATCGTGTAGTGAATGATTTCAAAGAAAGAGGGTCTGTAGGTGATAGGCCCAAGCATGGGCCACAACGTACTGCAAGATCGGCTGAAAACATTACTGCTGTTCAAGGAAGTGTTCAAAACAATCCATCAACCTCAATTCGACGCCGTGCTCAGGTCAGGTCGAATCATTGGACCTTACTTCTTTGAAAATGAAAACAGCGTAACGGTAACTGTGAATGGGGAGCGATATCGTGATATGATTGAAAACTTTTTAACGCCACAACTGCATGCTTTGGGCTTGATTAACATGTGGTATCAACAAGATGGTGCCACATCGCATACAGGCAGGATTACAATGGAATTACTGCGAGACCTCTTTCCACAACAAGTTATTTCAAAAAATGGTGATGTTAATTGGCCTCCACGGTCGCCTGATTTGACTGCTCCTGACTGCTTTTTGTGGTGATATCTGAAAAGCAAGGTTTATGCAAACAAACCAGAAACGCTTGAGCAACTCAAACAAAATATTCGTGATGAAATTAATGAAATACCGCGTGAAATATGTGAGAATGTAATGAAAAATGTGCTCAAAAGGGCTCGCATTTGTGAGACTAGCAGAGGCGGACATTTACCTGATATTGTATTCCATACATAATTGCCGACATTAAATAAAACATTTATCAATATAAGATCCATTCTCTTTCATTTAATCAAAAATTATAAACAAACAAAGTAGTATACCTTCCCGGCGGACACCCAGTAAATACAAAGGTCGCACACGAGAATGTGAAGGGAATTTTGCATTGGCTCCTGATTCACATTCTCGTCTTGCAGGATTTTTCCATAAAGGAGAGTGCATGAAAGGCATTCGACAGAGTCTGCTCAAGCGTGGTAGTACCAAGCAAGTGTTTAGTTAACTTTTTTGAATGACAGAGGCTTTTATATTCTTTGTTTGCTTTGGTATACATGATCCTGAAAATGTCGGCGTTATGTAATCTTACAAGCTTTAAAAGGGCAAACGATTTATTTCTGGCGTTCATGCATTCAGCATCGAACCACTTCTGTAAATAATTTTTCTTCTTACAGGTTGTTAACATTCTCGACGGTGCAGCTTTCTTAATAATATCCGTAAGAATTTCAATACTTCATGAGGCATATATACGGTCCATATGTTCAAGTTCTTTATTTAAATTATGTTGATACTGTTCAAGACTTCTTTCATTCCAGAAAAGCTTCGGTAATAAATTAAGCTGGTTTGCATTTACTTCATTATTTGAAGTAGCTGAAATGTTTAAACTGACTTCCAGGGGCATATGATCGGAGTGTGTTTGCAGTCCTATTTGGGGGTCGCAGATGTGCGAAAACCATACTCCGGCAATAAGACAATAATCAATAACTGTAGAAGCTGTACCACGCAGAAAAGTATATTCACCATAAAGATCACCAACGCAGTTTCCGTTCAAAACTTGGCAGCCAAAAGCATCTGCTAGGTCAAGTATTTTAGCACCAAATCTTTATGTCACATTCGTATGGTGAACTACATACACCGCGTTCTTTTCTCTTCCTTTCCTTTCGGCTTTTACCCTTAAAATATTTTAATAATAATAAATGAATTCACACTTGTCACTGTTTTTTTTTTTTACGACCACAAAGTGTGTTATCATATTATATGCTTTAAATACCCAAAGTGTGTTTAATATTTTTATATAAGTATCTATTTACATACATTAGTTTTATAGAAATCTTTTTGTAAAAATTTTAAATTATAAACTATAACTGTATTTGGAAAGTTGAAAATTGCAAATTAAAATAACTTTGTTATCACAAATTTCATCCTTTGATCTACGGCACGTATACTGAGTTGTTTGTGAGTACCCACTTAAAAAAACTGTTTTGTGACAAGCCGATTCTACCGTTGAGGTCTCCAATAATTCATTAGGTTTGATGAATTTAAGTTATTCAGTAGATCATATAGCTTATCGAATTCACGTTGCCAGTGGCTACAGTTTAAGTATGTTGGTACAGGGTGTCCGCCGGGAACGTATACTACTTTGTTTTGCCGCCATTTTGGTAAACATTAGTTTTGACAGTTCATATTTGGCAGTCGTGAAGTAGACACGTGGCAAATTTATTATGGAAAAATATTCGATAAACTAACGTGTTTTAATCGTTAAAACATTTTATCAAAATCAATCATCGATTACTGTGACGATGAGAAAGTTACGTGAAATTTTTGGGAGAAACAACGTGCCAACAAAACGCACTATTTATCGTGTAGTGAATGATTTCAAAGAAAGAGGGTCTGTAGGTGATAGGCCCCAGCATGGGCCACAACGTACTGCAAGATCGGCTGAAAACATTACTGCTGTTCAAGGAAGTGTTCAAAACAATCCATCAACCTCAATTCGACGCCGTGCTCAGGTCAGGTCGAATCATTGGACCTTACTTCTTTGAAAATGAAAACAGCGTAACGGTAACTGTGAATGGGGAGCGATATCGTGATATGATTGAAAACTTTTTAACGCCACAACTGCATGCTTTGGGCTTGATTAACATGTGGTATCAACAAGATGGTGCCACATCGCATACAGGCAGGATTACAATGGAATTACTGCGAGACCTCTTTCCACAACAAGTTATTTCAAAAAATGGTGATGTTAATTGGCCTCCACGGTCGCCTGATTTGACTGCTCCTGACTGCTTTTTGTGGTGATATCTGAAAAGCAAGGTTTATGCAAACAAACCAGAAACGCTTGAGCAACTCAAACAAAATATTCGTGATGAAATTAATGAAATACCGCGTGAAATATGTGAGAATGTAATGAAAAATGTGCTCAAAAGGGCTCGCATTTGTGAGACTAGCAGAGGCGGACATTTACCTGATATTGTATTCCATACATAATTGCCGACATTAAATAAAACATTTATCAATATAAGATCCATTCTCTTTCATTTAATCAAAAATTATAAACAAACAAAGTAGTATACCTTCCCGGCGGACACCCAGTAAATACAAAGGTCGCACACGAGAATGTGAAGGGAATTTTGCATTGGCTCCTGATTCACATTCTCGTCTTGCAGGATTTTTCCATAAAGGAGAGTGCATGAAAGGCATTCGACAGAGTCTGCTCAAGCGTGGTAGTACCAAGCAAGTGTTTAGTTAACTTTTTTGAATGACAGAGGCTTTTATATTCTTTGTTTGCTTTGGTATACATGATCCTGAAAATGTCGGCGTTATGTAATCTTACAAGCTTTAAAAGGGCAAACGATTTATTTCTGGCGTTCATGCATTCAGCATCGAACCACTTCTGTAAATAATTTTTCTTCTTACAGGTTGTTAACATTCTCGACGGTGCAGCTTTCTTAATAATATCCGTAAGAATTTCAATACTTCATGAGGCATATATACGGTCCATATGTTCAAGTTCTTTATTTAAATTATGTTGATACTGTTCAAGACTTCTTTCATTCCAGAAAAGCTTCGGTAATAAATTAAGCTGGTTTGCATTTACTTCATTATTTGAAGTAGCTGAAATGTTTAAACTGACTTCCAGGGGCATATGATCGGAGTGTGTTTGCAGTCCTATTTGGGGGTCGCAGATGTGCGAAAACCATACTCCGGCAATAAGACAATAATCAATAACTGTAGAAGCTGTACCACGCAGAAAAGTATATTCACCATAAAGATCACCAACGCAGTTTCCGTTCAAAACTTGGCAGCCAAAAGCATCTGCTAGGTCAAGTATTTTAGCACCAAATCTTTATGTCACATTCGTATGGTGAACTACATACACCGCGTTCTTTTCTCTTCCTTTCCTTTCGGCTTTTACCCTTAAAATATTTTAATAATAATAAATGAATTCACACTTGTCACTGTTTTTTTTTTTTACGACCACAAAGTGTGTTATCATATTATATGCTTTAAATACCCAAAGTGTGTTTAATATTTTTATATAAGTATCTATTTACATACATTAGTTTTATAGAAATCTTTTTGTAAAAATTTTAAATTATAAACTATAACTGTATTTGGAAAGTTGAAAATTGCAAATTAAAATAACTTTGTTATCACAAATTTCATCCTTTGATCTACGGCACGTATACTGAGTTGTTTGTGAGTACCCACTTAAAAAAACTGTTTTGTGACAAGCCGATTCTACCGTTGAGGTCTCCAATAATTCATTAGGTTTGATGAATTTAAGTTATTCAGTAGATCATATAGCTTATCGAATTCACGTTGCCAGTGGCTACAGTTTAAGTATGTTGGTACAGGGTGTCCGCCGGGAACGTATACTACTTTGTTTTGCCGCCATTTTGGTAAACATTAGTTTTGACAGTTCATATTTGGCAGTCGTGAAGTAGACACGTGGCAAATTTATTATGGAAAAATATTCGATAAACTAACGTGTTTTAATCGTTAAAACATTTTATCAAAATCAATCATCGATTACTGTGACGATGAGAAAGTTACGTGAAATTTTTGGGAGAAACAACGTGCCAACAAAACGCACTATTTATCGTGTAGTGAATGATTTCAAAGAAAGAGGGTCTGTAGGTGATAGGCCCAAGCATGGGCCACAACGTACTGCAAGATCGGCTGAAAACATTACTGCTGTTCAAGGAAGTGTTCAAAACAATCCATCAACCTCAATTCGACGCCGTGCTCAGGTCAGGTCGAATCATTGGACCTTACTTCTTTGAAAATGAAAACAGCGTAACGGTAACTGTGAATGGGGAGCGATATCGTGATATGATTGAAAACTTTTTAACGCCACAACTGCATGCTTTGGGCTTGATTAACATGTGGTATCAACAAGATGGTGCCACATCGCATACAGGCAGGATTACAATGGAATTACTGCGAGACCTCTTTCCACAACAAGTTATTTCAAAAAATGGTGATGTTAATTGGCCTCCACGGTCGCCTGATTTGACTGCTCCTGACTGCTTTTTGTGGTGATATCTGAAAAGCAAGGTTTATGCAAACAAACCAGAAACGCTTGAGCAACTCAAACAAAATATTCGTGATGAAATTAATGAAATACCGCGTGAAATATGTGAGAATGTAATGAAAAATGTGCTCAAAAGGGCTCGCATTTGTGAGACTAGCAGAGGCGGACATTTACCTGATATTGTATTCCATACATAATTGCCGACATTAAATAAAACATTTATCAATATAAGATCCATTCTCTTTCATTTAATCAAAAATTATAAACAAACAAAGTAGTATACCTTCCCGGCGGACACCCAGTAAATACAAAGGTCGCACACGAGAATGTGAAGGGAATTTTGCATTGGCTCCTGATTCACATTCTCGTCTTGCAGGATTTTTCCATAAAGGAGAGTGCATGAAAGGCATTCGACAGAGTCTGCTCAAGCGTGGTAGTACCAAGCAAGTGTTTAGTTAACTTTTTTGAATGACAGAGGCTTTTATATTCTTTGTTTGCTTTGGTATACATGATCCTGAAAATGTCGGCGTTATGTAATCTTACAAGCTTTAAAAGGGCAAACGATTTATTTCTGGCGTTCATGCATTCAGCATCGAACCACTTCTGTAAATAATTTTTCTTCTTACAGGTTGTTAACATTCTCGACGGTGCAGCTTTCTTAATAATATCCGTAAGAATTTCAATACTTCATGAGGCATATATACGGTCCATATGTTCAAGTTCTTTATTTAAATTATGTTGATACTGTTCAAGACTTCTTTCATTCCAGAAAAGCTTCGGTAATAAATTAAGCTGGTTTGCATTTACTTCATTATTTGAAGTAGCTGAAATGTTTAAACTGACTTCCAGGGGCATATGATCGGAGTGTGTTTGCAGTCCTATTTGGGGGTCGCAGATGTGCGAAAACCATACTCCGGCAATAAGACAATAATCAATAACTGTAGAAGCTGTACCACGCAGAAAAGTATATTCACCATAAAGATCACCAACGCAGTTTCCGTTCAAAACTTGGCAGCCAAAAGCATCTGCTAGGTCAAGTATTTTAGCACCAAATCTTTATGTCACATTCGTATGGTGAACTACATACACCGCGTTCTTTTCTCTTCCTTTCCTTTCGGCTTTTACCCTTAAAATATTTTAATAATAATAAATGAATTCACACTTGTCACTGTTTTTTTTTTTTACGACCACAAAGTGTGTTATCATATTATATGCTTTAAATACCCAAAGTGTGTTTAATATTTTTATATAAGTATCTATTTACATACATTAGTTTTATAGAAATCTTTTTGTAAAAATTTTAAATTATAAACTATAACTGTATTTGGAAAGTTGAAAATTGCAAATTAAAATAACTTTGTTATCACAAATTTCATCCTTTGATCTACGGCACGTATACTGAGTTGTTTGTGAGTACCCACTTAAAAAAACTGTTTTGTGACAAGCCGATTCTACCGTTGAGGTCTCCAATAATTCATTAGGTTTGATGAATTTAAGTTATTCAGTAGATCATATAGCTTATCGAATTCACGTTGCCAGTGGCTACAGTTTAAGTATGTTGGTACAGGGTGTCCGCCGGGAACGTATACTACTTTGTTTTGCCGCCATTTTGGTAAACATTAGTTTTGACAGTTCATATTTGGCAGTCGTGAAGTAGACACGTGGCAAATTTATTATGGAAAAATATTCGATAAACTAACGTGTTTTAATCGTTAAAACATTTTATCAAAATCAATCATCGATTACTGTGACGATGAGAAAGTTACGTGAAATTTTTGGGAGAAACAACGTGCCAACAAAACGCACTATTTATCGTGTAGTGAATGATTTCAAAGAAAGAGGGTCTGTAGGTGATAGGCCCAAGCATGGGCCACAACGTACTGCAAGATCGGCTGAAAACATTACTGCTGTTCAAGGAAGTGTTCAAAACAATCCATCAACCTCAATTCGACGCCGTGCTCAGGTCAGGTCGAATCATTGGACCTTACTTCTTTGAAAATGAAAACAGCGTAACGGTAACTGTGAATGGGGAGCGATATCGTGATATGATTGAAAACTTTTTAACGCCACAACTGCATGCTTTGGGCTTGATTAACATGTGGTATCAACAAGATGGTGCCACATCGCATACAGGCAGGATTACAATGGAATTACTGCGAGACCTCTTTCCACAACAAGTTATTTCAAAAAATGGTGATGTTAATTGGCCTCCACGGTCGCCTGATTTGACTGCTCCTGACTGCTTTTTGTGGTGATATCTGAAAAGCAAGGTTTATGCAAACAAACCAGAAACGCTTGAGCAACTCAAACAAAATATTCGTGATGAAATTAATGAAATACCGCGTGAAATATGTGAGAATGTAATGAAAAATGTGCTCAAAAGGGCTCGCATTTGTGAGACTAGCAGAGGCGGACATTTACCTGATATTGTATTCCATACATAATTGCCGACATTAAATAAAACATTTATCAATATAAGATCCATTCTCTTTCATTTAATCAAAAATTATAAACAAACAAAGTAGTATACCTTCCCGGCGGACACCCAGTAAATACAAAGGTCGCACACGAGAATGTGAAGGGAATTTTGCATTGGCTCCTGATTCACATTCTCGTCTTGCAGGATTTTTCCATAAAGGAGAGTGCATGAAAGGCATTCGACAGAGTCTGCTCAAGCGTGGTAGTACCAAGCAAGTGTTTAGTTAACTTTTTTGAATGACAGAGGCTTTTATATTCTTTGTTTGCTTTGGTATACATGATCCTGAAAATGTCGGCGTTATGTAATCTTACAAGCTTTAAAAGGGCAAACGATTTATTTCTGGCGTTCATGCATTCAGCATCGAACCACTTCTGTAAATAATTTTTCTTCTTACAGGTTGTTAACATTCTCGACGGTGCAGCTTTCTTAATAATATCCGTAAGAATTTCAATACTTCATGAGGCATATATACGGTCCATATGTTCAAGTTCTTTATTTAAATTATGTTGATACTGTTCAAGACTTCTTTCATTCCAGAAAAGCTTCGGTAATAAATTAAGCTGGTTTGCATTTACTTCATTATTTGAAGTAGCTGAAATGTTTAAACTGACTTCCAGGGGCATATGATCGGAGTGTGTTTGCAGTCCTATTTGGGGGTCGCAGATATGCGAAAACCATACTCCGGCAATAAGACAATAATCAATAACTGTAGAAGCTGTACCACGCAGAAAAGTATATTCACCATAAAGATCACCAACGCAGTTTCCGTTCAAAACTTGGCAGCCAGAAGTAACTGCTAGGTCAAGTATTTTAGCACCTTTGTTATCACAAATTTCATCCTTTGATCTACGGCACGTATACTGAGTTGTTTGTGAGTACCCACTTAAAAAACTGTTTTGTGACAAGCCGATTCTACCGTTGAGGTCTCCAATAATCATTAGGTTAGATGAATTTAAGTTATTCAGTAGATCATATAGCTTATCGAAGTCACGTTGCCAGTGGCTACAGTTTAAGTATGTTGGTATTATGTATGAAACGTTATTATTATTCTTCAATTTAAAGACATAATCCTCTCCTATCTTTTTGAGTTGCAAATTCACGACTTTCAGTTTTTTACGGTAAGCAAATAGTTCACCGCCACTCCCTCTTCCAAATATACTTGTTTTAACAGCAGGTATCCATTCTAATTCGTAATTTATAAATAAGTTTTCAAATCTCTTCTCTTAATTTTTTAAAACATGGGTTTCAAATGACATAAAGATATCAAATTTATTTACGTAATTAAAAAAATCCGAATATTCTAACTTATTTTTGAATCCAGAAACATTATAACTTAAAATACTTAAATTATACATTAATACTTCATCTATTGTTATATTATTCCGGTAGACTGGTGTTTCTCAATTGTAGCTCTCATGTGAGCGCGGGTTTATTCGTTCAGTAGATTTATTTGATACAGCGGTTGTTTTCCTTAATGTCTCCTGAGTACCTGAACCGGCTGCACTTGATGATGTTGACGTTTGGCATTGTATTTTGTTTGACGTTTCATTGTTATGATTGAGTAGTTCGTTCACAACTTTTTCCACACCTGTTGGAAACACATCAAGTATATTTTTTAAAATGCGAATGCCATTCTCATTCCCACACATAAGTCCTTCATAAGTATCCCAAGTGGATATCTTGTCTCCTACAAAGAGTCTGTCGTCTCTTAGAACAATTTTCTTCGTCGGGTTTCCCATTCGCAGTGCTTTCATAATCGGTGCCAGCACACCCCTTCGTCTACGCCTATTATATGGAAGATCCTTATTGATGTGAATTTTTGTCTCCTTAAGTTTCGAAGTGTTACGAAGCACAGCCAAAGCAGAATTACGGTTTCTCATTTTGACTACAACTGACTTAGTACGAGGGTCTCGACTTGGAACACTGTAAGAAGTTTCTATATGGTTCGCTTCTGATTCGCCGAGCAGTCCAGCACATATGGACTTTGGCCTTTCGTTCATATCAGTATTGTTTTCTGCTGGCAGGTGTACAATAAGGTTTGTTTCGGTGCTTTTGAGAGATAATTTATCCAGCTGCAATTCAAGTTGCCTGTTTCGAGTTGTAATACCTTAGCAGAAATCTCTTCGTACATTACTTTTATGTTAGAAATTTCAGATACAAGCAATTGGAAGTCGGCTTTTAACGCTAGGTCTTTTGCGAGATCTCTATTTTTTTCATCGAGTATTTGTTTGAGCGTTTCGACACTAATGCCTGAGATAATGTCCGACGTTGTTTCGGGCATACTAGCTTTGTTTTCCGAGTGCTTATCAATTTTACTGGAGCTCGGTCGAGGTTTTTCGGGGTTATTTTGTTCAGGTGAGATTTCAAAGATTCCCCGTTTCCGCATTTGTTGAGGTTAACTCTTTGCAAATATATTAGTTTTCGATTCTGTGTCTTATGAGCTACAACTTACTCAGAATTTAATTTCTGTGGTTGCTAACGGTTTAGATGATTCACCTAAGACCAATTTTCCAAATCTTTATTTACTTTTCACTTCACCTTCACTATTTTTCTAGGAGCTCTTCTACTTTCCTTGCTATTTTGACAGATCAAAAATGACAATCCAACCACTCATGTTGTGTGCGTTATATTTTTCACACGAATGGAAGGGACCTACAGTTTAATGCCGACTTCGAATGGCAATTTGAAAACCTTTTTCGTGACAACAATACTCTCGGATGTTTGTCAGACGCTCGCGAGAGGTGGGACCGTGAAAAAAACTTTTTGGTGTTTTCTGGGATTCGAACTTGGAACCTCATGCGTAGTGATCCGACACACTAACCATTTACGCCACGGCGCGTTTTGGGATTTAGCAAAGCGTTTTCAAATTCAACATCAATCGCTGGCATCTATGGCAGCATAAATTTAATATCAGATATTTTCTCCTTGCATAGAAGCAACTCTTTTCTGTGTATTCGTATTTGACGAACGTTTTTTTATTTCGGGAATTACAGACACGAGGTGTAAGCCCGCATCCTCACCGTAGCTCTCACGATATTTAACCCTTCTGTCAATGGATGTTTTAAAACCTTCCCATCAATGGAATAGGTTTGGCTGGACCTTCATACATTTTGTATGAACATTGATGGAACTCAATGAAATAATTGAAGTTTCTTTTGTTATTTTGGACATGTTATTATTTTTATTTTTAATTTAAAGTTTTTTTTTACATAACATTAATATTACGAAGTATTTTCTTGATTTACATATTTATGGCATTTATGTAACTGGAAACTGTGTTGTAAACAGACAGGCTCTTCGCAGCCAGTGCATGCAAATCTGGTTTTCCTTTGTATTTTATCGTTTATTCTGCAAATTCTGCACGACTTTTTCTGGCCCGTTGATGTATGGCTACTGCTGGGCTGTGGAATCCTATTTTGCAGTGGTGCTCCGAAGAAAGATTCGATGCGATTTCTTACTTGACGCACTTAGGTAAAAAGAGTTTTTTTTCGGATGAAATAATAAATAAATACGTTTCTACATACAATACGTAGCAAGGTCTGGCCAGGCCTATTCCATTGATTCTAGGGGTTGTTGTAGAAAATCTTTTTTTTTACTCACCCACTTTAATTTACAATTTATTGTCCACACTAAAGCATTAATAATATGTACGCTGACAAAGTCAGGAAATTTGGTAATGATAGCTACACAATCAATTAGGAAAAAATGGTTTCGAAAATGGCAAAGGTCTTGCCAGACATACTCATTGACAGAAGGGTTAATGTTCCATATTTAGTTCTCAACAATTTCTTTAACTTTGCAGTTGGGTATTGTAAGAGAAATAGGTAATTGATTCTAAAATGTATGCCTGGCAATACCCATTTTAAGTAAAAGATAAGGTTGGCAACATCCTTTGGCAACAAATACATTCAAACGTTTCCTATACTTGTAGTCCTGTAGTGTAAGAGGTAGATGTAGTCCGTAGTTTGTTCAGTTTCATAGAAACCTTCAAAGCGTATATATAGTAATAACCTGGGGTATCGGTTTTGAAGTAGTATATGGTTAAAAATGGTTTTGGGGACCTGCATTGCGATTGATCGGGAAACTACTGACTGCCCAAAACTTGGCTTGGGCCAGTAGCGCAACAATCAAGTTCGTGATGAAGTGCTTACTTTACCTCCTAGTGGTGGTCCACGGCCAACTATACGTATAAACCCTTATGCGTATAGGCCAAAATTGTAAGTGCGGGCTGTCTAGGACCTTGATTCTAGGCTAGGTAACGTGGGCCAGCAACCTGCGTTACTGAAACCAGCTCGCTACAGAAACCGACACTATGCCTCGGATAAGGACTGATCACATGTTGACGCCTTTTGGCTATTGTACCCGGACAAAGATAGGTTTCTGGAATGTAAAGACGCTCCTCGACTCGTGAAGCGAAGGTCCTTACAATGCCAGATTCCTCCAACTGGAAAAGGAATTCATGCGATATAAACTGGACATTTTGGGGGTAAGTGAAGTAAGATGGTTAGAAGCGGGCGAGTACCAGTCTCCAACGCGTAACACTGCACTACTCTAATCTGGAAGACCATCCGGAAGTCCGCGGGAATATGGAGTCGGACTACTGCTAACAACAACAGCACGCAAGGGCCTGATTTCCTGGCAGCCTCATGGTGATCGGATTTTGACGGCCAGATTCCGGACTAGAGTACAACGCGTCACCATCATACAGTGTTACGCCCCACTCAATAGTTCATCTGAGGACGAAAAGGAGAGCTTCTACAATCTCTTAAACGCCGTCTTCAACACAACACCAAATGGAGACATTGTCATAGTGATGGGGGATTTGAATGCCAAGGTAGGCAACGACAACGAAGGGCTCAAGCATGTAATCGGGAAGCATGGACTAGGCAACCGCAATGACAACGGCGAAAGGTTTGTGGATTTCTGCAATGCCGACCGCCTTGTGATAGGTGGCACCATGTTTGAGCACAAGACCTGCCACAAAGTCAGCTGGGTTTCCAATGACAGGCAAGCAACCGTCAACCAAATTGACAATTTTGCTATCAGCCGCCGCTTTAGAAGTAGTCTCCTGGACGTCCGAAACAGACGAGGGGCAGATGTGGGGATAGTACGTGATCACCATCTTATGATAGCTACTCTCCAACTGCGCACTGCTGCAGTTCGAAGATCCCACGACAACACAAGAATGCCCAGGTTCAACATCGATAGACTTAGTGATCCCTCAGTGCGCCAACAATTAAGGGAGCACTTTTCGCAAGGTGTGGAAGCAATCAGCAGCTCAATGCCCGCAACCATCCAAGACCATTGGTGTGCTGTGAAAAATGTTTTTACATCTGGTGCTGAAAGAATTGTCGGTCGATCTTTCCGAGGATACCTGGAGACGGATTGACGAACGAATACAGCTGAAAGCTCGCGTTGCAGCTACCCCAGCAGCAGGGAGAATCGAGCTAGAGTCCCTATATCGCATGAAGATGAGAGAAGTTCAGCGTATCGTACGACGTGACAAGCGCAACTACATCAATGCGCTGGCTACAGAAGCAGAAGAAGCTGCACGGAGGTGCGACAGCAGGACCGTCTACAGAATCACGAAAAAGCTGACAGGTGGTCGCAGCTCCAGCCAACACCTAGTGAAAAGCCTAGACGGCTCCTTGCTCATTTCGGATGAGGACCAGCTCAAGAGATGGAAAGAGCATTTTGCTACGGTTTTGAACCGCATATTCGCTAGCGATATGCTCCCAAATCAGACTGAGATGCCCGAGGTGAGAAGTTCCCGAATACGCACCACGACTCCCAGTAAAGATGAGATCATTACCGCGATCAAGGCACTCAAAACCAACAAGGCGGTAGGACTTGACGGTATTCCAGCAGAGCTCTTACGAGCAGCGCCAAAAACATCGGCTGGGCTTCTGCTTCCACTTATAGATAGAGCTTGGGAAGCTGAGAGCTTTCCTAATGAGTGGAAAAAGGGAATGATCGTCAAGCTTCCTAAGAAAGGAAATTTAATGGATTGCGGAAACTGGAGGGGTATCTGCGTGCTGCCTGCTGTAGCTAAGATAATAGCTAAAATCATCCTTGAGCGAATCAAACAACATCTCGAAGACACACTCGATGCCGAACAAGCAGGTTTCCGCTCTGGATCCTCCTGTGCCGACCACTTATCATCGAACAGTGTGTTGAATATCGATCGCCACTGCACCTGTTGTTCATCGATTTTGAGAAGGCGTTCGATAGTGTCAACAGGGAGTTTATTTGGCGTGCCTTACGCAGGAGAGGCATTCTCGATAAACTAATTGCTATTATCAAAGCTACATATGAAGGCTCCAAATGTCACGTTCTGCACAGGGGAAGGTTGTCTGAGGAATTTGAGATCCAAAGTGGGGTAAGACAAGGCTGTATCCTTTCACCAATATTATTCCTATTGGTGATAAGCGATGTGCTTCATGCAGCTTTGTCGACGGGCAACGGAGGACTCTTACATCTCAACTGAAACATCTTGACTACGCAGACGATGTATGCTTACTCTCCCACAGAATTATGGACCTCCACCAAATGACAGCAGATGTGGAGAGGGTGGAACCGAACTGGATATAGCCAACAGGATCGCCAAAGCAAAGTCCGCGTTCGTGATGTTGTCCAAAATATGGCGAAGCAATGCAATCTGTTTGAGCACCAAAATAAGACTGTTCCGCTCCAACGTTGAATCCGTGCTGCTATATGGTTGCAGCACGTGGAGAGTGACCACTACTGTCACCAGAAAGCTGCAAACGTTCGTTAATAGGTGTCTGCGCAATATCTTTCGGATTTTCTGGCCTAATCGTATCTCTAACGAACACCTTTACGAGAGAACGGGTCAGGAACCAATAGGCACAACTATCCAACGGCGGAAGTGGCAGTGGATTGGTCACACGTTCCGAAAGGGTGACAGCTCCATAGCGAACCATGCTGTGCAATGGAACCCTCTACCTCAGGATGGCAGAAGACCTGGCGGTCCGAGGAGAACATGGCGCAGAACAGTCGAGAAGGAGGCACGGCAGTTAGGGAAAAGTTGGGGAGAACTCAGACACATTGCCAGAAACCGCACACGATGGCGCGTAGGCGTAGTAGAGGCCCTAGGACCCACAAGGGGATACAGGACATAAGGATATGGTTAAAGTATTTAGAAAATAGTAGTTGAATTTATATAAGTACTTTGTAGAAGTTATGGATTTTGTGCGTCGGAAGAAAAGGTGCGAGAGGCGTATGGTTAGTGCTACCGGTTCCCCTGCGAACAATTTGTTCAACGGCGTGTGTGGTGGGCTAAAACCGGTTCCCCTCGTACACGGGCGAATGTGGGTGTGGAATCAACTGCGCTGATTCCCCTCAATTCCCATGGATTGTGATATGGCTGTGTGTTGGTTGGGTGGCCAGTTCCCCTGAGCATATGAAATGTGATGGTGTGTGAGGTGCCTTCCTGGTTCCGCTATATCGCAATCTCTACAAGTACTTTACGCACATTTGTTTTGGGTTGTTGTATTTTAGTAGTGTGTGTGTGGGAAGAAGAGGCGTGTGTTGTGGGTTGTTTTCTCTGTCCTGCTCGTGTGCGAGATGCGTGTTGTTAGTGCCGCCGGTTCCCCTGCGAACAGTTTGTTCAATGGCATGTGATCAGGGTTCGGACCCCAGAAATAAAATTTCAGAGTAGATGAAGAAAAATCATTCATTAATCATTACTTGCATAAATAAAAATGGAACATAAATAAAGACTAGTATTAACATAAGATATATTTATTATTTTAAAATAAATTGGCCATGGACAAATTTATATTGTCTTATAAATTTAATTTAATTGTGCTGTGGTTCATAAATTTTCGCATTATTTTTTATAAGGGATCGTGCAAACATTATATTTTCGACAGTCTTTACGTTTAAAGGATTTCTAAACTTGTTTTTTTATTAAATTCATCTCTGAGAATTTTCTTTCAGCTGCTGTGCTGCTGTGAGGTAAAACAGCTAGAGTTAACATATACTCAGACAAATTATTGAACATAAACTCTTCCATTTTATTTGATGTTCCCATTAAGGAATACCAAAATTTAACCAATTCATCTTGGTTTATGTTGCTTATATCATAAATGCGGAATGATCTCCACTCATCATTCAACACCTCAACTGAGCATTTATTAAAAGGCAATGCTTCCACCAGTTTTAAAATTGAAGATAATTCCCCTTCTCGAATTTTTTTTGGGTTCAAATACTGTAACAAGCTAAGTTCATTGTCTTCAAAAGAAAATCTTGATTTCAATTGGTTGCAAAGTGTTATATAATATTTTAAAATATTTTGTTTAATTTGCAAAACGGTTTCTTTTGAAATTGTTTTT
This sequence comes from Brachypalpus laphriformis, assembly GCA_945910035.1. NCBI lineage: Eukaryota > Metazoa > Arthropoda > Insecta > Diptera > Syrphidae > Brachypalpus > Brachypalpus laphriformis. Next base: position 53,360,488 of record OX246755.1, read on the forward strand.
TCATTCTTCTCGAATTCGATTCTACAAAATATTATTTCAGTAGGAACTTGGAAATCCAGATTTTCATAATCCAGTTCAGTACTTAAAAACTCAGTTCTTATACAGGGTGATTTGCATAAGATGCGACAAAAGCCTAAGACGGATAGGTTGGGTCGAGACAAGAAAAAAATCGTACGGGAGGGGGGGTCTATCCCCCCCCGGTTAGGCGGGAGGGGCAATTTTGTAAAAAATCGACTTTAAATGAAAAAAAGATTATTAAAAATCAACGGAAACACGTAAAATAATGTGCTATAGCTTTTTAGAAAGCTAATATTCCATTCTTTTATCTGCTTTTTAAATCAAGTTGTTTTATTGAACAGTTTTTGAAAAATTAAATTTCAAAGTCAAAATTTTTGAAAAATATTTTGAATTTTTTTTTTCAAGTTGATTTTTTTCAAAATTTTGCGTTATTTATTGCCACTGATATTTTTATTTTTCGATACTTTTATCAATTCTTAATTAAATATCGAAAACCAGATGTAAAAATTTTTCTTAGTTTCTGAGATACTAACTATTCACTAAAATAACTTGATTTAAAAAACAGATAAAAGAATGGAATATTAGCTTTCAAAAAAGCCATAGCACATTATTTTACGTGTTTCCGTTGATTTTTAATAATTTTTTTTTTCATTTAAAGTCAATTTTTTACAAAATTGCCCCTCCCGCCTAACCGGGGGGAGATAGACCCCCCCCTCCCAAATGATTTTTTTCTTGTCTCTACTCAACCTATCCGTTCTAGGCTTTTGTCGCATCTTATGCAAATCACCTTGTATAATTGCTAAGCAATTTTAAAAAGTTTTGCTTATTCACTGGAAAAAGAAGATGAATCATGGTTTTCTCTGACTAAAAAATTCTATTCATTTCGTTAATTACATTAAGAATATAAGATAAAAACAGTAAATAAGATCTATTTACATCGTTTAACTTTTCTGATACTGTTTCCACATTATTTTCCCTCTTTTCTTCGAAAGACAATAGTAGAAAATAATGCTTCAGAGCTGTCTATTATTCTAATACTCTATCCACAGCTCCCTGAACTGATAACCATCGAGTGGAACATGTGTTTAACATTTTATGTTCAGCTATTTCAAAATACTCCTGAAATGTCTTAAATTCTGCCACTCTTTTGGAGCTATGAGAAAAAAAATTAAAAATTGTCTTAATTAATAATTCTATTTCAAGAGGAATCAGTTTTGCTGCTGCTTTTGCACAAAGATTTAAGGAATGGCAAGTATAACCCAAATTAAAAGGGATTTGTGTTCATGGACTTAAGGTGTTGTTTTACCCCATTCAGTGAACCATTCATAACAGCAGCGTTATCAGTGCCCAAGCCTATTAAATTTTCGCTAGGAATCTCTAATTCTAATATATATTGCTTAATAGCATTTGCTATTGAAGTTGCGGATGAGTCCTCTAATTTTATTAAACCAAAAAATGCGTCCTTAACTCCATTGTGTTCTTGGTGCCGTGCAACTAATATTAAAAAAACACTTGTTGCAGCTGATGTCAGTGCTTTCATCAATTATGAGCGAGAAGTACTTGTTGTTAAGACTTTCAGCTATATTTTTTTTGCTATAATTTGAAATAAGTCGAACCAATTCCGTTGCCTTCTTTGAACAACATTTGATTTTATCTGATTCTGGTTTTGAAAGTGCATAAAACAAATCCGGTAGCGTGTCCATGATGGTAAATGGCAGATAATTTCAAACGCAATACAGTACCATTGTAAGTTCCTTTTTTAAATTTGTGTCCTTGCTTGCTTTATTGCTGGCCTGTTTTTCAATGATCGCTGGTATATATGTTTGGTTTTTGTATTCAGCCTCCTTTTTTTTGTGATTTTGGGACTTTGCATGTCGTTCTAAATTCGTGATATTGTTGGTTTAAGGTTTTTTTGCACAACTTGCAGAAAGCGTTTTGATCAACTTCTTCTCTTGTTAACCACTTCCTGCCAGATTTCCATTCCTTTTTGTATTTTTGACTATATTTTTGACGAGTTTTATTGTTTTCCGAACCCTCGTCTGAAATATCATCCACATTCATAGTTGAGCAGGGGTCACTTTTTCCACAATCCATTTGTGCTTTTCTAAAACCATACATAAAATACACGATACCGATTTAGAATTAAAAGCGAATTAGATTTTTCAGCCTACTTACGCGGTGTCTGAAGTTTCATCCACAGCTGCAATTAAAATACTTTTATTCTCATCACTAGCCTTTGGAATATTGTTTCTAAACGGAAAAAACTATAATACACACACTGATTTTGAATACATTCTTATATCTTCTTACTTTTTCATTAGATATTTATCCATTTATTTTAAGTGTTTCATTTAGAACTTCTGAAAACTCAAAGCGTATGTAGAACTCAACTGAAACATATGCGAAACCACCAGAAAACCAAAGTAAAATAAAAGCTTCACAAAACAAAAGCAACGGAGATAAATTCGTAACAAGACAATATAACAAACCAGAATTGTACATACTAGCCGTAGTTGAAAACAGTAATACACACACAGATGCAAATGAAAACGACGAGAAAGAAAGAAAAAAAAACGGTATTCAGTCCAAATTCAGCCATTCAGAGATTTCTTAAAACATTTTCCAGGTGATCAGTGCTGCCATTCTATTATTTGGTTAAAGAATTTTTCTGTGTGAAAAAGTTGGAGTAGATTTTGAGCGAAGCGGAGTGTCGGAGTAGATTTTTTATTTTTTTTTTAGCGGAGTAGATCTACTCCGATCGGAGTAGGGTCCGAACCCTGCATGTGATGTAGACTAACTGGTTCCTCTCGTACATGGGTGAGTGTGTGTGCAGAATCAACTGCGCTGGTTCCCTTCAATTCCCATGGATTGTGATATTGCCGTGTGTTGGTTGAGTGGCCAGTTCCCCTGAGCATATGAAATTTGATGGCATGTGAGGCGCCTTCCTGGTTCCGCTTTATCACAATTCCTAGAAGTAGATACACACAGTTGTTTTAGATTGCGATATTGCCGTGTGTTGGTTGAGTGGCCAGTTCCCCTGATCATATAAGATGTGACGGCGGGTGAGGCGCCTTCCTGGTTCCGCTTTATCGCAATCGTTAGAAGTAGTTGCACACATGTGTTGTAGATTGTGATATTGCCGTGTGTTGGTTGAGTGGCCAGTTCCCCTGATCATATAAGATGTGACGGCGTGTGAGGCGCCTTCCTGGTTCCGCTTTATCGCAATCGTAGAAGTAGTTGCACACATGTGTTGTAGATTGTGATATTGCCGTGTGTTGGTTGAGTGGCCAGTTCCCCTGATCATATAAGATGTGACGGCGTGTGAGGCGCCTTCCTGGTTCCGCTTTATCACAATCGCTAGAAGTAGTTAGATACCTTGGTTTGGTTTTGTTATATTGTTTTATATTGGTGTAGGGGTGTCTTCCCTGATCACATGGGAGGTAATGGTGTGCGAAGTGCGATATATTATTTCTAGATTGTATAGTATTGTTTCTATTCTTTCTTTGGGTGACTCACAGAGTTTTTGTCTAACTTTATCGTTTCAGGATCGGAGTTGCCAGAACCACAGCGGTCATACAGGATTGCCAGCATGGCTCCTAGACTATATTAAATAATAAATAAAAAAAAATTAATTACCGTATTAAAATATCTTTTTATTTTAAAAGTTATTATTGGCTCTTATAGTATAAAGTACCATCCCTCTGAAGCTCAACTGTTGCTGAAAAAAATCTTTTGAACTGCATTGCATTCTCTTCAACTTGACATTTTCATAGTTCATAGCCTTAAGTTCACGAATAAGTGACAATGGGCTATAATAGTGAATATGTTTCAAATGTCGATCAATGACACTATGAACAGCATCCAACTCTTGTATTCTCGAGTGTCCAGGCACAGAGTACTGTTGTTGAAGAGATTTAATATGTGGATGTTCCTCCAAGAACTTTAAAATGGCTAATGATCTTATTCGGTTCTTATTTTGGGGAATACAAGAGTCGGACCAAAGTATGATTTCATTTATATCGGCAATTGCAGCTTTAAGAATCTTTATTTATCCACTTGCAATGTCATTGCAGCTTCTCCCACTTTGGGAATCGTACCAGGGAGAGCAGTAAGTGGTTTTGTTCCGATTACAATACCCTGTCAGGTTATACAAATTCAGTTTTCGTTTACAAAAAAAATTGGAGACATTTGAGTGGGGTAGTGTAAAAACACTTTGTAGATCATACAAAATGATTGCAGTTTTAGAATTTATATTCACCCGGTCTTTCGCTCGACGAATCTTTGTCAGTTCATTTAAATTCCGATGTTCTGCATACCTTATTTTATCCTCTTCAGTCGGGTTTGGGGTGTTGTTAAATCGTGTATAAAGTTCACATAAATCGTTTCTTAGCTTGTAAAAGTCGAATTGTATTCCTCATTAAAGATTTTTCTAGAGATAATACATTTTATAATTTCAATTAAAAACTCAAATTGTGAAACAAACCTGTATGTGCAAACTTTTCCTGATTCAGGTGTGCTCTCTGTGTACAATTTATACATTTTGGATAGGTCCAAGTTTGATTCCAAGTACTGCTTTCGAGATTTTTGTCGCACGCAATGTGAATCAACGCATGGAAAGCTTTCGATGTGTTGTCGTACTTTTTGCTTTTTTTCAGGGGAAATCTGACGAGAATAATTTTTGCCTTTCATAGATGGTTTGGGGGAACCATTGTCATTATAAAAGAATTTGAAGTAGTAATAAATTCTCTGTTGCGATATGTCCAAGGTTGCGAAAAAAAAAAACCTTTTGCAAACATTCATCTTTTGGCTCCGATATTCGAGAGAGTATTTAAATGTATAATGTCTTCCTTAGTTACATTTCCCCGTTCGTTTTCTTACCGCTTTAATACGCTTTACATATCTGGCATAAAATGAACGTTAGCATTCGTCAGAAAGCTTCCAAAACTGATCATGAACGCCTTGTCGCATTGGTTCGGAAAATTTCGAACAACAGTTGTGTGTGCATGTCAATCCACAAACAGATGGCTTCAATGCTCTTGGAGAAAGGTGTTTCCCAGATGAATTCACATACTCCTGGCCACTTTCTCTCAACATTTTTTAGTATTCTTCTTCCATTTCAAGGGATTACTCTTTCTTTTCTTTGACGGCTTACCTGTACCTGTTACGGAACGTGGAGTCAAAAGTGGATCAAGATCAGGACTGTCTTCATTTAATTCATTATGAATTGGACTCGCATCTGGCGTCGTGAGCGCACGCGATCCCCATTGTCCACCCTCTCAAAAAATAGAAAAGTCAAAACCACCCAAACTGACTAAAAAAAACAAACAATAAAAATCGCGCTCGTCTAATTATCAGTGCAGTGAGCGTAGTGTAATAATAAACTAAACAAAAAACGGGATCCCATCTCTCCCACCCCCACTCACTAGCTGTTGCGCTTCTTTGTCATCGCAACTGTCACATGTTCTTTACATGCTTCCAGTTGCGATGATTGAGAGAGCGTAACATCTGGTGCATAGCGGACCGTGAGTGTTTATCTGAATAGCGGACCTCAGCTGACTGTCGTTTGGGCATAACACCGGCGATAGTTTGCTTTGGGAAACTTATCTTTGGATATACACTTCGCTTAGTACCGTCAGAGTTGTGTCTTTTTGTGTTTTTATGTTGTAATGATCAGGGAATTTAGGGTCGATTGTACAAACATTCGTGGGCTTCGAACGAGTTTCTTCGACTTGTACGCCCACGCTCATTCCTATAAACCAACTGGTTTGCCACTTAGTGAAACACAGGTAGTTGAAGAATCGTCTGATTTGAAACTGGCTGGATATAACTTAGTGCCATTATTCTTTCCCCATCGCGGCCTCGCCATTTACGTCCGTAGTGATATAGCTTACCAAGTTCCACCACAGTAAGGCCACTGCTCCAATCCGGAATTTAATTTCAAATGGCTAAAATTCACCGTCCGTAAGCAAACAATCCACTACTGTTTTGTCTACAGAAGCCCTAGTGCGGATAGCAACTCGACTTTTAACGAATTTGATGTGCTGTCCGATTCCATTATACGAATTCTCTCCCTGTATCCTCATACTGAAATCGTCATTGCGGGCGATTTCAATATACACAATTCGGAGTGGCTTCGACATTCTGGTCAGACAACACCCGGAGGAAGGTATGTTGAACTTTTCGCTGAGATAAACAATTTGACTCAGCTAGTAAATGAGCCTACACGTATACCGGACATTGAAAGTCATTCCGCCAACACTCTGGACTTGTTTCTTGCTTCACACCCTGGTAAATACATCATTGATGTTTTAGCGCCTCTAGGCCGGTCTGACCACAACATCGTATCAGCTAAATTCTCGTACTCTGACCACACTGTTAAAGAAAACACTTCCAAAAGAAAAGTATGGCGTTACGAGAAAGCCAATTGGAACGGCCTTAATAGTTTCCTTATGAGTTTTAACTGGTCGCCGGTGATATGATTACTGACACCATCCTCTTAGGTACGGATGAATTTATTCCTAACAGAATAAAAAGCATCAAACCCAAGGCAAACTCGTGGTTTGACCAGAGAGGCTATCAGGTTGAAAGAAGTAAGTTTTCGGTTTTATAAAGACAACATATCTGAGGAAAACCGAAAGAAGTTTAAACAATCCAGAAATGACTGCAATGCTCTCATTCGGCGTGTAAAATTCTTACATGAGCAAAAATTGAGGCAAAAAATTCTACAATGTCCCAAAGGTAGTAAACATTTTAGGTCATTCGTCAAAAATATTAAAAATTCTGCCTCGTCTGCCATCCCAACTGTCAGCTCTTTAGACAAAGCCAATCTGCTTGTTGCCCACTTCGCAGCGAAATCCACCTTGCCAGATAGCGCTTGGTCTCCGCCTGTACTTGAGACCGTCGAATTTTCCATGGGACAAATCCATTTTCGCACTCGTACAGTTGCAGGAGTACTCAAAGGTCTTAACATTCACAAATCCGCTGCTCCAGATGGTATCTCCCCCATAGTTCTGAAGAGGTATTCTTCCTTGCTGGCAAAACCTCTGCGTAAGCTTTTCTGTCTGTCCTACTCTTCTGGGCTCTTTCCGAGTAGATGGAAAACAGCATTTGTCCAGCCAGTCCCTAAAAAAAGGCGAATCTTCTTCCCCGTCCAATTACCAACCCATTGCACTTACGTCCCTTCTTCCCAAGGTCATGGAAACGCTGTACGGTTTTCGTAGCAACAGATCCACTGCTGATTTGATGGCATATCTCACCGAGGAGTGGAACCAATCAATCCATCACTTCGGCGAAACAAAGATGGTTGCGCTCGATATATCTAAGGCATTTGACAGAGTTTGGCATCAGGCTCTTTTGTCGAAAATGCGTACATATACCATCGATGAGTCTCTTCTTCAATGGATTAGAAATTACCTTTCGGACCGTTCAATAAAGTTGTCTTAGACGGCTTCAAGTCTGCAATTCACCATATAAATGCTGGTGTTCCCCAGGGCTCCGTTTTGTCTCCGACTCTCTTCCTCATTTTTATAAATCACCTCTTGCCTGCTACTTATAATCCAATACATTCATTCGCTGATGACAGGACCCTCAGTTTTTCATATTCGTTCCCTAACTCACGTCCCTGTTCTTCGGCCGTAGAAGAGGAACGACAGCGTATGTTAAACACATTAAATTCCGACCTGGACAGCATTACCAAATGGGGTTCAATCAATAGAGTGGAATTTAATGCATCCAAAACACAATGCGGTCTTCTGTCTCTCAAGCGAAACCAAGACCCTCAACCATTATCCATGAATGGTACTTGTATCGCTGAATCCAAAAGACTTGTCATTCTCGGTATGTGCATTAATAACCGTCTTCGATGGAACGATCACATATTTGAAGGCGCCAAAAATGCTGCTAAATGTCTAGGATTCCTTAAGCGTTGCAAAAAATGTTTTACCCCGTCTGATCTGGCCTCCATCTATAAGGCATTCATCCGCCCAAAGCTGGAATTTAACGCCCACATCTGGTCTGGTGCACCCTAGACCGTTCTGCACATTCTAGATATGGTGCAGAACCGCGCGTTAAAACTGATAGGTGATAGAGTCATTGTGAACTCCATAGTCTCACTTGAACATCGTAGAAATGTCTCATGTCTTTCCCTATTTTATCGTTTTTTTTTATAAAAAAAAATGCTCCAGCGAAATAGCCAGTTGCATTCCTCCCCTTCAAAACTTCACCCGCAATGCGCGTCATGCTTCGAATGCACATCAGTCCACCCTCAAGCCCAACTTCGGACGTACTGCCAAATATAGGTATTCGTTTATAAGCCGAACAACACGTTTGTGGAACGATCTACCGGCCTCTGTATTTCCTAATCATTACAACCTTCAAACATTTAAAGCCAACGAAAGCTGGCATCTCATCCGTTCCTCTTCCAACCTTTTCCCATTTCCCTGAGCATCAGTATAAGGGTATTAATAATCCCTTCGGCGCGCGCGAATTATAAAAAAACACAGAAGAACTTGCACTCTGGCTTAATTGCTTATGTGCATTTCCCACCAAATTGTATTATATGTAAAAAAAAAGAAAAAACATTGAGGATTGCTTTATTCACACTCCAGATTTGCTTTTTGAACATTTAAGAACTTACCGGCATGTTCAAACTGTCATTTTTACGGTCTCTTGAACAAAAAGTCATCGATATATTTTTAAGCCTAAAGGAGATAGGATAGTTCTGACAACGCTAATCGAAAGAGCGTGTTCCTAAACCCTAGCAACAACTTTAAAACCATTTTCACAAAAAATGGTCGATTGAACAAATGAGTTCTCAGGTGACGATATATTTCCCTTCGTTTCACATGGAAAGAGAAATGTCATTAGTGCACAAGCAAAATATGGAACTTGGAAATTTTATGACGGCAACGTAAACAACGTGGGCGCCGTGGCGTAAGTGGTTAGTGTGTCGGATTACTACGCATGAGGTTCCAAGTTCGAATCCCAGAAAACACCAAAAAGTTTTTTCACGGTCCCACCTCTCGCGAGCGTCTGACAAACATCCGAGAGTATTGTTGTCATGACAAAGCTTCTCAAATCGCCGTTCGGAGTCGGCATTAAACTGTAGGTCCCTTCCATTCGTGTGAAGAATATAACGCACACAACATGACTGGTTGCGAGAAGCTAGGCCCTGGCACTTTAAAAAGCTGTTGCGCCAAATATTTGTATTTGTAACGTAAACAAATGGCCGACACAAAAACAGAGATAAAATATCGCTGTCCCTGTCATGCTGCTCGTAAGTAGTGTATCAATGCTGCTCTTGCAATTACTCCATTCCCAGTAATTCGAGCTGGTGGTGTTGTTGCTGCGTCGTAGTCTTCCCATTCACTTAGTGCGATGGATGATCGTGTAGGCTAATGGCGTTATATATACATATATATTTTTTGTGTTAATTAGATTATTTGGTTTTGTTTTAATGTTATTAGTGTGCTGCATGGGATTCAGTTAAGTGCTTTGTTTCGTTATTGTATTGTATTAATATTCCATTTAGTATGTATATATAATGGGCGTGGCTAAATCGCATCATCACCTCCCCGTGGTGCCCACTGGATAGCTATCTGATAGTGAACTAACGATGAGCGTATGCTGAGTCTGACGATGTATGTGTAGCTGAACACTCACACCTGCGTAAGCACATCTGGGTGAACTTCAGCGCGCATATATTAAACCGGACGAGGCATCTCTTGTTGACCTGATCGGCTGAAATATGCGTCTCAGAAGTCTAGCAAGAGCTCCTCAGCAGGAGGACGTGCGGCGAATGAATTCTGTCGATGGAATCAACGGTGACGTCTACAGACCAGCGGATACCTTACCGGAACTACTTCGACTTATTTAGAGCTGAGATCTGTAAGGATTTTCAATACTACGTCATGGTATTGAAAAAGAGATGCTGCCGGATGAACCCTTAATAGGCCAATGGCAGCGCTCATATCCCCGAAGTGGGTTACTGACATCGGTGTATCCGGCCCCTCGTCCTAGGTGTTGCAAAAAAAGGATCTGGTCCTCCAGGTTGGGGGTTGTGCCGTCGGGTTAACTTCCCTACCACGTAAAAAACTTTCTGTTACGAAGCAACCAACAGCCTCGGATACGGATGATTCTACTGTTGACGACCCAAGCAAACGCAAAAAGGACAACGATCTTCGTGTCTGCACGTGGAATGTTAGGTCCCTCTACAAACCACGTGCAGCCGAACAACTTGCGGAGGCCCTAGAGTGTCCCAAAGCAGACATTACCGCTATCCAAGAAGTGCGATGGGATGGGCCGGGCAAAAGGAGTATGAAAAACTGCGACATCTACTACGGCGATTGCTACAGTCAACAAGGACAGCATCCATTCGGGTGCGGATTTGTCATTACAGGCAGACTTAGGCAAGAAGTTTTGAGTTTCCGGCATGTGAACGAGCGCCTTATGACTATCCGTATCAAAGCCAAATTTGCCAACATAAGCCTAATATGCGTTCACGCCCCTCACGAGGAGAAGGACGACGAGACCAAGGATGACTTCTACCAGCTCTTGGACAAGACGTATGAGCAATGCCATTGCTACGACGTTAAAATTATCACAGCCTGCACGACATCACACCGGCAACGGACTCAGGCTAATCGACTTTGCGGCGGGGCGAAACTTTGTCGTAGCTAGTACGCGGTTCCCACGTCTCGACATTCACAAGGGAACATGGCTCTCCTTTGATCGAAAAACTGTCAACCAAATCGATCACATTGCGATCGACGCAAGGCACTCTTACAGTATTCTGGGTGTCCGGACTTTCCGAGGAGTCAACGTGGACTCGGATCACTACCTAGTTGTAGCCAAGGTACGGATGCAGATATCCAGAACGGAGCGAAATCAACGAAATACTGTGAGGAAATTTGACGTCGGGCGGCTACAATCCCAAAAGACCGCCAGAGCTTTTGCCGATCGAGTTTCTCTTAATCTGAATCTAAGGCCTATGCCGCCAACAGAAAATGCGGAAAACCAGTGGCAGCGTTGCCAACAAGCCATCAGAGATGCCGCCTCTGATGTACTGGGTTTCTCTCGCCCACCACAACGAAACCCCTGGTTTGATGAGGAATGCCGGCAAGCACATGCAGCTAAACAAGAGGCATACAAAGCGGCGCTGCATAGAAGGACTAGAGCTGCTTACGAGCTCTGCGTGCGCAGGAGAAAAGAGGAACATCGACTTCTCAGAAAGAAGAAAAAAGAGCATGAGAAGCGCTCTATCGAGGAAATTGAGAGACTTTATTGCAGGAATAATGTTCGAAAATTTTACCAAAAGGTAAAAAGAACATGCCAGGGTTGCAAAGCCAGAACAGAAGCCTGCAGGGACGAAAATGGCAACATAGTGGTAGAATCGCAGTCGGTGCTGAGGATATGGAAGGAACACTTCTGCAGACACTTCCGCTGTCAGGCAGAATAAGCCATGCAACAGTGACGATGGCCGTCAAGATTCCCGTCAACCCGATCACAATGAAGTGAGGATAGCGATATCTAAACTCAAATCTAACAAAGCTGCTGGAGCCGACGGCCTTGCCGCTGAACTTTCAAGGCAGGAGGAGATGAGTTAGTAAGGAGCATGCATCAGCTCATCTGTAAAATCTGGTCGGACGAAAGTATGCCCGATGAATGGAACCTCAGCATCGTTTGCCCGATCCTGAAGAAAGGAGACCCTCTAAACTGCGCCATAAAATCGCATATAAGATCCTGTCTGCCGTATTATGTGAACGCCTAAAACCGATCGTCAACAACCTGATAGGTCCTTATCAGTGCGGTTTCAGGCCGGAGAAGGTCCACCATTGACCAAATATTCACACTACGGCAGATCTTGGAAAAAACCCATGAATATAAAACCGATACGCACCACCCCTTCATCGGTTTCAAAGTTGCCTATGATATCGTGTATAGAGACGAGGTATACAGAGCCATGTCTAGTCTTGGCATCCCTGTCAAGCTCGTCCGTTTGTGCAGAATGACGATGGAGAACTCTCACTGCTCCATCAAAGTCGATAAGAACATCACCGAACTATTCGATGTCAGGAAAGGTCTTAGACAAGGTGACGCGCTATCATGCGGTCTCTTTAACATAGTACTTGAAAGAATTGTACGAAACTCGCAAGCCAATACAGGAGGTACAATCTTCTACAAGTCTGTACAACTACTCGCTTATGCCGATGACATTGACATAATCGGAAGAACTCAGCGGGCTGTCAATGGGGCATTTACGAGTATTGAGATCGAGGCAGCAAAGATGGGTTTAGCGGTCAATGAAAACAAAATATATGCTGTCTACTGGAAAGGACACACAACATCGGCGTCTGGGACAGAACGCCACAATAGACAGATATAATTTTGAAGTAGTAAATGATTTTGTCTACCTAGGCTCTATTGTGAACTCCGTAAATGACATCAGTAGGGAGATCACACGAAGAATTACTCTTGCCAATCGTTGTTTCTATGGGCTAAAACGGCAATTGAGTAGCAAAGCCCTATCTCGAACTACTAAGGTAACTCTTTATAAGACACTACTCATCCCAGTCCTGCTGTATGGCGCAGAGGCATGGACTTTGACAAAACCGGATGAGGATGCGCTTGGTTATTTCGATAGAAAAGTTCTTCGAGCGATCTTTGGTCCCGTCTGCATAGACGGAGAGTGGAGGAGAAGGTACAAGTAGTTGCAAGTAGTAAATGAAAATAAAGCTGCATTAAATAAGCAAGAAGATGAAATAAAATGAGTAATGAATTGCATTAAGTTAATTACTGAAAAAGAGCCTACTACTGAAACAAAAAAAGTTAACAAACCGAAAACTTATGCAGAAATTAGTACTGTCAAAAATATACCACCGGTTGTAGCGATACCAAATACAAGCCCAAATAGTGAAAACACAAAAGAAGTCTTAAAAGAAAAAATTAATCCAGCTGATCTAGCAATTAAGATTAGTGGCATTTCTAAAAGCAAAAATGGAAGAGTGTTCATAAGATGTGAAAATGAAGAATCGACAAAAAAATTGGAAAGTGAAGTAAAACAAAAATTAGGCGACAACTATAAAGTTCTTTATATAACCCAAAAATAGCAATAATAGGAGTGGATAAAAAAATAAATGAAGATCATCTTGTTGAAATTATAAAAAAATAGAATAAATTAAATGGAAACTTAAAACTTATCAAGTCTTATAATAATTATAAAGATACAAATAAGTAAAATGCTATAGTTGAAGTAGACAATAAATTATTTAAAGACATTTTGGAAGCGGAAAGACCGTACTTGAATATTGGGTGGAATAAGTGTACAGTGTATGACAAGATTAATGTTAGAAGATGTTTCAAGTGTTGGGGATTTAATCATATGGGGAAAGAGTGTACAAACCAAATAAGTTGTCCCAAATGTGGTGATGAGCACAAATTGGAGAAATGTTCGAACGAAAAAAAAACAGTGTGGTTTGCATATTAACAATTAAAAAACTTAATACAGATATTGACCCGTCTCATGATGCTAGGGACATAAATTGTCCAGTGTATTTGAGAAGGGTAGAAAGAGAGCGGGAGAAAGTTGCTTATTAGCAACCAACGTTTTTTGAGTGCATGCAATTAAACATTCAAGGACTGACTAGTAAATTTAGGGAAATACACAATAGTATCTATGAACATAAATTTGATATGATCGTGTTAACTGAAACTCATGTTGGAACTAAAATAGATAATAAAGAAATAAGTGTTATTAATTACCATATAATTAGATGTGAAACCACATCTTCACACACAGGGGAGTGATAATACCATATATCTAAAAGACTGCTATGAATATCCTACTATTATTAAAAGTGTTCAAATTGGTTTAATGATGTGGATATTGATAATAAAAATTGAGATTGATAATAAAGCAATTGTGTTCCTTACAGCATACAGGTCACCTAGTACTTCAATTAGAGACTTTTGTAATTGTATATGTGAATAGATAGAGGGTCTACCAGATAAAAACATAGTTATACCTGGTGATTTTAACATAGACTGGCTTGAAAGTAGTATTTACAAAAGTGAATTTGAGTGTTTATTTACTGAAAAACTATGCAATCAATTGATTAATGAGCCAACTAGGATAACTCCTACTACCAAATCGCTATTAAATTATGTGGTTACAGATATTAAAAACTGTGAAGCAAAGGTTCAAAATGACATAAAAATTAGTGATCACGAAATGATTTTATTTAAAATAAAACATGAAAAGATGTGCTGTAGATAAAAAAAATTCAATTCGTAAGATATAATAGCTTCCAATTTACACAAGCAATAAGGAGAAGTGGAGTAAATAGAATAGGTATCTCAATTCGGGGTGACGACGAGTGATATATTTCAAAATGAAATGTTAAATATAATTAATACTTTTGGGGTGGTTAAGACTGTAAACGGTAGTGTATAAAAGTGGTTTAATAATGAACTCCGAAGGCAAAAGTCAAAAAAAGTTCAAAGCCATTTAAAATTTTTGATGACAGGACAAGTTGCGGGCTGGGAGAGTTATAAAAACATAAGAAATAAATACAAAAGAAATTTAAATAAAACAGAGTGCTAGTATATAAAAAATCAACAGAATGCAGCAAATGATGTGATTAATGTGGAAGTGCATAAAACAATGATTTTAGGAATTGTTAACACTGAAAAAAGTTTTATAGAATTTGATGACGTTAAAACCAAAGGCGACAAGTTAATTGCAAATAAATTTAATGAATACTTTGCTACAAGTGTTAAAGAAATAAATGTAAATATTCCAGTGGAACCACGAGTGAATAATGTAGATGGCTTTGAAAACATTTGAAGTTTAAGATATTGGATTCTATTGATGAATTATTAAAAATTATACAAATGTTGCCAGATAAAAGTGATTTTAATTTTATGAGCAAGAAAATGTTGAAAGACAGTCTTAATTGGGTGGGTCCTGCACTTTTAAATATTATTAACTATTCACTGTCAAGTGGAGTTTTCCCAAAAAAATGGAAGACTTCAGTTAAAGTGCCTGTAGCAAAAGTTGAAAATCCAAACAAAAGCGAACATTTTAGACCGGTAAATATGCTACCTTTGCATGAGAAAATTTTGGAAAAAGTAGTGCAAATACAACTTGAAAAACACATTGATGAAAACAACATACTTATGGAAGAGCAATCGGGGTTTAGGCAAAAACATTCGTGTGAATCTGCCCTAAACTTAATGATAGCAGACTGGAAAGAGAAATTACATGCGAATTAGAAAACAGCAGCTGTGTTCCTTGACCTCTAGAGGACCTTTGAGACGGTAGATAGGAGTATACTATTAACAAAGTTATATACGTATGTGGTAAGAGGTGTTGAATATGAATGGTTTAAATCTTATTTGGCTGGACGTAGGCAAGTTGTTAAATTTAATGATAAGTTATCTGAACCTATTGAAACCGAACTAGGAGTGCCTCAGAGATCTATTCTGGGTCCACTTTTATTTTCGTTGTACACCAATGATGTTAAAAAAGTAAAAAAATATAATCAAATTAAATTGTTTGCTGATGATGGGCTTCTGTATATTGATGAAAGTGAACTAGGTCATTGTATAAGTAAACTAAGAGAAGAAATAACAAACATTAAACTTACTTACACATGAATAAACTTAAGTAAAATGAAGAAAAACGAACATAATGTTGTAACCTGAAAATAATGTGATAAACCAAGTAGAAAAATTTAAATGTATAAGTGAAATAAAGTATTTAGGAGTTATAATGGACAGTAAACTTGATTTTAAGAAATACTTCGAGTATGTACGAGGGCAAGTTGAAAAGTTCTCGGCTTGACACAGAGATAGCATTCCAATCAGCAAAAAATTATATTTCCTGCCTGGGTGCACTTCTCATTAGTTCGTATGACAAGTTTCAACTTGTTCTCTCAAGTGGTTTGTTTACACGAATTTTTGCAGTAGACGTCTTGTGTGTTTTTCGTTAAAATGGATAAACTTGAATATCGTACTATGACCGTACCCTCTGGATGGGTTAACCCCTAAGGAAATTCATCCAAAGTTGGCAAAAGTTTACGAGGAATCTGCTTCTTCCATGTCAACCATTATAAAGTGGTCAGCTGAATTTAAACATGGCCGCACGTCCCTCGAAGACGACCCACGTGAAGGACGGCCAGAAACCGCAACCACACCCGAAACCATCGAAAAAGTGCATGATATCGTGTTGGACGATAGGCGAGTGCAGGTGAGTGAGATAGCTAAGGCTGTGTATATATCGGAAGAGAGGGTGCGAAACATCTTGCACAAAAACTAAGGGATGCGAAAGCTCTGCGCAAGATGGGTGCCGCATTTGCTGAATGCCGATCAAAAGCAAATGCGCGAACGATTTTTGCGGCAATCTTTGGACCGATTCAATAGGGATCCGACCGATTTTGTGCGGCGATTTGTCACCATGGATAAGACATGGGTCCACCACTACACCGCAGAAACGAAACAGCAGTCGAAGCAGTGGGTGGAAGCCGGTGGTTCAGCGCCAAAGAAAGCGAAGTCGATCGCATCTGCCGCAAAGGACATGGCCTGTGTGTTTTGGGATGCGAAAGGGATCCTCTCAATTGATTACCTTGAGAAAGGCAGAACAATTACAGGCGAATATTGCTCCAACCTTCTTGACCACCTGGATGCCAAAACTCGCGAGAAAAGGCCTGCCTTGAAGAGGAAAAAAATCATCATTCACCAGGACAATGCACCTGTACACAAGTGCGCGTTGGCGATGGGAAAACTGCGGGATTTGGGGTACGATTTGCTCGGCCATCCCCCCTATTCACCTGATTTGGCACCCTCAAACTTCCATCTGTTCCCAAACTTAAATAAATTTGTTTCTGGGAAGCGCTTCGCATCCAATGCAGAAGTTGAAGGAGCCGTAGATGAATATTTTCACAGCCTTCCAGACTCTCACTTCCGAGAAGGAATACTGATGTTGGAGAAACTCTGGACTAAGTGTGTTGAGGTTAAGGGAGATTATGTAGAAGAATAAAATCATTTTTTAACTGAAAATCGCAGTCTTTCATTGTCAGGCCGAGAATTTTTTACCTTGCCCTCGTATATAAGAAAATTGCCAAATTTTTTCGGTTTTTTTTTCGTAAAATAAGAAAGAATCTGTGTATTCCAATGGCAATCAAAATTTATAATACAATAGTACGACCCCACTTTGAGTATTGTCCAACAATACTATTGTTGGGATCTGCAGGCATGCTGGAAAGTTTACAAAAGCTACGAAACATAGCAATGAGTTCTATTTTATATTGTAGTAGATGTACATCCATTCGAGGTATGTTGGAAATGCTCAAATGGTTAAATATAAAGCAAAGTATAGTTCTGTGTACTTTTATTTTTATATTTAAAGTCAAAAACAACATACTGCCCAGATATTTAAGTAAAAGACTAACAACTAGAGCCAGTGTACAACCTTATAGCTTCAGAAATAGTGATAACTTAAATGTGCAATTTTTTAGAAATTCTAGAACTCACAATATGTTATCTTATAAAGTAATACAAATTATCAATGAACTTCCAAATAATGTGAAAACTGAAAGAAACATTATTCATTAAAAGAGCTGCATTAGTTTTTGTAAAAAATAATTATTAAATTTATGAAATTTAAAATAAGATAATAATGTAATGAAATTGTAAAAATAGCAACACTAGCTAAATAAACTTTATCTAATCTAATCATAGCTTGGAAAACCGCAGGAGCATTTACTAAGCCGAAAGGCATCCTGCAAAACTTCAACTGCCTATTGTGGACTTGGAAAGCTAGAAGATGACGTGATCTTTCGGCTACCCGTATTTAGTAATACCCCGAGTTGAAGTCCAGTATGGTAAAAAATGTATAACCGCCCAACCTATTTAGCTGTTCCTCAACTACCGGCATCAGATATTTTTCCTTAACTGTTATCGAGTTTAAGTGCCGATAATAAACGCAGATCCTCAATGTGCCATCTTTCTTGGGAACCACCACTATGGGAGAAGTAAAACTGGAATTGGATCTACGTACAATACCTTGTTCGAGCAACCCTTCACATTGTCAATGACTACCTCGCGCTGCGCAAACGGGATTCTGCTGGTCCTCTTGCTGTCGGCACTGGCCCTTTGGTTTTAACCTGCATCTCAGTGTCTTTGGCTTCACCCAACTCAGAGAAGTATTTCGCGAAGCACTACCGAAATTGATTCACCAACACATGTAACTTTTCCACATCTTAGCCGGATAGACTTTCATCAACATTCAGTTCTTTTGTGTAAATATCTTCGCATAACTTTTTAATTTTTAGAACATGTTCAGAGTTAGGTATACGAAATGTTATTGTTATACGCCAAAAACTCAACACGAACATGAAGTTGACATAAAACCGATCTACCGACAATAACGCTTACCAATTGCGCATTGCTTGGAACGACAAAAACTTCCCCGATCATTCTAACATTATCAATACCGTTTCGCAACCGCCACCACCGAATCCGCTCAGTTTCATTTGATATGCACTGTACGGGATATCATCCTTTTGAACGTCCACTTCTCTTATTGCGACACACTCACTTCCCATGTCTATATATCCCAACAACAAAACATCATTTAATTTGACTCCTTTGTAACAGTCGTTCTTATCTTTTTCTTGATACACACAAGTGACGTTAGCACTTTCTTTTTGTTCGGACAGTCTCGCGCCCGATGTCCTTTTTGTTTACAACCGAAACAAATCATTCTATTCTAGGGAAGTCGCCGTTTATTTTCCCGCAACTTTTTATGATCTTTGAGCGCCTCGATGGATTTAATCCGGTCAAGTAACGCGAAACATGATTCGTTATAAGTACATTTCGTCCGCATTCCAATTTTCCGATAAATCAATGGAACTGCCGATTCAACAAACATACAGCACTTTACATTTATGATCTCGTGCTTTCAGAATAGCTGATTAAAAATGAAAAAATTTTTTTAATTATACAAGTACTTTATTAACTTTTGACTACTTGCGGAAAGAGACATGTAACGATTAAAAACTAAATTCTTGAGTCGGAAGGGAGGGTACTGACCATCACCATTAAGCAATCACAGTTGACCCACTTCCAATAAGTGACAATATTGCAATAACGCAATAATGCTTAATTGACACTTCTATGCAATCCGGGCATTGACCATCGACGTAAGTCGATCATAAATGACCCAATTCCAAAAAGTGCAACACACAATTTATTACTGAATATTTCATCATATAACTTGCGCGAAGAACTAACGCCACGAACAAATCATGGAGGTGCGATTTCGCCGGAAATGATAGTCCTTGTATCAACAAGGTATTTGGCCAAAGGTGCTTATCAAAATGATATTGGTAAGCATACAATTCGAACAAGTTCCTTACTACGAGTATATACCACATTGCCGTGCTTTTCCCTTAGGAGACTTGCATAATATTTCCCAGCAATCTGTAAGCAATTGTGTAAAGAAGTTTGTCGCAGCTTTGGCTTCAAAAATAAAGGATTTTATTAACTTTTCGACTGATCCGGAAACTATAAGGCAACAGAAAACAGATTTTTTTTTAAATCGCAAGGTTTCCGCAGTAGGAAGCGGCAGTCGATTGCACCCAAATTAAAATAAAAAATTCCGGAGGAGAATTTGGTGCACGACACAGATGCAGAAAACATTTTTGTTCTATGAACGTGGAAGTAATGTTTATAATTCGACGAAATTTGTCTTCATAATAACTCGTACCTACCTACTTCATAGGTTATTTGCGATGCGAATTACAATATAAAATTCTGGACATCATCGCCCATTGGAGAGGTTTAGCACACGATTCAAGAATATGGAGAGAATCCTATATTTCTCACCGGTTGGCACATACGAACCTGCGAGGAGGTGTTGTACTCGGCGATAGTGGCTACGCGTGCTCAAAATTATTATTGATTCCATTTAGACGGTCTGCCCAATTAAGTCCAGCGGAACAACTTTACAATAAAGCACACATTTTAACTCAAAATCATGTTGAGAAGGGTTTTGGCCAACTCGAAAACAAGTTTCGTGTCTGTTTCAATGGGGTACAAGTTAACTACGATACAGCAAAAGCCACAATTGTTGCAATCGCAATCCTGCATAACAAATCTGTTCCACGTGCAAGCGGTATGTTTATTCACCCACAGGGTTTCTGAGCGATTTGCCAATTGAAGTACCTCGAATTTTGGAGTCCGAATATGTTGATATCGACGATGATATTGATACTTCATCACAAATAAGTATCAGTGGAAACGTACACAGATCACACTTCATCCGAAGACATTTTCTTCTCGATTAGTTCAAAACTGCTATTGAACATGAAACTCGAAGAAAAATAACATATGAATTGAAGTAAATAAAAATCACTATCTCTCACTTAAAAGAGTTATTTTTATTCAGACCCATATGTTTTAAACACAACAGTAGGAAATGTATATATATGCCCAAAGAAATTAATCATTACGTGACCTATCTGCTTCATTTTTAATTTTCAGGTCAAGTAAAATGGATTCCTTGTATTGGACAAGAATTAGTTTAATTTTTTCCGTCTCATATTAAACTTGTATTATCCGCTTTCTTAATAATTCTTCCGATGTTACTGCTGTCCGGAAAAGTCTTCTGAGTTTTTTCTTGTCCGACATCGCAAAATTCTTTTCAGGCAATAATTTCATTGGTGTTAGTAAGGAAGCTGAATTCGGCAAGGCCTTAGTATACTGAGGTTCGTTTTTTCTCGAATGTGTAAGGGAAAAAGTGATTACTATTGTGACTTCTAATGCAAGTGGTTGTAGTACATATGTGCCTTAAACGCTGCATCAGAATCATATTTGGATGTGTCCAGCTCGAAGTCCATAGTTAAGATTTCGGAAATTGCTATGTCTAATTCGTCCGGTTCATTTGGCGGAGTTCCTCCTCCAGTTTCCTGCTGGTTTTTTTTGTAAGCACTGATGCTAGCACGAGCCGTAGTCTTCGACCTGTTTCACTGGTCTCAAATTTGCTTCGTTGTCAATTTGTGGCAATTAGCTTCTAAACTGTATCTGATCTCTTCCCAAGAATGATATTTCTTTTTCTATCATAGCGGTGTTGTTGGACTTGCTGTCCACAATATCGACTACTGGCTTGACCACAGTAAACCGCAGCTTCTTCATTTCGGATGTCCAATTGCAGGAACGATTTCGTTTTTGATTTTTCGATTCCATTATTCTGCAAGGAACAACTGGTTTTAATGGTTTATTTAACAATAAATATGATTTTTATTAACCTACCAATAAGCCAAGTGCACAGCAATATTCAAACAAATCGTCGGAGAAATAATCACAAAACGAAATCGCCAGTTTGCTTTGACATATAGAATAGTGTTGCATTTTCGTTCAAATTAATAGTATTAGCTTTCAATTTTATTAAGACGCAAACAAATAGTAAGGTTAACGGACTTTACTGAAAAACTGGTTGCATGCGCTTAAATTCCATTACAACGGGGGATTCTAATTCCAATTTTCATTTAAGTAATTATATTTTGGTTTTTATGATCCGTGAAACGGCCGTAGACATATTCTAGCTTTGGCGATTTCGTCAAGAAAGATATAACTAAGAACATATCGAGAATTTAGCATAAGAACATAATCACCCCGATTACCGTTGGCATTTTACGCTTTTCGATGATTGTCGCTTTATTCATAGCTACGCCCTGCTGACCGTTAAACGTCACTACCACATTGATTTTGTCACGTGGAATACTATTATAACTCTTTCACATTGAAAAAGTTATGAAAATTAATTCGTGGTACATCTGTGAAATGTGAAATCTTTATGAACAGAACTATGAATGGGAAATTCAGTTGGCTTTCCAAACTAGCACCATCCAGCGAAACAAAAACGAAATATCTTAGGAGTCTTAGGAATTTGACCGTGTGACCGAGTGAGATTTGACAGTGTTGTAGTCCAAACGCCATGAGTTCCGAATTCACAATACAAGTACTTTATTAACACTTAGTTCATTTGACATCTTGTACAGTATGTACCACAACTAACTACATGTGTACAGTTAAAATAGAAACTAGGACATCATTTAATCTTAAGACTTGATTACATCATCTCCTCGGCCACTATTTCTAACTATACATAACATCAGGATTACATTTGGAATCGAACCCTCTTTTCCTTAATGCGTTCAGACCTTCTGACTTCTGGTGGAGGTGCTGCGGGAATGGATGCTTTGGATGAGTGCTCTACTTGAATCGAACTCCCTTCTAAAACTTGCTCTTCAGACCTTTCAGCTGCATCATTCTCAATCTGACTAAAAGATGTTGATAATTCATTAGTAGCTTCATCAAAATTACCTTTAACAGCGACTTTGTCATGACTCGGCTCGAGCACTACCGCAGGCGTAAAAGCAGTTTCGTCTACCAACTGATGCTTTACCAAACGTATCTGGTTCTGATGGCATCTTAAATATCCCTCGTTGGTCTGTATTCCGTACATGTTGTTGCCTAAAATTTCTTTGATGATACCTCTAGACCACTTCCTTGACTTAGTGTATTGACGAGCTAGAACCTCCTGGAGGCGTTGAAATTTGGAAGGTTGCCTTGGTATGATCCTCTTCCTGTCTGGAACGAAGCATGATAAAAGGTTTCTATGCTGACGACCGTGTAGTAACTCCGCTGGAGACTTCGAGGAAATTGTATTCGGCGTCGATCTATAGGTTGACAAAAATGCGTTAACTGCAGCATTCGCATCTCTCTCCTCCTCCATTATTTTCGTAAATGATTGTTTGAAAGTTCGAACAAATCTTTCCGCCTGCCCATTTGAAGCCGGATGAAACGGTGCTGTTCTCCAATGATAAATCGAATGAAATTTGCAAAATTCCGCGAACATGTGGGAAGTAAATTGGGTTCCGTTGTCCGTAACGATCGCTTTCGGAAGACCCTCGATGGCGAAAATAGTCTGGATGGCTTTAATAGTCGCTTCCGAAGTCACTGCTGACATAGATACCACGTACGGAAACTTTGAGTAAGCGTCCACACATATGAGCCACATGTTGTTAAAAAATGGGCCGGCGAAATCCAAATGGACTCTCTCCCATGCCTCTTCTGCCGGAGGCCAATTGATGTATTCCTTCTTAGGATCCGATGCTGCCTCCCGACAAATACTGCAACCCGCTGCCACCTTATCAATTTTCTGATCTATGCCCGGAAACCACACATACCGCCTTGCCAACCGCTTTATCCTTGAACACCCCCAATGCCCTTCGTGAATGTACTTAAGGACTCTCGACTTCATCACCTCCGGAATAACCGCCCGGTCGTGGCCAGCGCTTAAAACAATTACTTTATCTTGAACCGTTAGAGCCAATTTACGATCAAAATAAGGCTTCAATGCCACGTCTCTTTCTGGGAGTCTGTCAGGCCATCCATCTTTTACGTACACTAAAACCCTCCATAGCGTATGGTCCTTAGCTGTGTACTTGCCGATCGCTGCAGGATTAATAGGACCTGTCCCCAAGTCCCCCAAAACGACATTGTTTACTTCGTGAAAATTATCCTCCCGCTTGTCGAACTCCACATCCGGACCTACTGGAAGTCGGGACAATGCGTCCGCATTCCCGTGACTAGCGGTGGACCGATATTTAATCTTGTAGGTATACGCCATAAGAGTTAACGCCCAATTGCGAAGTCGGCGCATGGTCATCTCCGGAATCATCTTAGAAGGATTGAATATTGCTGTTAGAGGCTTGTGGTCTGTCTGCAACTCGAAAACTCGTCCGTACAGGTAGCAATGAAATTTTTTAACGCCGTATATAATAGACAGAGCCTCTTTCTCGATTTGGCTGTACAGCCTTTGATGACGATCCAGCGTTTTTGAAGCGAACGCTATCGGCTTCTCAGATCCGTCCGGATGTCTGTGAGATATCACCGCCCCAATGCCATAACTTGAGGCATCCGTTGCCAGAATTATAGGCAACGTCTCGTCGAAATGAACAAGGCGTACAGCTTTTAAAATACTCCCTTTCAAACCTTCGAACGCAGTTTGCTGACTCGAAGACCAAATAAATTTAGCCCCCTTTGTTCGAAGTGCATTTAACGGACCTGCTACCTGTGAAAATTTTGGTATAAATTGGTTATAGTAATTCAATTTACCTATAACTGCCTCCAGTTCCTTCATGTTTGTGGGTCGAGGTAGGCTGCGAAGAGCTACCAGATGTTTCTCTGAAGGTCGAATGCCATTGGCCGAAAGCGTGTGGCCCAAATACTCCAACTCAATGTTAGCAAAAGTACATTTCTGCTTATTGCACCGGAACCCATTTGCTTGCAGTCGCTTGAGTACCTCCTCCAAATTCCGCAAGTGCTCGTCATCATTCTTTCCCGTAACGACGATGTCGTCCAGATACACAGCCACCGGAAGATCCGCGAAAAGTTGCTCCATAATGTTTTGAAATTCCCCTGGCGCACTGCTAATCCCGAAAGGTAATCGCTGGTACTGATATGGTACGCTGGTACGCCATGAGTTCCGAATTCACAATACAAGTACTTTATTAACACTTAATTCATTTGACATCTTGTACAGTATGTACCACAACTAACTACATGTGTACAGTTAAAATAGAAACTAGGACATCATTTAATCTTAAGACTTGATTACATCAGACAGCTCTTCTGATTTCTCATTCTATGCATCAAAATCAGGTGCGCATCTTATGGCTTATGAGATGAATATTATAACTTAAAATTATCGCATTTTAGGCGATTTTTTTTATAGAATTCGGTGTATGGTCAAATTTACGACATTTTTGCTTCCAGAGTATTTCATACGCTTCCATTCTATTCAGTTTACGGAAATTTAAATACAATGGTTCGACTTCTACGTATTGAGTGTTGCTCCCCCTAAATTTCCAATACCATCTTATAAGCAAATTGGCAACACTCAACTCGTTCATGTCAAACTACTAAATTTTAAAATTGGGTTTCCGAACATTCAAATTGAATGTTCAGTTAAGCGAAAAGCTGGACACTAAATTTGTTATTGGTAGCACATTTTCGTAAAGTATGAAGCTAAAAATTTAACTGAATACTAAATTTGGTTATAAGTAAGGATCATATTCCTCGATAGTTTCGTTGGTTCTGCGTATCCGTGCCAACATTTCCATGTGAACGTCCGCCTCGTTTATCACCACCGGAAATGCTTCAACTAATTCTTTTTTCAAAGCAGACCATTCCGCTATCTTTTCAGCTTCAGTGCCTATACAGAAATTTGCTGGACCTTGGAATTTTATGATGCACACACACAAAACCAACGTATCACTCCATTTAAATATCTGTCGGAGCTTTTCCACTTGCGACGCCCACTGCACGCTATTTAACGATGTGTTGTCTCCCGGATGAAACTTCGGTAACGCACTCACGACTTCCGACACGGATACCTTCATGCGATCTTCTGGCAATACAGCTACGGACTTATTTGCTTTTTCCGCCATTTCACATTCCTTTTTAAGAATGTCACACTCCCGTTGCATTAATGCCATTTCGCGTCGCAACAGTTCCATCTCCCGTTCTGCCATATCACTTGTTTGTGCAGCACCGCACATTCCACCGCTATCCCGAACCACATCACCTCCTGCATTTCCCACGACCGTGTCTTTTACGGAATCGCCCGACGTATTTACAGGATTCACCGCACCTGGATTGCCGCTTGCATACTTCCGCAGCCGTGAAACAAGTTTCGCTTTTGCACCGGTGCTGTCTCACCCGATTTTATCCAGTTCAGCCTTCAGGCGAACCACTGTCCATTTTCCAAAATCCATACCGACACTCTACCGACCAAATGTTTCCTTCTATTTTGCTGTCTAGACACGTAGTTTTGTTTTTCAGCGAATCACCGTCGCCACCACTCAGCCGTCAACAACCCAGTTGCACACAAACAATTGCGACTCAGACACCCGACGACCGAATTGCACAAGAAGCACTCCTCGTATGTCTACGCTAGCAAACAACCCGTACACGTTTTTCCGTTCTTACGATCAGATGGAATTTTTATTTTATTTTTATTTTTCAAATCTAAAGCAAGCACAGATTTACAAACCCACTTCTGACTTATTATCTTAACCGTTTATATTCAAAATGAAAAAGATCTTTTCTTAACAATCATGTATTTATTCCCGTCAACACGTTCGGTCTTTATTAGTTACAAACATCGAATAAGAAAAAGGATGAAAATAAGACAAAAAAGCCAATGACATGGCACCCTAGTGTTGCCATACTACTTTTAATTGTTTGCTACTTTCTTATACGTTACATGTGGGTATTGTTTAAAGTGTTAAAAAAGGTGAATTACTGGACTATTGTGGTGTTCTGTTGTTGAATGTACTGTTGTGTTGTTTAGTGTTGATTTAGTGAAATTATTGTAATTTAAAGTTTTGTGTTGTGAGTGTTGGGCTGGTCAAACGGTAGTGCATGCGATCATATGAAAACACAAGCGTTTTCACTCAGCTGAGGCCTACCAACTCCTACTCTCAACCTCCACGCGGTGACAGCCAGGTGCCTAGCACCTTAATCCAAGAAATGGGTAGCCCACCCCATTTGGCGGATTCTTGGGGGCAGCAGATGAGAGAGGGGGGAAGAGTGTTTTCTCACTAGAGCACTTATTCCCGTTCCAGGCGGCAGCGGACGAATTCCCTAGACGGAGTCAACGGTGGCGTCTATAGTTCCAGTTAGCTTGAACTTAGTGAATACCTTGCGGTAAGGAATTTCCAATGTTGGTCAGGACATTGGAATAGAGATAGTGGCGGAGGAGCCCTTAGTGGGACAACGGCAGCGCTCATACTCCCGCAGTGGACTACTGGCACCGGTGTACCCGGCCCCTCGTCCTAGGGGAATAATTAAGGTTGGGGGTTGTGCCGTCGAGGTAACTTCCCTACCACGTAAAAAATCTATGGTTCCGAAAAAACCAAAAGCCTCGAATAAGGATGACTCAACTAATGACGACCCCAGCAAACGAAATAAGGACAACGACATTCGGATCTGTACGTGGAATGCTCTGTCCCTTTACAGACCACGTGCAGCCGAACAACTAGCAGAGGCCCTAGACTGCTATAAAGCAGATATTATCGCTGTTTGGGTCTTGATGACATCACCAGACATGAAAGCTCCACGTATTACACATACCTTCATCATCACCGCCCCACATCAAATGTCAAACAAGAAGAATTATTTTGTTATATACTTGTACATACATATAAACAAATCACAGAAATGTATATAAAAGAAACATATTTAGCATTAAAAGAGACACTGTTTTATAGCGTTGGAAGAATCGGTGGTATTATTTGTTTATACACAGTTTTATAACATTTTAGTTTTCTTACGTACAGCTCCCAAGCGCACGGTCACCTGTAAGAAATCCGCAAACGTTGTTCTTGCCTATAGACGCAAACATTTGGCCCTATCGAGCCGGATTTTTCTTTTCCTGCGCTTAGAAAAACTAAAGTAAACAATAAAGACAATATTCAGTGTGAAGTGTGTGTTTGGAACAATTGCAAAAGTGACCTGAGGATTAACCAGGAATTTTCCCAATCGAGACGTCAAGCATCCAATCATCCCAGAAGCCGATTTTGGAGCCACAGATTTTGTTGCCGACTTGGACTCAGAAAATCAACATCCAATCATTCCAGACGTCAATTTCGGAGCCGCACAATTTGCTACGGACTTGGATTTCGATTCTGAAAAGCAAGTGAGTACATTTTGTTTTGATTACTCAATCTGTTATATCCAAAATAAAATAAAAAAAAAAAAACTCATTAGTGCATATATATACATACATTTGGGTGTAAAATGGAGAAAACTGTGTTGGCATGTACTCTAAAGCAACTCAAAAAGGAGATTGTCAACTTCGGTAAAACGGGCTCAAGTAAACGCACCGTTAACTACTTGACAAGCCGTTTATCCCTGCTAGAAAAGACAATGGAATCAGCCACCATCCAGTTTGAAGATCTCTTGGGGGAAGACAACTCCAAAAACGCAGCTGTTGAAGACATTTTTGAGGGCATTCGGGAGAATTACTTCGACTGCCGTTACAGCTTACTAGACGCCATCGACAAGCTTCAGACGCCAGTGCAGAACGAAGACAACAAGAAGATGTCAACTCTTAGCACATCGAGGTCGGACATCAAGCTGCCCAAAATAAATTTGCCGACGTTTTCGGGTAGCTACGAGACATGGCGAACCTTCCACGATTTGTTCGTTTCGTTGATCCACCGCATCACCAAGCTGTCAGAAATCGAAAAGTTGCATTACTTGAAGTCAACTTCAGATGTTGCTCAAACTTTAAAATTTTAAAAAATTTGCTTTTTTCGACGTCAGAGAAAATAATGTCTTCCGAATGCACGATAGTTTTAAAGTAGTACTTGATGGTTTTTGGCCTAAATCCTGATATAGTAAGATGCGTTCTCAATGTGTTGTGTGGTGCAAACAGTGGTTTTAATATTTGTCATCTAAATGCAGGTAGTATTCGTTCTAAGTATACAGTTCTTTACCAGATGCTTAGTACTTCAAAGTTGGATGTTGTCATGGTCACTGAAACATGGTTAAATTGCAATATAATGTCAAATCTTGTACACTTACCAGGATTCAGGTTATTTAGAAATGATCGTGATGGCAGAATTGGAGGAGGTGTGTGTATGTATGTCAGAGAGCATATTGCCGCAAAGTGTATATATACTTCTACTAGATCTATCATTCAGTTTATTTGTGTTAAGATCAATAATGGTGTTGAAAAGTGTCTTCTAATCGTCGTTTATTCACCCCCTTATAAATTTAAGGAGGACAATTTGGGAGAGCTAGAAGAAACTCTGATGAGGCTTAATCCAAGATATGACAAGATTCTAGTCGGTGGTGATTTGAATGTGAATTATTTGAAGAATAATAGCGTGAATAGGCTTTTTCATTACTTTTGCGATAAAACTAATTTGTCAGTTATAAATACACGTTGGCCTACTTTTTTTCAATCTGCTAGTAATCCGTCACTCATAGATGTATTTTTGAGAAGTTCAGGGCTTGATTTGCTTGGATATGATCAAATCAGGCCTACTTCTGAGTTTATTCACGACTTTATTTTTTGTTCATTTCGTTTCAATAGTAATGTGTCGAATAATGAGAAAATAATAAGATATAGATCATTTCGTAACATTGATCTGACAGATCTTGAACTGATTGGCGGTGACTCTAATTGGAATCAAATATATTTTACCCCAGATGTTAATACTAAGGTCTTAATATTTAATAACTTGATCAATGAATTATATGATCGTTATGTACCACTAGTTTCAAAACCAGTAAAACCGAGGTGCTGTCCTTGGTACAACAATGGATTAAAGTTGCAAATACTTGAGAGAGAAAGATTCTATAGAAGATATAAAAGAAATCCATCGGAGTATAACAGAAGGCAATATACTTTCCCTCGAAATAAGGTTACTCTGCTAATACGGTCTTCTAAGAGGTCGTATTTACTTAAAAAACTTGATCCTAGGCTTAGTTCTAAGGAGTTGTGGAAGAATTTAAAAGAAGTAGGTGTGGCTGGTGACAAAAATGTGTCCAAATGCTCCTTTAGTCCTGAGGAAATGACTTCAATTTTAGCTCCACCTTTGTCAAGTCCAACCACTTTTCAAACTTCTTCAGCTGATGCTTATGCTCACGAAAGCTTTTTCTTCGATTGTATTGGTGCGGCTTCTCGGCCTTATGGCTAAGATCAAAGTGTAGTATCTGTTCTTATCAGCTTAACATCTGATAGATCCTCCATCGGGGGACAACAAATGTTAAACTGATTTTTGGAGAATCGGGTAGCGTGCCGGAAAGCTTCAAACAAGCCATAATTTTTCCAATATTTAAGAAAGGTGACTCGTCAGACCCGGCCAATTACCGTGGGATATCCCTCTTAAACGCTTCTGCAAAAATCTTCACAAGTGTTCTACATTGCAGAGAAGTTCATAGAACGCAAACAAAAGCTGTATGCTTTTTTTATCGACTTCAGAGCTGCTTTTGATACCATAGACCGGCAAAAGTTATTCTACAAGCTCTATCAATATGGAATATCTCATAAATTTGGAAAGATTATGGAAAATTTATACGATGGCACTAAAGCAGCAGTATGGAATGGAGATGGGTTGTCAGAATGGTTCGTCACAGAGGTAGGGGTTAGACAAGGTTGCAACGCGAGCCCGTCACTATTTGCGCTTTATATCGAAGACATCATCAGCTACCTTCCAGGGGGAATTTCATATGCAGACACCCTAATTAAGGCTCTCCTGTATGCTGATGATGTGGTCCTGTTAGCAAAATCACCAGAGACCCTACAACTCATGATTAACCGAGTTTATGATTATTGTGTGCTGTGGAGTTTACAAATCAACCTGATGAAATCCAAAGTGATGATTTTCAGAAGAGGCGGGGGTAGACAAACAAGGGCGGAAAGGTGCACCTTTAATGGCGATAGCATTGAAGTCGTAAAGCAATACAAATACCTTGGAGCTATAATTTCAAACAATTTAAGTATGGAACCGCATTTGGCTGAAAAACTTCGGCAGTCTAAAAGTGCGATAACCTCAACATGGAAAAATTGCTTTCAAAATCGCAGCATACATCACAGCCTTAAATATCGGGTGTTTGAAGCGGTTTCAAAGTCAATACTCCTGTACGGGGCACAAGCATGGGGTCATAGGTGCTATGATACAGTAGAAAAGTTGCAGAGATTCTATCTACGGAGAACATTCCAATTACCTACAACTGCACCTAACTACATGCTGTTGATTGAAACAGGTCTCGCCCCGTTGTTTTTACAAACACTCAAACTGAATATTGACTATATTCTCAGCACACTCAGGATGGGAGAAGAGCGATTGCCAAGAAAGGTTGTTAAATACGCAGTACATACCCGAAGTCTGTGGTATAAAGAGATGATCAATTTGGCGGAAAACTACGAGTACCATTTAGAATTGGACTGGAATGCGCGAAGTAGTTGGAAGAGTTACCTCTATGACTTTCTGTCGCAATTAGATACACAGATTCGGCAAAAATATATCGAGCAAGCGAGTGTGTCAACCCATAGGGAGATCTACAAAGAACTACAGCTGAACCTGGGCTCTCTAAACTACTTTAAGGACACGAATAAAATAAGATGCATCTCTATAATCTTTCGTGCAAGGGGAGAGCTACTTCCACTAAACTTTATACCGCATAGAGATGACCTTCCGGTTTTATGTTCATTGTGCAATATGTCACAGATGGAGAACGTTATGCATTTCATAGGGATTTGTCCAATTTTTCGTGATATTAGGAGGTTCCACTTTGGGAAAGCCAGCTTGCTATCTGAAGACGTCAAGGCATTGCTAAACGGGTCCAATTGGAGAGCTCTCACATCATATTGCGAAATAAGTTTAGCTTACAGAAAAAGAATTATGGAGGAGAATTTTTAAATTTTCTAAAGTGAATCAAATGTAAAATTATGCTGTTAATCTTTGGAAGACGGCTTTTAGCCATGTAACTTAAAATAGATTTAGTACTTTTATTATTTTTGTATTTGTATTTTTTGGTGCGGTTGAAGTTCAAAATGCAGTTTGGTCTATTAAATCAAATGCAATTGGTCTTGACGGCATTTCACCGAAGTTTGTTAAATTGATTTTGCCCATATTCCTTCCATATATAACACACATAGTAAATACACGTATCCTCAGTAGTCAGTTCCCTGAGTGTTGGAAAGCTGCGAAAATTATTCCGATCCCGAAGAAATCCAATCCCTCAAGCCCGTCGGAGTTTAGACCAATTAGTTTATTGCCTTTCCTAGCTAAAGTTTTTGAAAAAATAGTCTGCAATCAAATTCTTAATTATTTAGAGGCAGGGAAAATGTTTTCTAAATGGCAGTCGGGGTTTCGCCACAAACATAGCTGTGAATCTGCAGTTATTAAAGTAACTTCAGATATGCGCATGGCTTTGGATTGTGATAAAATTTGTATTATGGTACTATTAGATTTCTCTAAAGCTTTCTATTACATAGACCACACAATCTTCCTCGAAAAACTTCGTCACAATTTTTATTTTTCAAATACAGCGCTAAAACTTATTTTAAATTATTTGAAAAGCCGCGTACAGATTGTAGAAACAGAGCAAGGAAACTCGAATCCACTCATTGTCAATTCCGGTGTACGTCAGGGATCTGTCCTAGGGCCAATTCTGTTTTCCTTATTTATCAATGATCTACCTGCGAAAGTTCTCAATAGCCAAACGCATATGTACGCGGATGATGTTTTAATTTATCTTTCTCGTCCAATCGGCTTGATGGAAGATTGTGTAGCCAGATTAAACGAAGATCTATTAAATATACATCAATGGTCCAACTCAAATAAACTGAAACTTAATCCTCGAAAATCTGTTGCAATGATATGCTCCAGAAGTGAAGTTTCACCGCATGATTACCCGCCACTTGTTATAAATGGTGATATTATTCCTTACGTTGAAAAAGTGAAGTATCTAGGTTATACCATTAGCAGTTCCTTAAATTGTTGCGATGCTGTCTCTAATACTATAAGGAAAATATATTCGGGTTTGCGTAGTTTGAGGTCTTCATCACATTTGCTTCTACCTACTATGAAGAGTCACTTAGTTAAAAGTTTGATTTTACCATATTTTACGTTCAATTGTTTAGTCTATCCTTGCTTGGATTATGAGTGTACCCGTAGAATAAATGTTGCTTTCAACGACTGCATACGATTTATACACAATATTCCGCGTCATAATAGTGTCTCTCATCTTAAAGCATCCCTTTTCGGAATGGATTTGAATCTTTACTATGACTTTAGAAATATTCTGAAACTCCATAGCATAATCCACAACAAATGTCCTGAATACTTAAATGAACAGCTCCAGTTTGCCCAGTCCTCAAGAGGTTTAAAATTAATTGTACCGGGCTTTTCGCACACTATTGCGGAACGATCTTACTTTGTAAATGCAATTCGCTTGTGGAACGGTCTTCCATACGAATTGCAAAGAATAAGCTCTTCAGCTGTATTTCGGAGGAAATTATTTTCACTTATGTCGAATCAAAATCAAAATTGAATTTCACGGAATTAAAAACATTGTTTTCTTTTTTTGAAATTTTTGAAAACTTTATCAGTATTTTAAATTTACATAATTGCATTCATACAAAATGTTTACTTATCTTCTTTTCTTGCTTCTTTTTAACATAATAATAAATTTACCCATTTACACAAATTTTATTGTTAACACCGTAATTTTAAGTTGAATTTAGATACTTAATTAAAAGATAAAAATCTTGTAGTATCATGTAAATCTACTCTCATAGAAATAAAATGAAATGAAATGAAATGAAATGAACTGTATTTGGCGAAGCTGAGAAGCTTCTGACTCACCTGGCGATCGACAGCGGCAACTATGCAAAGGCTTGGAGCATCTTAACGGAGAGGTACTACCATACGTGTTTCCTGGTCAACACGCAGCTAAAGTGCTTCTTCAATCAGCCATCAGTGACACAAGAAAGGTCGGATTCGATTAAGGACTTGCTGGTTACATCTACGGAAGTGGTACACAGCCTTAAGAACCTGAAAGTACCCGTCGAACATTGGGATGTGGTTCTCATCTTCGTGCTGGAGAAGCTGTAACCCAAAAAAGATACCAAAGAACTTCCGACGTTCGACGAGTTTACAGGTTTTTTTGGAAACAAGGTTCCGTACGTTGGAGGCAGTCAACCAACAGCAGGTACGAATCGCACTGAATCCCAGCCAGCCCATGTCTCACCGAAACGTTCTGCATACCGCAACTAGCAACGCAAAATACTCTTGCCAAATTTGCAGCAAGGGTCAACATGCTATTAGGAAGTGTGGTAGATTTTGAAAGTTGAGCATCGCTGAGCGCTGCAAGCAAGTTTCGAGATTAGGGATATGTCCAAATTGCTTAGCGTATAGCCACACATCCGAACATTGTCCGAGTAGTCGACGATGCTACTACTGTCAAGAGACACACCATTCGCTTCTCCATTATAACAACACTCCGACTGGGGGACAAGCGAACTCTTTCATTGTACAAGGGCACACTCTAGGGCCATCCACTTCTCCGATGAATGTTGGGGCGCCCACTTTTCAACCATCTGAAAGAGAAACTACGTTGGTAACACCGAACGTCAACACATTCTACTCAAGTAACACAACAATACAACTCCTATTAGCTACTGCCATAGTCAAAGCGAGCTCGGGAAAAGGCGAATCCCTTTCATTGCGAGCTTTATTAGACTCGGGTTCAGAGGCCAGCTTTATTGCAACGTCAGCTGTTCAACTACTTCGTCTTCCACTAAAGCCAACCGCCGTCGAAGTTTCTGGGTTGGGTTTGGTCAGCAGTGGCACCTGTTCAAGGGTGGTAGACATCTCCTTTGCTTCTCACCACTTAGCGTTTAGAGCGTCCACTCAAACTCTTGTATTCAGGTCGCTGTCTGGGCTTCTTCCGACCCAAACTTTGGCCATTACAGGTTGGGAACATCTGAACGGTTTGACGTTGGCTGATCCCAATTTCAACCAGTCAGCGAAGGTGGATTTGTTGCTGGGTAGTGATGTCCTGGCTAATATTCTGCTGCCGGAACTTGTTAAACCGATCGACAAGAATTTACCCATCGCTCAGAAGACCAAATTAGGATGGGTCCTATTTGGTAGAGCTCCCATAGCATCCCCTCGAGTCAACAGTTTTCTCCAAACATGCAGCATCGAGACAGAACTTCGCAAATTCTGGAAATTGGAAGAGATTTCGTACCAACCCTATGAACGGCCGGAAGACATCGAGTGTGAAGCCCACTGTGTAAAAAACGTTCGACGCCTAACTGATGGTCGTTTCCAAGTGGCCCTCCCGTTCAAGGGGGATGTATACCCTATTCTAGGCAGATCTAGGGAGGATGCTCTCAAGCGTTTCAAGAGTCTGGAAAGGAGACTAGAACTAAATCAGAATTTGAAACAACGATAAGCAGACTGTTTGGAAGACTACCTGAATGTTGGCCATATGAAAGAAGTGGAGGAAGGCTCCATTACGAATCCGCATCACTACTTTCTGCCACATCATGCAGTTCTAAAGGAATCGAGCTCGACTACTAAGCTCCGAGTTGTATTTGATGCTTCGTTTAAGACATCTGATGGCATCTCCTTGAACGATCAGCTGATGATAGGCCCGACGCTTCAACACAACATCACGGACATCATTCTCAGATGGAGGCTCTACCGATATACGTTTACTGGAGACATAGACGGGTACCGGAATGTGATGCTAATTGCCAGCTCATACTTTGGCGTAAGCAACCATCCGAAATTTTGAGGACATATGGCCTCAAGACCGTGACCTTTGGCACAGCTTCTGCCCCATACTTAGCGATTCGCACTCTTCAGGCATTAGCAGAGGAATTCAGAGAGCTACGTTCCAGAGCTGCTAGAATAATTCGAAACGAAATGTATGTCGATGACTTGATTTCGGGAGCTGAGACCCTGCAAGAAACTAAGGCTAAAATAGAGGAAGTCAAGGAGATTCTAGGTGGAGCGGGTTTTCATCTACGCAAATGGACCGCCAACAATGAAAGTCTTCTCGATGATCCACTCAGGATCACGAGACATCCTTCTCGTTACCCACGGACGGTTCAAATAGAGTGAAGACTTTGGGTCGACGAATTCTCCTTTAATTACACTTCTTCGGAACATCAGCAGCCAACTAAGCGATTTATACTATCGGCGATTGCACACCTATTCGATCCCATGGGTTGGATCGCGCCTTCCATTACAAAGGCGAAACTCCTGATGCAGCTTCTATGGGTCCACAAGCAATCCTGGGATGATCCAGTTGACCCTGACATTCTGGAAGATTGGAGAATTTTCCACGATGATTTGCAAGCTGTTAATAACCTACACATTCCACGGTGGTTACATACTCCTGGTACGACCAATAGACTCCAGCTACACGGTTTCTGCGATTCGTCAGAGAGGGCATTTGGAGCAGCGGTGTACCTCAGAGTAGAAGATGAAGACGGCAACATCCACATGCACCTGCTCATGTCAAAGTCGAAAGTGGCACCTGTGAGCCCAGTCACCCATCCGCGCTTGGAACTGTGCGGAGCTGTTACGCTCGCTAAGCTCCTACACCATATCACAGAGACTCTTGAGTGGAGAGGCATTCCCACCTTCACATGGACAGACTCTACAATCACGCTCTGTTGGATACGAGCAGAGCCTACGAAGTGGGAAACCTTTGTGCGAAACAGAGTCGGGGAGATACGATGGTTGACGGAGGTCGATATATGGAACCATGTTCCACTCAACAAAATCCTGCTGATCTGGTTTCCCGAGGAATGCTTTCATCAGCGCTGATCCAAGCAACCTTGTGGTGGAAGGGGCCTACGTTTCTACGTTCGGTATGGAACTTTGAACTTCCAGAACAGCCAGCTGATTTCAACACTGATGAAGGGAAGAAGGCCGTCAAGGTGCTTCATGTCGACATCAAGACTCCGACATCAACGTCTCCGACAATAGGATCACACATCTTATTCATCGGTCCTGCAGCCTAAGTCGACTCATCAGAATCACCGCCTACTGTAGAAGATTCGGAGCTAACTCTCGAAAGCGGAGCTCAGAACGAATTCTTGGAGCAGTAAACCCATCAGAACTCGATGCGGCAGCTAAAGTTCTGGCATGCTTAGCTCAACATGAAATGTTTCCGCAAGGTGTAGCTAAAACAAGAGGCATGGGTCCCTTGAATCCTTTTACAAAAGGTAAAGGTATTCTTAGAGTCGGGCGAAGGCTCAAAAATGCTGATCTCTCATACGATAAACAACATCCTATAATCCTGGAACCCACACATCACTTCACAGGACTACTCATCAGTGAGGCGCACAGCAGGACTCTTCATGGCGGCATCCAATTGATGATGGGTTACCTGCGAAACAAATATTGGATCTTCCAATTAAAAACGTCTGCCAAAAGACATATCCACGGCTGCGCCATTTCTTCTTCTACCTTTTATTAGCGAGGTTATGATCCGAAAACAAGGGATCACAACCGTCCCACTTCACCGCATTTCTACTGATCCGCCTGTGGGGTTCGCCTATTTGACCTCAGAAAATAGCGGTAGGCCTGCCGGTTTTGGATCACTCGGTTACTGAGGCCAATGAAATGCCGATGTCGTCGCATTTGTCTGATCCAGGCGTTTATAGGCCTGCCTTTCCTACATCGCGATGTCTTTGGAACGTGCATAGATATTGCCTTTTTAACAGGGTTCAAATGATCTCTTCTTTGAACGTGGCAATACCAGCTGAGCCGGTCGCGCTCTATTTTTTGTACGATGGTTACCTTGATGTGAAAGCTTCCACGGATCTTCGAACTTCTTATTCGACAAAGCTTTGTCACTCCTGCTGTCATGCGAAGCATCTTCATCTCAGCTGCCGTTAATTTACTCTCATACTTTTCGTACATCGTCCAACATTGTGAACGTATGTGAGCGCTGGACGTACAACTGCGGTGTAGAGCCTTCCTTTCAACTTAGGGCGCATTTTTCTGTCACAGAAGATAGCGGAATTTTCTCGCCACTTCATCCACCCTAGCTTACGCGATGATTGATGTCGTCATCACAGGTTGCTTTGCTATTGATCATAGATCCCCGATATTTTAACTTTTCGCACGTGGGAAGCACTGTTCCATTCAAATAAATGTCTGGAATAGGCCTGATTGGATCAGAGAACGGGCAGCACAAGTACTCTGTCTTTTTTGAACTAATGCGATACCCATATCCCTCCAAAACGTCCACCCACACATCAAGTGCTCGTTGCAGGGATGTAGGATCTTCACTTATGATAGCTCCATCGTCAGCAAAAAATAACTGATGTACCTTGGGGTCCATCACT
The DNA here is from genome assembly GCA_945910035.1 of Brachypalpus laphriformis. Classification (NCBI taxonomy): domain Eukaryota; kingdom Metazoa; phylum Arthropoda; class Insecta; order Diptera; family Syrphidae; genus Brachypalpus; species Brachypalpus laphriformis. Next base: position 53,398,466 of record OX246755.1, read on the forward strand.
TTACCTTCAAGCAGATAATCAAGGACTGCAATAAAGAGCAAAGGACTTAAAACGCTTCCCTGGTGTACCCCGACTTTGATTGAGAACTCTTCGGTCACTCCAGCGGGGCATCTTACTCTTGTCTTTGCTCCTTCGTACATGTCCATGATCATCTTTACATAGGTTTCTGGAACCCCTCGATGTCTTAGCGCCACCCATATCAGATTTCGTGGTTGTCTGTCGAATGCCTTTTCAAAGTCAACCAATGCCATATGCAAATCCCTTAAGGAATCACGATGTTCTTCCATTATGATCCTTATACTTTGGATTGCATCTGTGGTTGATTTACCCGAGACAAACCCACACTGATCATCAGATAGCCGTATTATTTTTGGCAGTCGGCCACCTAATACCCGCTCAACGATCTTCATGGTGTGTGACATCAACTTGATCGAACGGTAGCTATCACAGTTTCGCGTATCACCCTTCCCTTTGTATACAGGGAGGAGGTAACTTTCCCTCCATTGATTCGGCATTGGATCACCTCTCACGAATTTGGAGATGAGAATTCTGAGCCATCTGAACCCGACGTCTCCCATCTTTTTCCAGAACTCAGAGGGCATCTCATCTGGCCCAACCGCTTTTCGTTTTTTGGAGTATTTGACCGCCTCACTAACTTCTTCGACTGTAATGTCGGGTATTTCTTCACAGTTAGGGGTGGCTCTTGGAAAGTATAGCCGGGGAAACTGTTCATTTAAAAGCTCTTCACAATACTGCCGCCACCTCTGCAGAATTTTGTCGTCATCCACAAGAAGCTGGCCATGAGTATTGCTAATGAACTTTGGCGAACGAATCTCCTGAGCATTCCTCCTTCTTTGGGCGGCTATTTTGAAGATAGTGGCGCTCTTGTTCATATTGTGTCTTTGCAGCTCCTGGATAGCCTGGTTTGCATCAGCAACCGGGGAAGATATTTTCTCCAGCTCCCGATACAGGCCCTCCGTACTCTCTGCTTGAAGCTGGGCGCACTTCTTCTTCGCTTTTTTCTTGCAACATCTGTATTCCATTTCGAGGCGAACTTTTTCGTCATTATTATTAGAGTGTTGAATGCATTAAAATTCTAAACAACGCGCTTAACGAAGTTGCAAAAGACAATTTTGAATTAAAAGTATTAAAGAACAATGAAATCCGAATACAACCCTCTGACTCGACTCACTACACGGCTATAATAAAAATGCTACGAAAAAATGACACAAAATACTTCACATTTAGACCAAAAGAAGAAAGAGGATTTAAAGTCGTACTAAGAAACATGCACCACTCCACTGACACAGAAGACATCAAGAATGAGCTAGAAGAAAAAGGACATAAAGTCATGAATATTCATAACATTCTACAGTGAAATACAAAAAAACCATTGCCACTTTTCAATGTTGAGGTAGCCATGGGTGACAATAACAAAAACATTTATGACATTACACATTTACTCCAATGCAAGGTTTCCTTCGAACCACCACATTACAAAAGAACTATATCCCAGTGCACAAATTGTCAAAAGGTATGGACACACTAAAAATTACTGCACAAAGGACCCAGTGTGCGTTAAATGCGCGGGATCCCACAAGACCTTGGACTGCCAAATGTCATCAGAAGAAGGTACAGTAAAATGTGCTTCATGTAATGGTAGCCACACGGCAAACTACAAAGGATGCGAAATCTATAAAGCTTTAAAAATAGAGCGCTTCCCCCAATGCGTAAAAAGGATCTCCCGACAGCTAGAGAAGAGACAATTGCTGAAAACCTCACGAACATCAGACCAGATACAACCTACGCCCAAGCAGCTGCATGCAAAAGACCCCACCATATCAATCCCCGAGATTGCGGCAAGCTAACTGAAAGCGTCAGTGCAACCAATGACACACTAGGTATTCCTGTAGTAGAAGCTAGACAAATTTTCCCACAAACTACCAGCAATAACAACAAAGAGGACTTCGCTGAACTAAAAGAAATGATGAAGAACCTTATTCAACAAATGACGAATATGCTACAAATACTGACCATCCTAACGACGAAACTTAATGGACCACATGCATAAAGAACTTAATATCATCATCTGGAACGCGAATGGACCTAACCAACATGCACTTGAACTAAAACAATTTATAAAAGACAATCACGTCGACGTTTTAATGATAGCAGAAACACACTTCACTGCTAAAAGCTTTTTCAAAATACCAGGATATAGCATCTACAACACAAATCACCCTGACGGAACCGCACACGGTGGCACAGCTATTATAATTAACAACAAAATCAGCTGCATTGAATTAGAACATCATAACTACGAACACATTCAATCGACTACAATCCAAATAGAAGACAAAGACGGACCATTAGTACTTTCAGCCTTATACTGCCCACCTAAGCATATTATTACTACTCTACAGTACGAAGACTACATCAAATCACTAGGGTGCAGATTTATAGCAGCTGGAGACTTCAATGCAAAACACATCGACTGGGGTTCGAGGATATCCAACACTAAAGGCTAAAACCTCCTAAAAGCAATCCGTAAAAATAAATGTAGATATCTAAGCACCGGCGAACCTACCTACTGGCCTACTGATCCAAATAAAACACCGGACTTAATCGACTTTTGCATCATTAAGAACATCCAACTAAAGACATTAAGCATTAAGTCTAGATTTGAACTTTCATCGGACCACTCCCCTATCCAACTCAAATACTCGTGTAAAATAACCCCCATAACTAATTCGTCCCAACTATACAACAAAAAAACCGATTGGGACTCTTTTCGGGAATATATAGGACGACATCTACTACTTAATGTACCACTACAATCGCAAAATGACGTCGAACGAGCTGTAGTTCACATTAACGACATAATAACTGCTGCAGTATCTAAAACAACCCCAATCAATACACCAAAAATACACAACAATATTACACCAACTATAATTCGACAACAGATAGATGAAAAAAGAAAACTCAGAAAACGATGGCAAATCACTAGACTACCCCAAGACAAATCAAAATACAACAAAGCAACCAAAGAACTCAAAGCAAAACTTAAGGCAATCCAAAACAATCAATTTAATGACTACTTAAAAAGTCTGACCCTAACTTCTGAGACCAACTATTCACTTTGGAAAGCTACTAAAAAGTTCAAGAACAAAATAGTACATCAAACTCCTCTAAAGAAACCAGACGGATCTTGGGCCAGAACCAATCAAGACAAAGCAAATATTCTGGCTAAGCACTTCGAAGAAGTATTCACAAACGACAAGGGCAGTACGGCTGTCCCACCTTTACGCCCAAACACACTCATCACCAACGTAAAAATAAAAAAAGTTACAATAAATGAAATTGAACACTGCATCAAAAAAAGGATTGACCACAAGAAGGCTCCAGGATATGACTCTATTAACGGAAAGATATTAACCCAACTACCCAGACAAGCCATGATATACTTACGAAATCTCTATAATGCATTAATTCGACTTAAATATTTTCCAAAAACTTGGAAAGTTGCGCAGATAATTGCAATACTTAAACCTGGTAAAGACGCAAAGACTACTTCATCCTACAGACCAATAAGTTTACTCCCCATATTAGGGAAAATATTCGAAAAATTAATCTATGATCGACTACAGCCAATACTGACTAATAATAAAATGATACCGGACCATCAATTCGGCTTTCGCAGACAACACTCGACTATCCAACAAATTCACAGGGTAGTTACCAAAATCACAACGGACCTAGAGGAAAAAAGATACTGCATAGGGGTGTTTCTTGACGTAGCAAAAGCCTTCGACAAAGTTTGGCACAAAGGACTACTATACAAACTTCAAAACTTACTTCCACTAGACTTCTACCAAATCATTGAAAGTTACCTAAGCGAACGCCACTTCTTCGTAAAATATAATGACCAACAATCCAAAATACTACAGACAAGAGCTGGTGTACCGCAAGGATCTGTATTGGGACCACTACTATATGTCCTCTACACTGCTGACATCCCTCTACCGAGTGGAGCTACAACCATGATGGCAACCTTTGCTGACGATACTATTCTGCTGATATCCGATGAAAACCTGGACACTGTAACTACTCGAACACAACTTCTTCTGGATAAGACAATGCAATGGTTTGACGAATGGAGTATACCAATTAACGAAGACAAAACCCAACAAGTAATATTTACCACTAAATCAAACTACTCTCCAATCCCAATAAAAATAAAAGACAAAACTATTCCAATTGACAATGTGGCCAAATATCTTGGTATGCACTTGGACAACAAACTTAACTGGAAATACCACATACAAAAAAAAGGGACCAAATTAAACTAAAATATAATCAACTGTACTGGCTCCTGCGTAAAAATTCTAAACTTTCGACAACCAATAAATTACTACTATATAAATCCATTATCAAACCTATCTGGACATACGGGATACAACTCTGGGGAACGTCAAAGAAAACAAACATCGCCATAATCCAAAGACAACAATCAAAAATATTACGAACCATAATCAATGCGGACTGGTACATATGTACCTAATATCGACATCCATCGCGACCTAAAAATACCAACAGTGGAAGAAGAGATAATAAACATAAGCAGAACACATCACATAAAAATAGTAGTTCACCCTAACATCGAAGTCAATTCACTACCAATGAAGGAATTCTTCGGAAGACGACGACTAAAGAGAAATAGACCCAGTGACTTGATAAGAGGGACCACAAGGTCAACATACTAAAACATACTAAATATAAAAAAATTCAATTTCTATTATAACTAACATACTTTACTCGTTCAATAATTGTTACAACTGTTTAATTGTTTTTGTTTTTTTTTGTTTAATTGTTAAACTGTTAATAAGTTTAAATTCCTAGAAAAGGGCTAAGAACATTGGTCACTTAGTCCAAATTATATCCCAAAATTCAAATTGTACAAACAAGTATTAGATGTCTTTTTCTAAGACAGATGTATTTACTGCATTGGGAAATAAAAAAAAAAAAAAAAAAAAAAAAAAAATTATTAGAGGGGCACTTTGACCAAGCTTTGAAAGCCGCTTTCTTCTCATTTATCACTTTCTTAGCTTCATCACTCCACCACCATGTTTCTTTGGCGTGTTGATGGTGGTCTTTTGGAACTCCTAGCAGTGATTTGGCCTTCTTTAAGCAAGTTCGCTATAGGGAATCCCACATATTTTGTGCTCTGCACTCTTCATCCTCAGCTCCGTTGATGGTGTGAGAGGGGTAATTTTTCATTACGAAAACAAAAGCCTCGCCTTTTTTTTTTGTCCAGATTGTACCACGGCTGCACCATTTGTTATAGGTATCGCAGCAAGGCAGCTCATCAATTAATGGGAGATCTCCCTAGCCCGAGGGTGAGGATCTCAAAGCCATTTACACACACCGGGGTTGACTATGCTGGCGTGGAGCCAAATCTTTTAAGGGTTGTCTCGCCATATTTGTCTGTCTGACAACAAAGGCAATCGGCCGTAACCGATCTAACCACCCAAGCGTTTTTGGCAGCCTTTCGAAGATTTGCAGCACGGAGGGGATTCTGCCGAGAAATTTACAGCAACAGTGGAACCAATTTCATCGAAGCCAACGCAGAACTATATCGCTTAATGGACAGCGCGACTCACGACTGGAAGCAGATAGCAAAGGTTTTGACAAGTCAAGGAACACAGTGGAACTTCATTCCCCCAGCTTCCCCCCACTTTGGAGGGCTATGGGAAGCGGGCGTGAAGAGCGCGAAACACCACTTCAAAAGAGTCATCGGGAATGGAACACTTACGTATGAAGAGCTCGCCACGCTTCTAACACAAATTGAAGCGTGTCTTAATTCGAGACCTTTATGTCCCATATCAGAAAACCCTGATGACTTCCGTGCTTTAACACCTGCACACTTCCTTGTCGGTCAAGAAGTCCTAACAGTTCCTGAACCTTACCTAGCCTCGGAAAAAATATGCGCAAACGACAGGTGGAAGCTAATTCAACTCCGCATGCAGACGTTCTGGAAGCAGTGGCAACAAGAGTACCTGACACGGCTACAACAACGACCGAAGTGGCTGAAACCACAACCGCAGCTAAAGGTAGGAGATTTGGTTTTGCTGAAGGACGAACGACTACCCCCTGCTAGGTGGAGTCTTGGCTGAATTCAGCAGACATACCCCGGAGCAGACAACATAATCCGCGTAGTCAAACTGAAAACCCAGCAGGGAGAGTTCAAACGTCCAATCACAAAACTGTGTCCATTACCGATCAACAAGTCTCAATCCGAAACCGTACCAATCACCAATTCATAAAAATTCATACAACACATATTCACATTCATACCACACATATTCATATTCATACAACACATAGCCATATACATTCATCCATCCAACAACCATTAAAATTATTCCACACATAACACAAATCATAATACAGTCCATTCACAAATCTACTCAAATAGTACTAAAATAATACGTCACTAATTCTAAAATTCAAAAAAAAGCATCAAAACACAAGTGGTAGCACTAATCTAATAAGGCATCATCGCACACACACTTCACACGCGCTACCCAAACGCAAACTCATTCCACACACACGCTTCACATGCAGTAGATCCATTCCACACACACACGCACTCAAAAACACAAACTTCATGCAAGTCAGTGGGCAAAGCCCTGCCACTCTCTTGCAAAATTCACCCAGCACTGAATCTGCACAAACACATGTACAACACAAATTCAAACCAAAATAATCCAACTGATGTGAAACATAATCATTAGTAAAATCATTACTCACCTGGATTGATAACACACCACCTACGAGTAAAACACCAAACTAATTAGAATAACTTTAATCACACGAATAAATTCCCGCACAACAAGCTTTCAACCGACGATCGACTACTCCAGTAGTAAACAACGAAGTTAGCAGAAAGAGAAGAGAGGAGATATAAGAGCACCTACCCATGAACAACGGGATCCTGCGTAGCACATCTGCTGCGCCCATATGACTTCATTGATCATATCTGTTGTCGTTCTCCTTCGTTCTATGTTTTGTTGTTGTCCTAATGCATATTTGAAAGATTTCTTAATGTGTTCTCTCTTTACATGAATGAGCCATCTTCAAAGAACAGGGTTGCCATCGTCACTCTCAATGTATAAGAAGACAACTTTTGTAAGCTGAGAAAATTGCATGCCAAATCACAGACGAGGACAAATTGCGAACTTCGTTCACCGGGGGGAGAATGTTTGGGTCTTGATGACGTCACCAGACACGAAAGCTTCACGTATTACACATACCTTCATCATCACCGCGCACGGTCACCCGTAAGAAATCCGCAAACGTTGTTCTTGCCTATAGACGCAAAGAACCGCCATCCAGGAAGTGGGATGGGATGGGCCGGGCAAAATGAGGATGAAAAACTGTGATATCTACTACGGTGATTGCTACAGAGGCAACACGCAACGCTTATTCGGATGCGGATTTGTATACGCGGCAGAGTTAGGCAAGAAGTCTTAAACTTCCGAGCGAGCGTATTATGACTATTCGAATCATGGCTAATAAGGCTAACGCTAGCCTAATATGTGTTCATGCCCCCACGGAAGAAAAGGACCCTGCCACCAAAGAGTGTTTCTACGAGCTCCTCGATAAGACATATGAGCAATGTCCTAAATACGACGTTAAAATCATTTTGGGCCATTTTAACGTCAAAATAGGAAAGGAGGACATCTTTGGTAGGACAGTCGGTAAGCATAGCCTACACGACACCACGTCTGATAACGGACTAAGGCTAATTGATTTCGCTGTGGAGCGAAATGTCACCATAGCAAGCACATGGTTTCCTCATCTCGATATTCATAAGCAGACATGGCGGTCCAATGATCATGTAACGATCAACCAAATTGATCATATTGCGATCGACGCAAGACATGCCTCCAGTATTCTGGAGGTCCGGTCCTTCCGAGCGACCAACATAGACTCGGATCATTACCTAGTTGTAGCCAATGTACGAATGCGGATATCCCAATCTGAGCAACAAAGAAGAATCACTGTGAGAAAATTTAACGTCGAAAAGCTACAATCGCAAGAGACCGCCAGACCTTTCGCTGAACGCGTATCCCGAAATCTCTCAATCACCCCTATGCCGCCAGCATCAAGTGCCGAAGACCAGTGGCAACGCTGCCAACATGCCATCAGAAATGCCGCGTCTCGCTCGCTGCAAAGGAAGACGAGGGCTGCTCGTGAGGTCTACGAGCAAAAGAGACGGGAAGAACATCTGCTTCTCCAAACGAAGAAGAAAGAGCATGAGAAGCGCGCGTTTGAGAATATCGAGAGTTTGTACTCCAGGAACAATGTACGGAAGTTTTACCAAAAGGTAAAAAGAACGTGTCAGAGAAGCAATACCCATACAGAAACCTGTAAAGATGAAAATGGAAACCTCGTAGTAGAATCACAGTCGGTGCTGAGAATATGGAAAAACTACTCCTGCACACTGTATAATGGCGACGAAGACCAACATCCCGCTGTCAGGCAGAATGAACCATTCAACATAGACGATGATAGTCAAAATTTCCGTCCACCTGACCAAAACGAAGTGAGGATAGCAATATCCAAGCTAAAATCCAACAAGACTGCTGGACCTGACGGCTTACCGGCCGAACTTTTCAAGGCAGCTGGGGATGAATTGGTAGAGTGCATACACCAACTCATTTCTAAGATTTGGTCAGACGAGTGTATGCCTGATGAATGGAATCTCAGCATCGTTTGCCCGATCCACAAGAAAGGAGATCCCCTCAACTGCGCCAATTATAGAGGCATCAGTCTCCTCAACATCGCATACAAGATCTCTTCTGCGATATTGTGTAAACGCCTGAAACCTTTTATCAAAGCCTGATTGGACCCTATCAGTGCGGTTTCAGGCCAGGAAAGTCCACCATCGATCAAATCTTCACATTTCGGCAGATCCTGGACAAAAACCCAAGAATTCCAAATCGATACTCACCATCTCTTTATCGATTTCAAGGCCGCCTGTGATAATATCTATAGAGATGAGCTTTATAGTCTATACGAGAACTATACGAGCTGTTCAGCGACATCGACCTAGTCAAAAAACTGCGTATTGGACGTCTGAGATGGCTAGGACATGTAGAGCGAATGGACACCAACGCTCCGGCCCGCAGGGTCTTCGAATCTAACCCCGAGGGACGACGCAGTAGAGGGAATCATCGCCGTAGGTGGCGCGCACAAGTTCAAGGGGACCTCGACCAACTTGGAGTGCGCAACTGGAGGCAATTAGCTAAAGACCGAGCTAAATGGAGAGGCCCAGGTTCACCCCGAACTGTAGCGCCACCTAAGTAAGTAGTAAGTAAGTTGTGAGTGTTGATTAAGAAATTAAATTAATGTAAAACGTTGTGCTGTGTTAATAAAGGAATTAAATTAATTTAAAGTGTTGTGTTGTCTTGAGTGAAACGAAATCGATTTGAAAGTGTTGTGCTGAAGTAAAAATAGGAATTAAGTGCTGTGGATGTTAGTGGACTGTTAAGCTGTTCGTATGTTGTACTATGTTGATGTGAAAATATGATTTTGGGCTATTGTTGTGATGGTTTTTTTTTTTTTTATGAAGGTGAAAATCTCGAAAGACACTGTGGGACACCGAGAGTAGTGTGGGACTTGTACGCCTCTTGTTTTGCCACAGGTTCTTCATCAAACGAGAGGTTTGGCGGCTCTTCTGAAGGCTTTTTGGCAACGTTGCCACTCGTCTGCCGCATTTTCTGCTAGCGGCATAGGACTTAGACTGAGATTTCCTAAAGCATGGCGGGAGGTGCGTGTTGTAAGTTGTTGTGTTGCTATTGTGTTGTTGTTGTGTTGTTGTTGTTGTTGCCCCTATTATGGAACACACCTTCAGTTGTAGTTAAGTTGTAAATACAGAATTAGCATTATCGATCTCAAGTTATGTGTCATCTGTCAATCCGAGACAACTGCAAATTTTTCGTTGTCTGCGCATTTTAGTTGTATTAGGATACAGAACTCAATTGTGTATTGGTTGTGTGAACTGTCAAAACCCCACAATCTCGATTTTGCAGTTGTAGTTGGTTGTTTGGGAAAAACAGGGTAGGTTTTGTTTAAAAAGAAATAGAGAAGTATAAATAAATAAAAATGGAAATAATCTAACAGAATTTTTACAGTCTGAAAGTTGAATTTTGATAGACTCCTTCAGAAAAAAAACGAACAGCAGCCAGTTCCAAGATCGGTGGTATTGACGAAGAGCGAACAGTTGTTCTAAATAAATCTTTTACTTTATTTAAAATGTACAAAAATTGTTCATTTAGTCTGAAATAACTAATTTTTTATTTCTTATTTTAATGAAGGTGAAAATCTCGAAAGACACGGTGGGGCTAGAAACCCAGAGTAGTGTGGGACTCTAACCGTACTAAAAACACCTCCTTAATCATGACCAATCAGAGAAAGATCGACAAATGATTTTAATTTCGACATTCAGTTGCGTTTGAGAAGGTATTCAAAATTAAATACGGGTTTTCATAATTGTCAAATTTCGTGAGGTTTAGTTCTTCTTAATCTACGAATATTGTATCGTACATTTAAGACGTCTTCTACCTCAGGATTAATATGCATATACAGACGCTCGCTGTGACGGATTGCGTTCTTTTTAAATAATTCCGTCACATAATCAATCTGCAAATCACGATGCAAGCCATCATTTCAAAAATACCTTGGGGCATTTACTATTCCCCGAAGGACTTTTTTTTTATGTTTGTATTATTTGTACGTTTATATTGTATATTAAGATTTTATTCTAAATAGACACTTCTGAATTATATCCTAATATTCAATAAAGTTTTTTATATCTGATATTTAGCTCTTCTACTTTCTTTTTCACATGTTCCTTCCATTTCAGTTTAGCAACCAGATTCATACCCAGATACTTAGCTGTATTAGTGTAAGGAACTGCTTGATTATTAATAACCACAGGAAGATTCATTATTTTTTCGTTTGTAAAGTTGATATGAGTGGACTTAGACTCATTAAGCTTAATTCGCCATCGTTGCGTCCAATTATATATCTCGTTAACCGAATTTTAAAGCGAGAGGCGGATCATCCTTGTTTATTAAAGACTGCATCGAACAATCCGAAGACCTAAAGATAGAGCTTGAAACTTTGCAACTGTGAATCGCTGAAACCTAATTTTATCATCGGCGGCGACTTTAACGCGAAACACACGTTCTGGGGCTCAAGATACAGCTCGAAAAAAGGTAGACTGCTTTACGGGGCAGGTATGGAGTACAGTTGTGATTTCCATTCGACGAGTAAACCGACTTACTGGCCAACTGATACTTCGAAAATACCTGATCTGATCGATTTTTTCGTTGTGAAAGGAATATCTACCAACCACATAAAAGTCGAAGACAGCTTTGATCTGTCGTCTGATCATTCCCCGGTTATTTTAGCAATCAGCGATAAACTAATCTATAACCTAGAGCCAGCGAGATTAACTGGTCGAACAACTAACTGGGAAGGCTTTAGGAACGAAATTGTAGATAATGTTGAACTGAGTGTTCCACTTACAACACCCTATGAACTTGAGGTTGAAGTTGATCGCTTCGTTGAGATCGTACAGCTCGCCTCTTGGAATAATACGCCCAATCCAAGGAAAACGCCGGACAGATACGGTTTAATTGGTCAAGGAAAAAAGAAAGGCGCGTAAAAAATGGCAACAAAGTCGTGCTCCGCAGCATAAAGCACACTTGAATCGTCTGTGCAATTTGTTAAAGAAGACTATTAAGGATTTTAAGAATCGTGCAATAGGCTCTTACCTTGAAAGTTTAACAGCGAAAAAAGATTCCAATTATTCACTTTGGAAAGCTGTAAAAGGCACCAAACGGCCCAAAGTCTCCGCGCCGCCAATAAAATTAAATCAAAATGAATAGGCGAGGGAAGATAAAGAAAAAGCGGACGTCTTTGCGGCGCACCTGGAAGAAACCTTTAAACCATACGATGGTCAAGTGGTTTACGACAACCGCAATAGGCTGGATTTACCATCTGACGATTTGACGCTCACAAGTGCAACGCTAAGGGAACTCAAACATGAGATCGAGAATCTAAAACCTAAGAAATTTCCTGGTTATGATTTGATTACCGGAGGAATTCTCAAAGTTTTACCTAGAAAAACATTGATTAAGCTTCTCCATATTGTAAATGCTGCACTCAGATTAAAACACGTGCTGAGCCAATGGAAAGTTGCGAAAATCATAATGGTTTTAAAACCAGGAAAACCGCCAAATGAAGTAAAATCATATAGGCCAATTTCGCTTCTTCCAATCATATCGAAAATTTTTGAGAGGATATTATTAAGGCGTCTCCAACCGGTTATAGAAGAAAATAATCTTATCCCTGAGCACCAGTTTGGGTTCATAAGTAAGCATTCGACGATTGACCAGATGCATAGAATTACTGACGTAATCGAGAAAGGACTTGAAGAACAAAAGATTTGCTCAAGCGTATTTCTTGACGTCTCGCAAGCCTTTGATAAGGTGTGGCATGATGGCTTGAAATGCAAACTACGACAAGTTCTCCCTGTATGCGTATACGATATTCTAGAATCATATCTGAGGAATAGACTCTTTCCTGTTAGACATGGAGTCGAATACTCCGAGTTCAAGGAAATTTAGGCCGACGTACCACAAGGAAGCGTTATTGGGCCGCTTCTCTATTTGCTATATACTCGTGATATACCGAACGAAGATGGCATTATCCTTGCTACGTTTGCCGATGACACCGCTATCCTAGCAGTAGGTAAAACAATCGAAGAAACGACTGCAAAACGCACTGAATAATGTAAATGAATGGACGAGGGACTGGCGGATCGCCCTCAAAGAATCTAAATCTGTTCACGTGAATTTCACTTACAAGAAAATTAATGACTTGCCAATTTGCCTAAACTCGGCCCGAATACCTTTTGCAAACGAGGCCAAATACCTGGAAATGACACTCGACGCAAGGCTGAAATGGAATTCGCACGTGAAAATGAAACGAAAAGAACTCGAAATCAAATATAGAGAAATGTACTGGTTACTCGGAAAACATTCCCAGCTCAGTACTGAGAACAAACTGCTTTTATACTAGCAAGTGCTAAAGCCGGTGTGGACCTACGGTATACAACTTTGGGGTTGTACCAAGAAAACAAATGCAAATATTTTACAAGCTTTTTAAAATAAAGTGCTAAGAGAAATTGTCCAAGCACCGTGGTATAGTAGAAACGAAGATATCCACAGGGATCTCGGAATTCCGACAATTGAAGCTGAAACTAGAAGCTTCGCGAGAAAGCATAAAAACCGACTAATCGGACATGTCAACAATACAGTCCTACAAATTTTGGATGAGAGCAATTTATTGCGCCGACTACAAAGGACGAAACCTTTCGACTTGGCGAGATAATGATTAACCGCGTCTAGATTGGGGAATATGCAGGATCTTTCAGTGGAAAGTAACCTGCCAAACGTTTTTATTTCGTGATAGAAAAATTGCTTCATAAGTTTATACTTAGTTGCGATATCTAACAAATTTATATCGAAGGGTGGTGTTTTTGTAGTCAGTAAGAATCTGACACTACTATGAGCACGCGCTTGCTATTCTAGTAGTGTCTATGGAAGATTTTTCACCTACCCTCGAGGGAAAAAAAAAAAAAAAAAAAAGTTGCTTTAGCTACACATCCCTCAGATGATAGAAGAACTGTCTGTGAATGTGGCTATCATCGTGTCATTCGCATGTGGTATATTCCTGGTATATAATAAATATAAAGTGGGCCTTAGAACACTTCCCTGTGGAACACCTGCTTGTATTTCTTTAAGCTCAGAATGCGCTGAACCATAGCGAACTCTAAAGAATCTATTTGCTATATAAGATTTAAGTATCTTATAATATTGTCTAGGTAAGTGCCTATGAAGTTTATACTCTAAGCCCTTATGCCAAACATTATCAAAAGCTTGTGCAACGTCTAAGAATATTGTAGAACAAACTTGTTTTTCTCCTAGTGCTTTTTCTATAACATTAGTTATACGATGCACTTGGTCTATTGTCGAATGTTTATCACCTATATTACGGTTAGCGAATCGAACGTTCGACTCGAAGCGAACTCCCTGGCGAATTTTTCAACTCGAAGTATTATGGTTAGCGAGCTCCCTAGTTCGCCTTCGAAATCAAACACCATGAAATAACAGCTGAGAAATGTCAAAAAAAGATTTTTTTTTGTCTATTTTCCTGTATTTGTTTGGTTTTAAAAGAAATAAAATAGAATACAAGATGATTAGCGTGTGGATTTATTTTTTGAGGATAGTTATCAAGATGACAGTGTTCTAAAGATGTCGAGACTCAGGCGAAGAATTCGAAATACCTACAACAACCCGTTGGAACTCCCAGATTATTTGTAAGTTCATGGCGAGCACCTCCATGAAAAATATACTAACGTCTTCTTTTCAGGTTTATCTCCTACTTTCGCTTGAATAAAGATGCGTTTGTTTACGTTTTAAACCAAATAAAAGACAACTTTCATTCTACATTAAATTGGCCTTTGGACTGCGATTTTTCGCTAGTGGTAGTTATCAAAATTGTGTTGGAAACGATTTTGATTTGGGACTATCGCAAGCTACCGTTTCAGTTGTAATGACTGAAGTTATTGGTATGCTTGAAGCAAAAATTTGTCCAGCATGGATTAAGTTAGACATGCCTCAAATAGAAAAATAGGATGCACGAAATATTTTTTTAGAACGGCCAGATTACCTGGAGTAATCGGATGTGTTGATGGAACACACATTGGAATCGTTGCTCCTGTTCAGCTACGTCATCAGTATTTAAACCGAAAAGGCTACTACAGTTTAAATGCAATGATAGTAAGTTCTTCAATTCCCACTTAATGTTTACATTGAGTTATTTTTATAGGCATGTGACCATAGGATGAACATTCGTTATGTTGATGCCAGATATCCTGGTTCCACGTATGACTCCTTTGTGTGGAACTGTAGTGAACTGAAATAAGTTTTGGAAAGATGGTACCAAAACGGAGAACGCTCAATGTATCTTGGTGTGTTCATGCGTTCATCTTTTTCTTTTATATACCTATTGATTATTCCGTTTTAGGAGACTCTGGTTATCCTCTTCTGCCTTATTTGTTTACTCCATTTAGGAATGCTAATTCTGAATCTGGAGAGGCTCGGTTTAACAGACTGCATTCAAAAGCAAGGAATATTGTAGAGAGGACGATTGGAGTGTTAAAAAGCCGCTTCAGATGCGTTCTTCATGAGCGAAAATTGCAATACACTCCCAGAGAGGCAACAAAAATTGTTAATGTTTGTTGTGCCTTGCACAATATATGCCGCAGCTACAATGTTGGCGATCCAGAGACACCAGGGGAAGAAAATTCGACTACTCAAGATGCAGACGAACAGTTCAACTCCGAAATGAACAACACAACTTTGGAATCCGTTCGAAGAAGAAATGAAATTTTAGCGGCTTTGTAGATACGTAAAAAACCCACATTTTTTTAAAAGAATTCATAACTTAGTTTTTTTATTTCAGTCTTCAAAATAACATGGTTTGTACTTATATAAAAAAAATTGCATTTCATTGTAGGTACTCACAGTACGAAAAAAAAACTAATAACAATAATTAATTTCCTTAAAACTAATAAAACGAAAACAGTAAAATATTCCATGTTCTTACATTTAATACCACATGCATGCATTTATTCATGCTGAAGTTTTTGGGCTTCGATCTCCAATTTTTCTATCTTTAATTCAGGGTTCTCCTTGTGTCGACGGTTTTTCTCTATGTTTTCCTTTCCCTTACGAACTTCTTTGGCTTTTAATACAGCAAGTTTCTCCTTTTCCACCTCGTAACTCTTTCTAGTATATCTAGCTATTTCCGATATGTTGTATTTTATTGACTTCGAGATCAAAAGAAGTTCTGCTTGCGTGTTGGTTTGGCTCTGTAATAGCTTCAAACGTTCGCTTTCCCTCACATTTGTTTCCCTCATTGCTCTGCCACGGCTTGGTAAGGGAGTTGTGTAAATATTTGTTCCTGGTTGCTGCACATCATCTTCGAACTCTCTTGCTTTTTCAGGCGAAGTGGGCACGCTTGTTCCAAAACATACTCCCTCTGAATTTACGGCATGCTGTAGGCCGAGCAGCTGATCTATAGCTTGCTCCAAAGCAGACAAAGAGAGCTGTGCATACGGACCTCCTCCGGTTGCTACCACACCTGTCTTATTTGTGGACAGTTTTTTTTCAGTTTGAGCTTATAGTCCAGCCAAACCTAAAATATGATTAGGCCACTGCACCTTTATAAAATTCATGAGCCTACCTTAGGCCACTCTTTTCCCTCATGTGCAGGGGGTCCTAAAGAGTTGAGTTCTACCGCAAATTGCTCCCAGTATTCTTTTTGCGTCTTCTTCGAAGAACCAAATGCTCCAGTGCCCTTAGCTACATCGGGATTGGCTTCCATTAGCTCTATCAGTTTCGCGAACTGGACGGTGTTTGTTCTCTTGAAGCTAGGAAATAACACAATTTTCATTTCCACTAATACTTTTATGAAAGGCACATACCTTTTTCTCAGTTCAGACATTTTTCCAAATGAAACGGACAAAAGAATTGCACACCTCCTTCGCTGTCACTGAATATTTTCATACGACCGATTCTGACATAAGAAATGTAAGTTATGGCGAAGGTTCGCTAACCGTAATAATGTAAAACTTCAATTCGCCAAATATTTCACATTTGTGGCGAACGAATTTTGGCGAATTCGCTAACGCTAATGCCTAATTATCTCATTCGCCAAATTTTTCGTTCGATTCGCTAACCGTAATAGGGGCCTATTTCTAAACCCGAACTGATGGGTGGGAATAAGCCTTCTTTGCTCTACGATTCTATCTAGTCCTTTAAGAAGCAGTTCCTCGAAAAGTTTTGATAATACCGGTAAAAGTGAGATTGGCCTATATGATGTAAGTTCTGATAGAGGTTTACCTTGTTTAGGTATAACAATAATTTCTGCTATCTTCCAGTGAAGTGGGAGATATCTTTGTTTAAAACAAGCATTAATAATAAGCTTGATTTTTAACAATGCTTCTAAGGGCAGTGTACGACTGGATGCTTTTCCAATAGCGAACTAGGAGAATTTGTTTCTACCACAATGACGAATCGAAAAAAGATAAATCTGAGCGACAACGAAACCGACCAAAAATGAAACCACTCTTCATCTCCACTTTACGAGCTTGACTGCCCCCTATTTATTTCTCCTCTTTTATTTCAATGACTTTGATTTAAATTATAAAAAGATGGCGAACCTTGGTTAGGTGCCGCCAAATTAAAATAAAACCAAGCTAACATTTCGAATAGATAATTGTGAGTACATCTTACAGTAAAGATGGTACAAAATGTTCTTTTATAATAATATGACGTGCTCCAACATTCCGACCCCTTTGAAAGGTCTCCTTTCAAACAGGTAGCAAGGCCAACTTTCCTATAGGTCGTCGAATGCTGCCTCTAGGTGTCTTGATGTCAGCAACTCGAACTATCCCATCTTTGCTATGTATAACACCGACTACTCGTCCCAATGACCATTTTTGCGGTGGTGAATTGTCCTCGTGGATGATATCCATTGCCCCGATTTTAAGATTTGGCTGAGTATCTGACCACTTTGTACGAGCTTGTAGTTCGGTTACATATTCTGCCGTCCAACGCTGCCAGAAGTTCGACTTTACTGCATTGGTACGACGCCATCTCTGCAGGTAGAAGATATTCTCGACCACGTTCGCGTTATGGGTCCTCGAATGTGAGTTTCGCTGTTGCTAGGCTTCGGTACAGATGACCCTTTGCCACTTTGATCGCCGTCTCCCAGATACCACCAAAATGAGGAGCCCTGGGGGGAATAAAATTAAAATTGACGTTTTCATTAGTGCAAAATGTAGTTAAATCTATTTGGGTATGTTTATTAAATAGAAAGTTTCGCAGTTCGTTCAACTTCGAATTCGCCCCTACAAAATTCGTAGCGTTATCACAGAAGATGTTCTGCGGAAGACCACGACGACCGGTGAATCTCTTTAATGCAGCCAAGAATGCTTCTAAAGACAGGTCAGATACTGCCACCAGGTGTACTGCTTTCGACGCAAAACCGACAAATATTGCCACATAAGTTTTGTAGGGCGTTTTGCCACGAATTTTGAGGTAAGTGAAGACAGGACCACCAAAATCAACCCCACAGATCTGAAAAGGACACGATGGTGTTAGCCTCTCCACTGGTAAGTTCCCCATTATCTGCTGCAGAAGTTTCGGCCGATATCTGGTACAATGTATACAATTCTTAACTGTTTGGCGTGCTAACTCCCGTGAGTTGATGATCCAAAATCTTCTTCGAATAAGTGCGACAAGTGCCTTGGGTCCTGCGTGATAGTTTGTAATGTGCAAATGTTTAACCAAACATGTTACGAAGTGACAGTTTTTCGGAAGGAGTAGAGGGTGTTTCTGTTCTTCAGGGATAGCCGCGTTCTGCAATCTACCACCAACCTTCAGAACCTGGAACTGTTCGATAAAAAAAATAAAATGCACTTGCTTATTTTTTTTTGTATTATAATTTTCACTCCAATTAATGAATTAATTTAATTACACTAATGCATTGTTAACTAAATAACATAATTCATTGTACAAGTCCAGCGAGTGGGAACAAGACATTAAATGTCAAAATACACGCCGTTTCGTTTTTGTGTGATTCGACTTCCTTTTTTCTTTCTTACCACTTTTTGTTAACCTCTTAGTGAAGCGAGCATTGTGATCCAGTAAAGGAATAAACGTGCAACGTGAGGAGACAACCTCTGGAAAAAAATCTCCAATCCACGGTGGAACAGCATACGCCGAGGGATGCGTGGCTAAGAGGGTGCTTAGTCGTTAGTATGCGAACTCAGGATACCCAGGCGAGCTCCTGTTCTATTTTAAGCCCTCCCATGGTATACCGGGCTCTGCTGTGGGCGATGTTTCCTTTCCCGACTACTCGTGGATCCAAAATTTTAGATCTGTTAAAAACTTCACAGGGTGATGCACCCTCTACTGCATCAACTCCTGGGTCAGCAACCGTGCTTTCCCTAAATCCTGAGGAGGTCGCTGCTACTAGAGCCGGCCCTCTCATCTTTGTCGCTGATAAGAGACGGAATGAGGCGGACCTGTCCACCCTTCCTGACTCGGACTCTGACACTCTCTGCGGAGAGTCCTCCAGCATGCTCTCGGACGAACACTCGGTTCATTCTGGATGCACTGCCATTGAAGCTGGTGTTAAGAAATTGTCCCTAAACACCAGCGGATTCGTTCGATTAACTTCGGCTCAAAGGAGGCGATTCAATCGCGCCTTAAAAGACGGCGCTTCCAGAGAACGTGCTCTGGAGATAGCCAAATCCTCTCAGCCTGAAAAGGGTACCGAGGTGAAGCGAATGCGATCCGAGGAGTCTACCCCTTATGCTCCGCAGAAGAAAAGAAGCCAGGACCGAGACTGCCACACTCGACAAGACCTCGTACAGGGACAAAGTAGGTACTGTCAAACTCAGTGTGGTTCCCGCTAATCTGGCGCGCAGTCCCTTTAGTGCCGAGCAAATGGCCGACGTTCAAAATAGCATCATGGACACCATTATTGAGCTGGTAGACGAGGTCGCTAAGCCACAATTTCATGGTTTGTTTCACAAATCAGGCTTGCTCCTTATTATTTGCTCAGACCCCTCCACTGCAGAGTGGATGAGGGTCAATTTCGATAAAATCAGAGGGAAATGTGGTTTGAACATGATGCTTGTGGATGAGGATTCATTTCCAAAACCACATATCATCCGTGAGTTCTTTCCACAAAGTACCGGCTTTGCCACTAGTAAGATTCTGACGCTTTTGGACGCTCAGAATACTGATTTGTTTACTAGGAACTGGAGGGTGTTCCTAAGGACCGTAGAGCGTGATCTTGTTCATCTGGTACTTGGTGTCACGGACTGCACAATGGATCGCCTAAAGCCGCTAAAAGGCAATGTGGCATATTGTTTTGGCAGAGTTAGGCCGATGCTGAAGAGCTCAACAAGGTCCCAGGTGAGCAGAAGCCCGCACAAACTGCCGTAGGAGCAGTTACAGATAATGCCACCCGTCCTAGTGGCGCAGCATCGCTGGGCATTGTGGAACGTAGTACACCTGTGCCTACACCTTCCACCTCAGAAGTCTCCAATGAGGCTGCACTTGAGTCTAATGCGGCCACATTGCAAGGTTCAATGACTTGCGATGCTAATGTCTCGACGGTGACACCATCTGCTGCTCAGGTGGCGGGTGCGGCACCTGTACCCACTCTTTTAAACAAGAGGGATAGGCTTGCTGGCCACTCTTGTTGGGATGGTGAACTTAAGAAAACAGGCATTAATACGTCTGCCTGTAATAAGGAACCAACCCACGAAAAGCAATAATGCACTAATGATGAAATATGACATCAAAGTGCTGCAGGGCAACCTGCATTATGCTAAAGGTGCCTCGGACATCTTTAGCCAACGGTTCATCCGGGATAAAATCGCCCTTGGTTTCATTCAGGAGCCTTGGGTGGTTGGAGGCAAAATTAAGGGCCTTCATAGTAGGACATGTAAGTTGTTATATGCCCATGGGGAGTTAATGGCTAGGGCTGCTTACTTAATCAGTTCTAAAATTAATTTTCTTCCCACCCCAGAGTTCATCAGCAGAGATTAGGTGGCCTGCATGCTCGAAATTCCGATTTTAGGAGTAGTTCGGGAGATCGTGTGCGCCTCCGCCTATTTTCCTGGAGATTCGGAGCCTGTTCCGCCTGTGGCTGTGCAGGAATTGGTGAACCTATGTCACCGTCGCAACTGGCACCTGATCATTGGATGCGATGCCAACTCCCATCATGTGGCATGGGGTAGCAGCGACATTAACAAAAGGGGTGAGTTACTTCTTGATTATATTACTAGTAGAAATTTAGCTGTGTGTAATGAAGGTAACAAGTCAACTTTTATAAATTCTATTCGAGAAGAGGAACTTGATCTCACTATCACGAGCCCTTTTATTTCCAATTCTGTTGTTAATTGGCATGTGTCAAATGAATCCTGACTATCTGATCATCAGCATATCAGATTTAATATCTCGGGTGGGGTTAATCATAATAATAAACGCATTACGTACCGAAACGAACTAATTGGGCAATTTTTCGCGAAAATATCGCTGTCAAGGATGACATGCTGCTCACATCTTTAAGATCTAAATGTGATGTTGATATGGCAGCCTGCCAACTAAATGACTTCCCAATCTCTTCCTTCAGGAGTAGCTGTGTCCCGAAAAATGACAATACAGGTAAACGGAGCGTACCGTGGTGGAATGACCAACCAGAGATACTCCGCAAAAGGGTGGAAAACTTTTCAACACCACAAAACGCAACAAAAATTGGGACGAATATAGGTCCGCTTTGACTAAATTCAACATAGAGTTGAGGAAATCCAAAAGAATTGCATGGAGAAAGAACTGCGAAAATATCGAGTCCCTTCCAGTAGCAGCCCGTCTCCAAAAGGCTCTCTCAAAGTATCATTCCAATGGGGTGGGATTGCTCATCAAACCTGATGGCACCTACACCGCCAGTCGAAGGGAAACCCTGGAAACTCTGCTCGAGGTTCACTTCCCTGGCTCAACAATTCTAAGCGACCATGTACCTGTTGCTCCTGAAGGCTCCACATGGGGCACTTCCAGAAGAGTCAACAGGTTGTCTGGAAATCTGTTCAGTCAAGAAAAAATTAAATGGGCAATCGGTTCTTTTAAACACTTTAAGGCACCTGGCAGTGATGGTATATTTCCAGCTTTTATACAGAAAGGTCTGGATTACATCTTGCCTACCTTGGTAGCTCTATTTAGAACAAGCTTCAACCTGGGATACATTCCACTAACTTGGCGGGAGGTAAATGTGGTGTTTATCCCTAAGCTAGGTAACAAACCCAGCGAGCTACCCAAATCCTACCGTCCAATCAGCTTGACATCATTTTTGTTGAAAACCATGGAAAGACTGCTAGACTTACACATTAGAGGCATTCTTGAAAAGACTATACGTCTGCACTCTAGTCAATTTGCATACAGGAAAGGTCGATCTACGGAAGGCGTCCTTCACTATCTCGTCACAGAGATTAAAGCTGCCAACCGCTCCAAAGAAATCGCCCTTTGTGCATTCCTTGACATAGAAGGTGCTTTTGATAACACTGGTTATGAATTTATCACTAGTGCTATGAGACGCAGGGGAATAGACGAACCTACTACCAGATGGGTTAGGAACATACTCGATAGCCGCATATAAACATCTTCGTCTGGATAGGTCTCTGTGACGGTCTCCGCGGCAAAAGGCTGCCCCAAGGCGGCGTTCTCTCGCCTCTCTTATGGTCACTCGTGGTGGATGATTTATTGAACACACTTAATAGTTCAGGTTTCACAACCATAGGCTATGCAGATGATCTGGTGATCGTCATTGTTTTGGATTTATCGAATAAATACGACGATGAAGTTAGAGGCGAAAATTATTAGCGAATGCAAAAAAAAAACAATATATCAAAATTGAATTTAATTTAATTTACATATACGCACAGTAGGTACAAAGGTGGTGGCAGAGTTGATGCTTACGGCTTGGTGGTCTGATTAAAAAAGAGAAAGATTTAAGTTCATTTGCACAGATGGTGCGTTAATTGGCAAAACGATCAAAAAAAAAGAGAGTGATTTTTTAACAATAACGAGAGAAAGTTTACAATAAATTGAGATACATTAAAATATAGTGTAAAGTTTGTATGTTTGGTTAATTTGTGACCAGAGTACAAAACATTCAGCCACCCCCTGAAAGGCTCCGGTCTTTCAGCAGCAGGCAGTGGGGCGACCTTAACAATGAGCCGAGTGTAATCTCCATACTGCGTCCGAACTGGGACGACCCTAATTTTTCCATCCTTTCCTTGATGGGTTTCTAAAATGCGTCCAAGGATCCACTTAGATGGTGGAAGGTTCGGCTCCTTCAGCAATACGACGTCATCGACTTCTAGATTTGGTTGAGTAACTTGTCACTTGCGCCTTTGTTGAAGTGATGTCAAATACTCCTGATGCCAACGTTTCCAAAAACCTTGTATTAATGTCTGTGTTTTGGGTTTGCTCCTTTCCTCCAACTCCTGCACTGGAAACTCCTTGGTACAAGGATCTGATTCAGCCCACTGACTCTTCTCCTGCCATAGCCACGAAGGTCCTTTCCACCATAGCTCATTCGAAGATAAAAGAGAGGGTGAAATCCCACGAAAAGCAGAGTCAGCTGGATTGTTAGCTGATCGAACGTGATTCAAAAATTTGAATGGTATCGATGATATTATTTCAGACGTTCGATTTCCTCGATTTCGATTTTGGTGGTGCTCTGTCCAAGCGAAAACTTTGATTTCTTTCTCCTGTGAAAAAATTTTTAAGTTTATTATCTAGTTGAGTTATTAGAAGAGCTCCACAGAGTTCTAATCTGGGAAGAGACACAACCTTAATTGGAGCAACCTTACTCTTAGCAGATACAAGCGATACATGTATTGCTCCATCTGTGTTTATACTTCTGCAGTACACCACAGAGGCATAAGCATCCAACGATGCATCACAGAACGCATATACCGTAGTTCATAATTGTTTGTCCTATCCGCCCACAATATCCTTGGAATGTGTATGGCTTCGACGAGTGGTAGTTCTTCGAGGATTGCCTTCCACCGATCAGCCAGTTCCCTCGGAATTTCTTCCTCCCAGTTGAGTTTTTCCCGCCATAGGTCTTGAAGAAGAATCTTTATGGCTATAATTGCTGGGGCAAGAAATCCCATTGGATCGAACACTCTAGATGCGTCAGAAAGTATGCGACGTTTTGTGCGTCCAACCGATTGACTTAACCTTACCCTGTACGAGAAGCAATCCCTAGACGGGCACCATTGTAATCCCAGAACCTTTACCGAGTTGGATTCTTCAAATTCGACTGGTGAAAGTTCTCGCTGGTCTTCTGGCAAAGATAGCAAAAGAGGCCAGCAATTAGTTGTCCACTTTCGTAGGTTAAAACCTCCTGTTTTTAACAGACTGACGTGTTCAGATTGGAGTGCCATAACGTCCTCGATAGTATCAGCACCAGTGATAACGTCATCAACGTAAAAGTCATTAAAGACCGTTGCAGATGCTAGAGGATATGCTTCAGCTGAATCAATTGCGAGTTGCTTTAAAGTCCGAACTGCGAGAAAAGGTGCGGATGCTGTGCCGTAGGTGACCGTTAGGAGTCGGTAGTGCTTGACAGGATCCTCACGATTTTCACACCAAACTATTCTCTGATAATCGCAATGATTAGGACAAACCCGGATCTGTCTATACATCTTCTCTATGTCACCAGATATTGTGTATAAATGACGTCGAAATCGTATGCAAATAGAGAAGATATCACGTTGTATGGTCGGCCCAACAAGAAGTGTGTCGTTTAATGACATTGAATTGTTCGTTTTTGCGGAACTATCGAAGACCACCCTTATCTTTGTTGTGCTGCTATCGGTCTTAAACACAGCGTGGTGAGGAAGATAGTAGTATTCATGGGACGGTTTTGCTATCTCACCAGGAGGTACTTCCTCCATATGGCCTAACGATAAATATTCCTTCATAAGGTTATGATATTGGTCTCGCAAAATAGAATTCGATATAAATCTTCGTTCAACGGAGTGAAGACGGCTTAATGAAATACAAAATGAATCCCCAAAGTTGACTCTTCGATCGCTCTTAAATGGTAACTCAACCATGTAGCGACCGTCCGAAAGTCTGGTGTGAGTTTTTTCGAAGAGCTCTTCAGCTCGCTGCTCATCAATAGATAGGATGGGTTTATTGTGAATTTCTTCTAAGCGCCAAAACTTCTCAAAGTCAAACTCCTGAGAATAATCCAACTGGGTACAAAAAGTTTCTACTCCTTTATCAATTTCACGATTAAGCTGCACAGACTTCCCAGCTATTACTGAACCAAAAATAGTGGCAATTAAATGAGGAATACCATTTATGTGAGTATTAGAAGGCCCTGTAATAATGCTGAACACCTTATCAGCACCGATCAAAATATCAATAGGACGAGACTCATAAAAATGTGGATCAGCTAATTCAAAGGATATTAGACTGCTGATATTAACTCTGTCGATTGAAGACGGCGGTAACAATGAAGTTAGCTTTGGTAAAACATAGCAAGTAACGTCGGTAGATTTTGCGTTTTAACGAGAGATTAGTCTTAGAGTTAATACTCCATTAGTAACTCTTGCTGACGTAGAAGTGACTCCTAAGACTGGAATCCGAGAGTAGCTACGAGGTAATCCCAAGCGTTGAACGGTTTGTTCAGTGATGAACGAAACTTGGGATCCCGTATCGAGAAGTAGTCGAACGTTTTGAAACGATCTGTGTTTGTCTTGTTTTCTGGCAATGACAGTGGGAAGGATTGTTTGAAAACGACGATTGGGTTCACACGAATGATTGTTTATAACCGCCGATTGAACTGCGTTTCGTGATAGTGACGACGATGACGACGACGCGGTTAAGTTTGCAATGGCATTATTTGAATTTGCGCGATTTGCCGAAGAAATGGTTGTACCTGAGTGCACCAGCGAGTGATGTTGTGAGTTGCACGTCTTGCAGCGGAAGTTAGATTGACACCTGTTTGAATTGTGGCCTTGTCGAAGACAATTGAAGCACAATGATTGCTCTTTAACAAAGTCTCGACCAGCATCAATAGCGAGAGCGAGAAATTGTGCGCAATTGAATAAATTGTGATCGCCCTTGCATTTAGGACAGCTTGGTTTGGTTCCGACCACATGAGAACGAACGACATTTTGAACCTTGCGCCGAGACAGAGAAGAACGCGTTGGGGTGTGGCACGATTCTAAGCAAAAGCACCGATTTTGTAGGAAGTCCAGCAAATCGTTGATGCTGGAATCATCCCTTGATCCAACTTCTTCGGCCCAAGCCTGCTTCGTATCTGGATCGAGTTTCTGCAACAACAAATATATGAGCCAAGGATCCCGGTCGTTCGATCCAAGTGCATTTAAACCCTTTATTACTTCGTCGGCACCATCAGTGATCTTTCGAAGCAATAACGCATTTGATGAATTTGTTGATGGTAATGATAGAAATGATTGGAGAAAGGATTGAACGATGAGATGCGTCCTATCATAACGCTTCTCCAATCTATCCCAAGCTTCCAAATAATTTTCTTCGGAAATCGTTATGTGTTTTATGAGATTCGCAGCATCCCCACTTACAAACGACTTCAAGAAATATAATTTTTGAGATGAGCTTAGCGACGCACAATCAACCGAACTCAGAAATAAATCTCTAAATGACGGCCAGTCCTTGTAATCGTCCGTAAAGGATGGAATGGAGATTTTTGGCAAATTCACCGAAGACGACGCTTTTGTAGAGTTCAATTTCTCAAGGAAAGAGGTTTGTTGACTCGCTAATTTATCAGCAGTAGTTTCCTTTGCAGGTTCTGATAGATTTGTGATACGAAAGTTCGTTAAAATCGAATGAGCCGTGAAATATTTTGACTCATACTCCTCAAACTCTGGTTCTGGGTCAACAAAGTCATTATCACCCATGAAATTGTATAACTCATCTTGAAAGGAAAGAAACTCAGACCACGCTACTTCTAATTTTGCCAAGCAAATTTCTAGTATTGAAAGAGGAGTATTTGTATCCACCGTCTCTGCAAACGCTGCAGCCCGAGTCAATATGCCCTTTGCCCGACCCCGTTTGGCTTTGACAATGTTCATGATCGATCCACGTGTTCTAATAAACGCACAATTAGGGTACAACTCACGAGTATGCACGAGTATGTATACTAGCAATGAGACTTACTATCTGGTATTATACTTATTATTTCACGTGCTTCGCGAATTGTAGTTCATAAGTTAATCAATTAATTTATATCGGAAATTAAAATTAAAAAAATTGAGATACATTAAAATATAGTGTAAAGTTTGTATGTTTGGTTAATTTGTGACCAGAGTATAAAACAATAATTAAAGGTAAACATAAAGACAATGCGTGCCAACTCAAGCACAATGCACTTCTTGCAATCTCGGACTGGTGTGCTGCGGAGGGCCTATCGATTAGTCCCAGCAAGTCAGTCGTTGTACCGTTTACAAGAAGAAGAACGCTGAATATTGGCTCAGTGACTCTAAACGGCACAACCATCGATTTTTCCGATGAGGTCAAATATCTAGGAATTGTCCTGGATAAGAAGCTTAACTGGAACTCCCATATTAAGCATAAAATTGCCAAGACGACTACTGCCTTGTGGGCTTGTCGCCGTATGCACGGCAAGACCTGGGGCCTGTCTCCAAAGGTCATTTTCTGGTTATACACCACGGTTGTAAGACCCATTCTGACATACGCGTCCGTAGTCTGGTGGACGAAAACCAAAGAGGTCACAACCATTAATAAACTCACAAAACTTCAAAGACTGGCTTGCCTCGGCATCACAGGTACTCTGCACACTTGTCCCACAACAGCCATTGAAGCCATAATCGGATTTACTCTGTTACATATATTTATAAAAAAAAGTGGCAATCCGCAGTGCGGTTAGTCTTAGAAAATCAGATGCTAATAGTAGACGGGATCACGTGGAACTCATGGAGCTATTGTCAGACTTTCCCGAGCTAGACATCCTCAGCACGGTCTCCGACTTTACGCCTAAATCACTCTACTTTGGTAGAAGGTTTGAGATTGTGATCCCAAGCCGTGATATGTGGAATAATGGCGGACCTTCGCTTGATCCAAAAGGTATAGTGTGGTATACCGATGGATCAAAAATGGATTAAGGAGTCGGCGCCGGTGTGTATGGACCCAACCATAAAATTTCGACATCACTCGGAAAGAGTCCTAGTGTTTTCCAGGCTGAGCTTTACGCCATTGAAACTTGTGCTAACATTAACCTGCACTCAGGCATCAAAGGTGCCTCTATCCATATACTCACCGATAGCCAAGCGGCGCTCAAATCACTGATCTCCCATCTGATCAGTTCAAAATCAGTTCTAAGCTGCTTCGACAGCTTACAAAATCTAGCCCGACACAATAAAGTAAAATTGTGATGGGTACCGGGTCATGTGGGCGCCGTGGCGTAAGTGGTTAGTGTGTCGGATCACTGCGCATGAGGTTCCAAGTTCGAATCCCAGAAAATACCAAAAAGTTTTTCACGGTCCCACCTCTCGCGAGCGTCTGACAAACATCCGAGAGTATTGTTGTCACGAAAAAGCTTCTCAAATCGCCGTTCGGATACGGCACTAAACTGTAGGTCCCTTCCATTCGTGTGAAAAATATAACGCACACAACATGAGTGGTTGCGAGAAGCTAGGCCCTGGCACTTTCAAGAGCTGTTGCGCCAAATAGTTGTAGTTAGTTGTTGTCATGTAGGCGTTGACGGCAATGAAACTGGATTTCCAAGTTCCTACTGAAATAATATTTTGTAGAATCGAATTCGAGAAGAATGAAAAAACAATTTCAAAAGAAACCGTTTTGCAAATTAAACAAAATATTTTAAAATATTATATAACTCTTTGCAACCAATTGAAATCAAGATTTTCTTTTAAAGACAATGAACTTAGCTTGTTACAGTATTTGAACCCAAAAAAAATTCAAGAAGGGGAATTATCTTCAATTTTAAAACTGGTGGAAGCATTGCCTTTTAATAAATGCTCAGTTGAGGTGTTGAATGATGAGTGGAGATCATTCCGCATTTATGATATAAGCAACATAAACCTAGATGAATTGGTTAAATTTTGGTATTCCTTAATGGGAACATCAAATAAAATGGAAGAGTTTATGTTCAATAATTTGTCTGAGTATATGTTAACTCTAGCTGTTTTACCTCACAGCAGCACAGCAGCTGAAAGAAAATTTTCAGAGATGAATTTAATAAAAAAACAAGTTTAGAAATCCTTTAAACGTAAAGACTGTCGAAAATATAATGTTTGCACGATCCTTTATAAAAAATAATGCGAAAATTTATGAACCACAGCACAATTTAATTAAATTTATAAGACAATATAAATTTGTCCATGGCCAATTTATTTTAAAATAATAAATATATCTTATGTTAATACTAGTCTTTATTTATGTTCCATTTTTATTTATGCAAGTAATGATTAATGAATGATTTTTCTTCATCTACTCTGAAATTTTATTTCTGGGGTCCGAACCCTGATCACATGCCATTGAACAAACTGTTCGCAGGGGAACCGGCGGCACTAACAACACGCATCTCGCACACGAGCAGGACAGAGAAAACAACCCACAACACACGCCTCTTCTTCCCACACACACACTACTAAAATACAACAACCCAAAACAAATGTGCGTAAAGTACTTGTAGAGATTGCGATATAGCGGAACCAGGAAGGCACCTCACACACCATCACATTTCATATGCTCAGGGGAACTGGCCACCCAACCAACACACAGCCATATCACAATCCATGGGAATTGAGGGGAATCAGCGCAGTTGATTCCACACCCACATTCGCCCGTGTACGAGGGGAACCGGTTTTAGCCCACCACACACGCCGTTGAACAAATTGTTCGCAGGGGAACCGGTAGCACTAACCACACGCCTCTCGCACCTTTTCTTCCGACGCACAAAATCCATAACTTCTACAAAGTACTTATATAAATTCAACTACTATTTTCTAAATACTTTAACCATATCCTTATGTCCTGTATCCCCTTGTGGGTCCTAGGGCCTCTACTACGCCTACGCGCCATCGTGTACGTCCTCCTCGACTGCTCTGGTATGTTCTCCTCGGACCGCCAGGTCTTCTGCCATCCTGAGTTAGGGGGTTCCATTGCATAGCATTTTGCACGGCAAACGACTAACAAAGGCATCGTAGGGCACCTCCACTAAAAGCACTGTTATGCTCTACTCTGGTAAACCAGCTGGAAGTGCACGGAGTTCCGGAGTAGGACTCATGTTAACTCCAGCAGCACGTAGTAGCCTCATGTCCTGGAAACCCCATAGTGACCAGATATTGACGGCTAGGTTCCAGAGTAGAGTTAGAAAAATTACCATCATACAGTGTTATGCTCCGACTCTAGATGCGACTGAGGATGAAAAGGATGATTTTTATGGCCACTTAAGCGCCGTCTACAACCAATCG
This sequence comes from Brachypalpus laphriformis, assembly GCA_945910035.1. Classification (NCBI taxonomy): domain Eukaryota; kingdom Metazoa; phylum Arthropoda; class Insecta; order Diptera; family Syrphidae; genus Brachypalpus; species Brachypalpus laphriformis. The sequence continues at coordinate 53,428,704 of OX246755.1, forward strand.
CCTGATGGGGACATCGTAATGGTGATGGGAGATTTCAATGCCAAGGTGCGTAGCGACAACACCATGCTTAAGCACGTGATGGGAGTTCACGGCGTGGGAGACCGTAATGATAACGGTGAGCGGTTTGTGGACTTCTGCAATACCAACCGCCTAGTCATCGGAGGTACGCTGTTTAAGCATAACACCTGCCATAAGATCAGTTGGGTCTCTACTGATAGGCAACGAACATCCAACCAGATCGACCACATTGCGATCAGTTGCGGCTTTATAAATTGTCTCCTGGACGTCCGAAACAGACGTGGAGCTGACGTCTGACTAGAACGAGATCACCATCTTATGGTAGCTCATTTACGCCTTCCTACTGCATCCGTCAACAGCAACCGCTCAAACCTACTTAACATCACCAGGTTTAATATCGACAGGCTCAAGGTTCCCCAAGTGCGCCAACAGTTCAGGGACCATCTTGCTTTAGAAGCAGAAGCAATCAGCAGCATACTGAAAGAGAACATGGATGACCACTGGAGTGCTGTGAAAAATGCTTTTGCGACTGGGGCACGCACGTACATATGTCGGTAAAAAGCAGAAACGCCACCGCAAGTGGCTTTCTACAGACACCTGGAGACGGATGGATGAGCGTACAGCAATCAAGGCTCGGATTGCAGCGGCCTCAGCAGTAAAGAGAACCGAGCTTGAAACCCAATACCGTGCGAAGAAGAAAGAAGTGCAGCGTAGTGTGAGTCGCGACAAATGTCAATATGTCAACTCACTGGCCTCAATGGCTGAAGAAGCAGCGAGTAGGTGCGACAGTAGGACTGTTTATAGCATCACTAAGGAGCTCATCGGTGGTCGAAACTCCAAACAACATCCAGTGAAGAGTCTAGACGGTAACCTTCTAATTTCGGATGAGGATCGGCTCATTAGATGGAGAGAACATTTTGCTACAGTGCTAAATCACTTAGACGATGGCGGTATGATCTCGAATTCGAATGAGCAGTTCGAAGCAACAAACTACCGAAGTCGCACCGCAAAACCGAGATAATAACAGCAATCAAGTCCCTCAAGAAGAATAAGGCGGCGGGTACTGATGGCATCCGTGCCGAGCTTTTTCAAGCGGCGCCAAATACATCGGCAGATTTGCTGCATCCCCTAATACGGAGGGCTTGGGATAGCGAACAATTTCCACAAGAGTGGAAAAGGGGGATGATAATTAAACTTCCAAAGAAGGGAAACTTGATGGATTGCGGTAACTGGAGAGGTATATGCGTTCTCCCAGCCGTGGCCAAAATAATAGCTAAAATAATTCTAGAATGAATTAAAGAACATTTGGATTTAACTCTCGATGTCGAACAGGCAGGCTTTCGCGCTGGATCCTCCTGCATCGACCACATAAACACCTTACGGATCATTATCGATTCTTGGTGGTTATCAGCGATGTGCAGCATTGACGGAAGGCAACTATGGAATTCGTTGCACTATGACATCTTACCTTAAACACCTAGATTACGCTGACGATGTTTGTCTACTTTCACATCGGACAATGGATCTTCATTTGTTGGCCCAAAATCTAGAAGCTGAGGCAAACAAAGTGGGGTTAAAAATAAACACAGCCAAAACAAAAGCCATGAGCACTTATTCTAACAACCGCGCTCAACCTTACATTACCGGACAGGAAGTCGAGAAAGTTGATAACTTTCTTTATTTAGGAAGTGTGGTCTCGGCTAATCGCGGTGGCACCGAACCTGGATGTGTGCAGCAGAATCGGGAAGGCTAAAGCTGCGTTCGGAATGCTATCTGAAATCTGGAGAAGTAATGTTATCAGCTTAAGAACCAAGCTGCGACTGTTCCGCTCTAACGTAGAATCAGTGCTGCTTTATGGGTGCAGTACTTGGAAGGTGGACACCATTAACACACGGAAGCTGCAAGTCTTTGTAAACAAATGCTTAAGAATCATCGTGAGGATTTTTTGGCCGAACCGTATCTCTAACGAAAAACTTAATCTGAGAACGGGCCAAGAACCTATAAGCATTACTATACGAAGAAGAAAGTGGCAATGGATTGGACACACTTTAAGGCGTGAAGACAACTCCATTGCGAAATACGCCATGCAGTGGAATCCGCTCACCCAGGCAGGCAGAATAGCGGGACGTCCTAGGCAAACGTGGCGCAGAACAGTTGAGGAGGAATCGAGCTCTTTAGGAATGAGTTGGAGGCAGCTCAAACGCGTTGCAGAACTTCGAACAAGATGGCGCGCAGGCGCGGTTGACGCCCTATGCCCCCCGAGGGGTTAAAGGATCTAAGTAAGTAAGTATTGCATAGCGTGGTTTGCTATGGAACTGTCACCCTTTCGGAGCGTATGACCAATCCACTGCCACTTCCGCCGTTGGTTTGTTGTGCCTATTGGTTCCTGACCCGTTCTCTCGTAAAGGTGTTCGTTAGACATACGATTGGGCCAGAAAGGCCTTAAGATATTGCGCAGGCACGTATTAACAAAGGTTTGCAGCTTTCTGGTGATAGTAGTGGTCACTCTCCACGTGCTGCAACCATATAGCAGCACGGATTCAACGTTGGAGCGGAACAGTCTTATTTTGGTGCTCAAACTGATTGCATTGCTTCGCCATATTTTGCACAACATCCTGAACGCGGACTTCGCTTTGGCGATTCTGTTGGCTTTATCCAGTTCGGTTCCACCATCGGTCGAGACAATACTCCCAAGCCAAGATAAAGCCTCTCTCTCTATACGGATTGTCCAGCAATGCATATTTGAGCCGATGAGTTAGTTCCAAGGCTCATAATTTTAGTTTTTGCAGTATTAACAGCCCGATGACGCCTGCCTCCCTCTCCACATCTGCTGTCATTTGGTGGAGGTCCATAATTCTGTGGGAGAGTAAGCATACATCGTCAGCGTAGTCAAGATGGTCTAGTTGAGATGTAAGAGTCCATCGAATTCCTCCGTTTCCCGTCGACAAAGCTGCATGAAGCACATCGCTAATCACCAATAGGAATAATATTGGCGAAAGGATATAGCCTTGTCCGACCCCACTTTGGATCTCAAATTCCCCTGTGCAGAACGTGACATTTGGAGTCTTCATATGTAGCTTTGATAATAGCAATTAGTTTATCGGGAATACCTCTCCTGCGTAAGGCACACCAAATAAATTCCCTGTTGACACTATCGAACGCCTTCTCAAAATCGATGAACAGCAGGTGCAGTGGCGATCAATATTCAACACACTGTTCGATGATAATCCGCTGGGTGTTGATGTGGTCGGCACAGGAGGATCCAGAGCGGAAACCTGCTTGTTCGGCATCGAGTGTGTCTTCGAGATGTTGTTTGATTCGCTTCAGGATGATTTTAGCTATTATCTTAGCTACAGCAGGCAGCACGCAGATACCCCTCCAGTTTCCGCACTCCATTAAATTTCCTTTCTTAGGGAGCTTGTGGATCATTCCCTTTTTCCACTCGTTAGGAAAGCTCTCAGTTTCCCAAGCTCTCTCTATAAGTGAAAGCAGAAGCTCCACCGATGTTGTGGGCGCTGCTCGTAAGAGATCTGCTGGAATACCGTCAAGTCCTACTGCCTTGCTGGTTTTGAGTGCCTTGATCGCGGTAATGATCTCATCTTTGCTGGGAGTCGTGGTGCGTATTCGGGAACTTCTCACCTCGGGCATCTCAGTCTGATTTGGGAGCATATCGCTAGCGAATACACGGTTTAAAACCGTAGCAAAATGCTCTTTCCATCTCTTGAGCTGGTGCTCATCCGAAATGAGCAAGGAGCCGTCTAGGTTTTTCACTGGGTGTTGGCTGGAGCTGCGACCACCTGTCAGCTCTTTCGTGATTCTGTAGGCGGTCCTACTGTCGCACCTCCGTGCAGCTTGTTCTGCTTCTGTAGCCAGCGCATTGATGTAGTTGCGCTTGTCAAGTCGCTACGCTGAACTTCGTTCATCTTCATACGATATAGGGACTCCAGCTCGCTACTCCCTGCTGCTGGGGTAGCTGCAATGCGAGCTTTCAGCTGTTTTCGTTCGTCAATCCGTCTCCAGGTATCCTCTGAAAGCCACGCTCTATGTCTTTCCTGCGATCGACCGACAATTCTTTCAGCACCAGATGTAAAAACATTTTTCACAGCACACCAATGTTCTTCGATGGTTGCGGGCATTGAGCTGCTGATTGCTTCCACACCTTGCGAAAAGTGCTCTCTTAATTGTTGGCGCACTGAGGGATCACTAAGTCTATCGATGTTGAACCTGGGCATTCTTGTGTTGTCGTGGGATCTTCGAGCTGCAGCAGTGCGTAGTTGGAGAGTAGCTATCATAAGGTGGTGATCACGAACTATCCCCACATCGGCCCCTCGCCTGTTTCGGACGTCCAGGAGACTACTTCTAAAGCGGCGGCTGTTGGCAAAATGGTCAATTTGGTTGGAGGTTGCTTGCCTGTCATTGGAAACCCAGCTGACTTTGTGGCAGGTCTTGTGCTCAAACATGGTGCCACCTATCACAAGGCGGTTGGCATTGCAGAAATCCACAAACCTTTCGCCGTTGTCATTGCGGTTGCCTAGTCCATGCTTCCCGATTACATGTTTGAGCCCTTCGTTGTCGTTGCCTACCTTGGAACTCAAATCCCCCATCACTATGACAATGTTTCCATTTGGTGTTGTGTTTAAGACGGCACTTAAGAGATTGTAGAAGCTCTCCTTTTCGTCCTCAGATGAACTATTGGCTGGGGCGTAACACTGTATGATGGTGACGCGTTGTACTCTAGTCCGGAATGTGGCCGTCAAAATCCGATCACCATGAGGCTACCAGGAAATTAGGGCCTTGCGTGTTGTTATTGTTAGCAGTAGTCCGACTCCATATTCCCGCGTACTTCCGGATGGTCTTCCAGAATAGAGCAGTACAGTGTTACGCGTTGCGGACTGGTACTCGTCCGCTTCTAACCATCTTACTTCATTTACCCCCAAAATGTCCAGTTTATATCGCATGAATTCACTTTCCAATTGGAGAAATCTGCCATTGTAAGGACCTTCGCTTCTCGAGTCGAGGAGCGTCTTTACATTCCAGAAATCTATCTTTGTCCGGGTACAATAGCGAAAAGTCGTCAACATGTGATCATTCCTTATCCGAAGCATAGTGTCACCAATATATCATGATCAATATTAAAACACGGAGCATGACGGATGGCAAAGAGAAAGGTGGATCAAGCACCACTATTACTAAGGAGGAGAAGAAGCAGTAGGCGCTTAGGTCGTGCCGTCTCGCTGCAACCAAGCAAATTGACCGAATTCAGAATTTCATGTCGAACATCAGCATGGATTCAACGCTACCTGAGTTCGAAATACTTTTTAAAGCCTTGAAGTCAAGTTTCAAGGCGTTTCAGCAGCTGCAGTCAAAGATTGAGGAACTCGACCCGGAAGAAATCATTGCCAAAGTTCATATACGAGCAAAGTATGAAAAATCTTTCTATAATCTACGTTCGAAGATAATGGTGGAAACTTATTCTCGAGTAGCTATAGCGGTGCACAAATCAGATTGCCAAATAAGGTTGCCCAAATTAAATATCCCTATATTTTCAGGCGAAATTACTGAGTGGTTGACCTTCCATGAAATCTTTAACTTCACAAGAATCCATCCCTATCCAATATATCAAAACATCATTATTTAATGACATCTGTAACCGGCCACGCAGCTCGGACAATTCAATCACTGGCGAAAATTATGAAGTGGCACTTAAAACACTTACCAGCACATACGATAACAGGAAACTCATCACCACGGAGCACATCAAACAGATAATGAATTATCCGCCGATAAAAAGACTATTATCACAATCACTGCGTGAATTAATTGACAGCATCAACAGTCACATAGGAGCTCTTACCACTCTAGGTCGTCCGGTGGACCAATGGGATGAACTTCTAATCCAAACCATTTTGCCTAAGCTAGACCACATTACATTGAACAAATGGAGAGATGAAGGTCCAACCGAGAGAATGCCCAGCTATAAAGAACTTCTAAAATTCCTTACTAGGAGAAGTCAAGTCATGAGCGAAAGTACTATACAGGCAAGTACCACAGTTCCATCTAAAGCAGTTAGTAATATACAGCCGGAGAGTTTTGCTATTTTAAACGAAAACAATATCAGTCCTAGAGCTAAAAATAGTTGTCTATTTTGCAAGAAAATTGGTCATAGCTTATTTAAAAGCTATTCATTTTTAAATTTGCCACACCTTCAGAAGAAGTCGTTTATTCAAACTAATCATTTATGTTTTAACTGCTTAAAACCTAACCACGATGCTAACACCTGTGAATCATTCAATTTTCGAAAATTTAATGCTAATCACCATATGTTACGCCACGACAACAGCAATACGAACGCCGCAACAGTTGGTCCGTCAGCTGTTCAGAACGCCGTTGTCTGGGGCCTCTTGGGACACCAGAAAGAATTGGCGAAAGTTCTCTATCGTGGGACAGCATGGGCAGCCACTTGCGAGTCGAAGTGTAGTCAGGTACCTTGGGGTCTGGCTAGATCAATATCTATGTTTTAACAAACATATAGATGCTGTTCAGGACAGAGCCTAAGTTGCTTTTGCCCTCACAAAAAGACTGTTTTATAGCAGACAACTCGATGCGAAGGTGAAGGTAATCTGCTACATGGCCCTTATTCGGACTATGCTCGCATATGGATGTCCCGTGTGGTTCAACGTGGGGCCAAGCTTTTCGGAAAAGATGCGGGTGTTTGAGAGGGCTTGCCTTCGTTTGTATAGAACACCAGAGTCTGAGTATATAAAATTCTATCGTAATGAGGTGCTGTACAACAGGGCGAATCTGATAAGAGTGAATAATTTCTTGATCAAGTTGATTTGAAGACATATTGCAAGAGCAATGACCTCGATGAATAGCCTGATCTTTGGGGCTCATTACCCCAATAATCTCTATCACGAGAGTGTGCACCTTAACGGCTTTATCCCTCCTGAAGCATTCCCCTATCTTGATCAGAGAGGTCTGATCCAGGATAAGTTAGCGGTGCCGCTAATCTTCCACGTCGCCAGAAAAGCCGTGGATAGGCGACTCAACTACGACCGAGACGTCGCACAGGGTAGTGTAGAGCGGCTACGGTTCAGTAGGGCGGTTTCAGTCCGCGATATTCAAGATGTCGCCCGTCGTCGTTTCCTCCTAATCCGGTTTTGCCTATAACGGAGGCAGAGCGAGTCGCCTATTTGGTTTGTTTTAAACAATAGCCATGGCTGGCTTCTAAGGTAGACTTAAGTTGGTATGTTTAAAAAAAAATAAAAAAATCAATAGCACAACACTTGGCTTAAAAAAAAAGTGTGTATTTAATTACTTAATAAGTTTTATCAAATAGTTCACAAAAACCAGTCCAATCACTAAGTTTTGTTTTCTATAGTACACATTTTTCTTAGTTTTTAATTCATCAATTAGTTGTTATAATAAATAAATTTAGTTAGGTTACGTCGAAAGACATAGGTTAAGTGTTAAATTTAGCTTAGAGCGCTCGCATTGGGCCAGTAAGTTAAAATAAGATAGTTAAGTAAATTTTAAGCGTTAGTTGTTAATTTTAATAAGTTTTAAGCGTTTTTGTTAGCACGTAAGGTATACTGAATTACAAAATAAAATGCATTGAAAATGAAATGACAGCTGGTCCATGACATTACCGTACTCCAATGAATTACAACTCCGGGCAAGACACGAATCATAGCAAGTGCTTTGCTTTCATTTCTGAAAATCAATCAGCAACTTCAGTTCTTGCTATTGCCATTGTTCATATCATGAACAAACATAACTCATCGGTGCCTTGTCGTATTATGCTAGATCCTGCGTTACAAGTGAATTTAATCTCCGAGCGTTTTGCTAATTTATTAAAGGTGAAAAGGAATGTCTCTGGAACGCCTATCTTTGAAGTAGGTTCCAGTCATGTATACTGTAAGCACAAGGTCAACGTTATCCTAAAATCTAGACTTAATAGCTTTACAGACACAATAAATGCGCTGGTTATTAATAAAATATCAGAATCACTGCCTGAATCTCGTATAGACACAAGTGGTTGGGCAATACCTGCTAACATCAAACTCGCAGACCCATTTTTTGAGACTCCAGGTCATGTTGATATGCTTATTGGAGCAGAATATTTCTTTAACTTATTATCAATAGGACAGATCAAGTTAGGTGACAACTTACCAACTCTGCAGAATACGATTCTTGGTTGGATTGTATCAGGGAAATGCGTACACCCATCACGAAATATGCATTTTACTATTAATACAGAAGCTGGCACTGATAACAAAAATCTTGATAGTATTTTAAAATCATTTTGGGAGGTCGAAAACTATGATCCGGTTGAGTATCCCTTAACTAAAAATGAGAAGCTCTGCGAAGCTCATTTTATAAAACTGTAAAGCGTAATAAAGATGGAAGGATAAAAGTCACGCTACCATTTAAACAAAATCCGAAATGCCTAGGAACATTTTTCAACATGGCATTACGGCGGTTTATTAGTTTGGAAAAAAGAATCCACAAGAGTACCTCTCTCACTGAGCAATACATTATATCTATGAAAGAGTACGAACAATTGTCATACATGGAGCTTGAAGAGCTTACCAATCTTACTCTCAATGAGCCTCACTATTTCATTCCCCACCACTGTGTTATAAAGCCTGAAAGCTCTACAACTAAACTCAGAGTAGTTTTTGATGCCACTGCAAAAAGTGATAGCGGAATCAGTCTTAATGAAATAATGCTTGTTGGTCCAGTTGTGCAATCTGACTTGTTTTCACTGGCATTAAAGTTTCGATCTCACAAATACGTGTTTACGGCAGATGTACCGCCAAATCAAACTGTGCGAAGATGATCGTCAATTTCACTACATTTTGTGGAGAGATAGTCCAAAGGATGAGATAAAAACGTATCGCCTCTGCACCATGACATATGGTGCTACGCCAGCATCCTATCTTAATACACAGGCACTCGTTTATCTTGCCGAATTAGAAGAGAACAACTTCCATATCGGTGCAGCTGCACTAAAGACTGAACTTAACTTGTGAACCAAAACTAGACGTATTTTACTATAGTATGGGCAATATAGTCAAAGGAAAGGTTACTAAAAGAACAGTACCATCTGATATTGCAAAGCTCTTCGATCCATTAGGGTTAGTCAACCCAGTTATAATGAAGGCAAAAGTGTTCATGCAGGAGCTTTGGAAATTGAACTTAGATTGTGATGAAGCATTACCGCAGTCGCTCTTTTATGAATGGTCAATATTTCGCCGAGAACTATCGGATGTCTCACGAATTTGTTTTGAAAGACGGGCCTTTGGAAGAAGCAGAAGTGCATGCATTTTCGGACAGTTCTGAAAGGGTAGCACCGACCATAAAGGTTTGCCTACCACGGTTGGAACTATGTGCTGCCATAATGATGGCAAAACTAGCTAAGCGAATTGAAACCATATTCAAAAATAAATTTAAGGGTATGTACTATTGAACTGATTCTAGTATAGTACTTTCTTGGTTATCATCCGATTCATATCACTGGAAGACTTTTATCGCGAATCGCGTGGCTGTAATTCAAAACCTTTCCTCATTCGACAAATGGCGTCATGTAAGCACAAATTGCAATCCCGCGGACATTGTCTCTAGAGGTGCGAGCCCAACAGAACTTGAACGTTCGAAGATGTGGTTTTTTGGTCCCAAGTTCTTGTACCTTTCAAAGGAGCTATGGCCAAATCACAGGTGCACAGAAAACATTTCTGAAGAGGTTCTAGAACGTAAAAATACGAAACGAATATTTTCAATTCAATCTGAATTTGACATTCTGAAAGGCATAAAATATAGCAACAGCTACATGAAATTGTTAAATGTTATAGCTTATATCGTGAGGTTTTATAAGAATGCATCATCCAACAAGACAGAAAGGATTTCAGGTGAAATAACTGTAGAAGAGCTTGATGGCGCCTTACATATTAGTTCCCTTAATCCTTTTATAGATGCAGAAGGGATATTGCGTGTCGGCGGACGTATAACAACATCTGGCTTGTATTTTGAAAATAAACATCCTGCTTTTCTGCCAAAACAACATTTCTTCACAATAACATTAATTCGCTTTTTGCACAATAAACAGTAAACAATAAGCTATAATCCGTGAACGATTTTGGCCAATCCATGCAAGGATTATAGCAAGACAAGTTATAAGACAGTGCATAAGGTGTGCAAGAGCAAGTCCTCACATCGAATATTCGCAGATAGGGAATCTTCCAGAGTGTCACATTCTACCCTCGCGCCCATTCAATACAGTCGGCACAGACTTTTGCGGGCCGTTCATGGTACACTCACGACGTCGTGGAGCAGCCGCAGTAAAGGCTTACGTGGCAGTATTCATTTGTTTTACTACAAGAGCAATGCACCTGGAATTAGTGGGAGACTTGACAACTTCGGTCTTTCTAGGTGCTTTGAGACGTTTTATTAGTCGGCGTGGTCTATGTCGTATTATATACAGCGATAATGGCAGCAATTACAAGGGTGCAAGAAATGAATTGCATGCATTATATGAGATATTTCATGACCAGTCATCTGAGAAACAGCTAAGTAATGTTTGCTTGGAAAATAGAATTGTTTGGAAGACCATACCGCCCAGATCTCCTCACTTTGGGGGAGTATGGTAATCAGCTGTAAAGTCAGCCAAATACCACATGAAGCGGCTTTTACATCTTGCAGCTTTAACTTACGAGGAACTCAATTCATTAATAATTCAGATAGAATGCATCCCTACTTCCCGTCCTTTATCCCCTCTTTCAGAGATCCCTCTGACCTTCAAGCACTCACGCCAAGGTATTTTTTAACAGGCACCTCATTAACTACACTTCCCGAACTAGATTTACTATTTAAATCGATGGCAAGGTGTGCAATGGCTTATGCAGCAATTTTGGGACCGTTGGACGAAGGAGTACCTGCAAACTTTGCAGCAAAGGAACAAATGGCGCAAGACTGGTGCCTCACTGCAAACCAATGACATTGTAAATCTCAAGGATGATAATCTACCACCCTTGAAATGGAAGCTCGGGAGAGTAGTGGAAACGCATCGCGGTCAAGATAACGTAGTCCGGGGTGTTACCCTGAAGACAAGCAGCGGAATAACCAAGAGAGCAGTAGCAACGATACGCCGTCTACCAGTTTTTGAAGACCTATTGCTCTTCAAGAGGGGGAGTATGTTCGATAGAAAATACACTTGCTTATTTTTTTTTTTTGCATTATAATTTTCACTCAAATTAATGAATTAATTTAATTACACTAATGCATTGTTAACTAAATAATAACATACATAATTCATTGTACATTTTAAACTTAGGCTTCATTACCAAGCCCCGTGAGTGGGAACAAAACATTAAATGTCAAAATACACGCCGTTACGTTTTTGTGCGATTCGACTTCCTTTTTTCTTTCTTACCACTTTTTGTTAACCTCTTAGTGAAGCGAGCATTGTGCTCCAGTAAAGCAATAAATTGGAAATAAAGTCAACGATCAAAAAGGCTTACCCTTCGATCTTTTCAATGAATAGGTTGAGCCATTTGATGGATCCTGTTAGCCGTTCTTTATTTTTTAGCGCTCTGACTTCTTCTACGAAGAATTCGTGCTGGGTTATCCACACGATACGATAGTTCCTCCACCGACAACATACAAACATTTAAGCTGGGAATGCGGTCTTGCCTTTTCAAATATATGCAAAAATGCGAATAATTTTTATGTACGAGCTGTATCTAGCTACTTGTTGTATCAAGTAATTTGGTTCCGTGGTTCTAGCAAGCAAAACCGTTTTTCCCATTTCAAAGGTTACCCCTTCCGAAGGTGACTTATTGCAGAAACGGGGTGGCCACTCATCTGATGGCTTTAGAAGAAATGGTGGACCAGAAAACCAAATTGACTCTTTTAGCTCGTCTACTGTACTTCCACGCGATACTATGTCAGCCGGATAGTCACTAGCTGGTGCGTGTCTCCAAACCACATCTTTCGTAAGTTCTTGGATTTCCGGAACTCTATTTCCGACAAACGTATTAAGCTTGGACGAATGCGTGTTGATCTCCAAATATGCCCTTCGTCTTTGCCCAAAGTTTGGCCAGTAGATACGCGCCACACAATTCTAACCTTGGTAGTTGTTTTCTATTTGCTGGAGAAACTCCAGATTTTGCCGTAAACAATTTAACAGTTAAGGCTCTTGATGGGTCAATAGTTCTTAAATAGATGCAGCAACCATAAGCATTCAACGATGCGTCGGAGAATCCGTGTATCTGAATATTTGTTTTATTGTTAGTTAAGGCAAATCTGGGAACCGAAACATTCTGCAACGAGTTCAGATCCACAAGAAATCGGCGCCATTCGGTTTCGACGCCTTGAGAAATAGAATAGTCCCAGTCCAATTTCTCTATCCAAAAGTTTTTGAAGTATAATTTTTGCTTTGATTATGATTGGACTCAACAGTCCCATTGGATCAAATAGCGACAATGCTAACGAAAGGATTGTTCTCTTATGCCCGGTTTCACAGTGAGAGCTTAAGCCTCAATTGTAGCTTAAGCTTCGGTTTAACTCATCTTTGCGTTTCACAGTGCCGGCTTAAGAGCTAAACCCCACCTAAGTGTTGATATAACTTAAGCCGCTGATTTTGGTGGCTTAAGTATTGGCTTAACTACTGTCAGAGCGAAATTCATCATTCGATGTTACCAGCATTAGCATATTACCTTTGTTTAATGTTACTACTTTATTTATGGACATGAACCTAACCCTGGAAAACAATTTTTTTTTTTTTCTATTTGTGAGAATATTGCTTTACTCAATAAATATCTACTCTCTTACAACGGAGGCAAATTAACAAAGCATATTGAGTGGAATTCACTTAATTATTTCGTTAAAGACCTGCCCCCTTGTGTTTTGTGGTTATACGTATGCACAGGGTGTCCGCCGGGAACGTATACTACTTTGTTTTGCCGCCATTTTGGTAAACATTAGTCTTGACAGTTCATATTTCGCAGTCGTGAACTAGACACGTGGCAAATTTATTATGGAAAAATATTCGATAAACCAACGTGTTTTAATCGTTAAAACATTTTATCAAAATCAATCATCGATTACTGTGACGATGAGAAAGTTACGTGAAATTTTTGGGAGAAACAACGTGCCAACAAAACGCACTATTTATCGTGTAGTGAATGATTTCGAAGAAAGAGGGTCTGTAGGTGATAGGCCCAAGCATGGGCAATGGAAAACCCTCAAATTATTCATCAGTCACCTTTGCATCCATTAAAAGTAACAGTCTGGTGTGCAATTTGGTCAGGAGGAATCATCGGACCTTACTTCTTTGAAAATGAAAACGGCGTAACGGTAACTGTGAATGGGGAGCGATATCGTGATATGATTGAAAACTTTTTAACGCCACAACTGCATGCTTTGGGCTTGATTAACATGTGGTATCAACAAGACGGTGCCACATCGCATACAGCCAGGATTACAATGGAATTACTGCGAGACCTCTTTCCACAACAAGTTATTTCAAAAAAAGGTGGTATTGTTTGGCCTCCACGGTCGCCTGATTTGACTGCTCCTGACTTCTTTTTGTGGGGATATCTGAAAAGCAAGGTTTATGCAAACAAACCAGAAACGCTTGAGCAAATCAAACAAAATATTCGTGATGAAATTAATGAAATACCGCGTGAAATGTGTGAGAATGTAATGAAAAATGTGCTCAAAAGGGCTCGCATTTGTGAGACTAGCAGAGGCGGACATTTACCTGATATTGTATTCCATACATAACTGCCGACATTAAATAAAACATTTATCAATATAAGATCCATTCTCTTTCATTTAATCAAAAATTAAAAACAAACAAAGTAGTATACCTTCCCGGCGGACACCCGGTACATACATATATAGACACGTAAAAATCTTCTCTGGCAGTACCTATCGCTTGATAGCAGCTTAATGTCAACGAAATTTGGTTTTTTTATTCACGATTCGGATAACATTTTTTCTATTAATTATATTTCAACATGGAAATACATTCAGACCAAGAAGATATCAGTGATTCTGAATATGATACTTTTGTGGTTCACGTCAGAAGACAAAAAAATATTCTACATCGTGTTAACCACTTTCATAGGTGGGATGAAGTTGATTTTTTCACACGATTTCGTAAGTCGAAGCATTCCGCGTTATGTGTCCTGGAACAAATACAATCTAACATTAAACACTTGACAACATGGTAAGCAAAACAAATATATTATACAAATTTGTTGCTTTTTCTGCATTTAGGAACAATGCATTCACACCAGAGTGCACGCTTCTGATAACACTGAGGTTTTATTCAACAGGTGGAATGCTTATCACAGCTGGAGATTTCGGCGGAGTTTCAAAATCAACTGTATGCCGCGTAGTGAGGAAAGTTTCACATGCATCACACTTTTGAGAAGTCGATATATAAAACTTGCCATAACAACCACAGAAAAAAACCAAATTAGTGCTGAATTTTTTGAAATGGCGAAATTTCCACGTACAATTGCGGCTATGGATTGCACTCACATTCGATTCCAATGAGAGTAAATGTGAGTAAATGATATACTTATTTACTAATAATACGTGATTTAAATTTGATTTTCAGGAAGGCAGAATGGGGAAATACATATTTCGGAACAGAAAGGGATTTGTTTCCCTGAACGTACAGACACTGTTCTGTACTGTGTTGCGACTGTTCTGACACTGTGTTGCGACTCTCAATTAAAGATAATGGACATAGTTGCGAGATGGACAGGCTCGTCACATGATTCAATATATCAGAGCTCGCTTTGAAAGTGGCGAGTTTGGTAATAGCTTTTTTTTTTTTTTTTATGGTTGCGCCAAAGGGTGTGTAACCTTCTAAACATACCAGTAGCCCGAGCTACTGGCATCCACGATTCGCAAACCTGAATACTCGATGCCAGGAATACGCCTACGTACTAAACCACACCCTGCACACTTCAACCACTCTCCCCGCGGGACTACCGTTAGGTATTACTTCGCGGGGCTGGTTAGCTATTTATGCTCTTCATTCGCTGTCTTTCGCTCCTTGCTCCAAAAGTGTTGCCGGTTGGACTTGATTGCTCTCTCTGACTCTTTACAGCCGCCTAAGTTCCTGCACGATTATCGCTGCAACTTGTTTCACCGCGTCACATATTGCATTCGATGCTATCATATGGTGCACAATGTTTTCGGGGGTTGGTATTTCTCCAATTTTTTCCTCCAGTTCTCTGTGCTCTATATGAAAACGTGGGCACTGAAAAAATAAGTGCTGAGCGTCTTCTGAGGCCTCTCCGCAATTTGGACAGTTGGGAGATTCATCGAGCCCAAACCTGTTGAGATACGCTCGAAAGCAGCCATGTCCGGTTAGGAACTGGCTAAGATAGAAATCCACCTCTCCGTGTTTCCGGTCCATCCATTTTTGGATATCCGGTATAAGTCGATGGGTCCATCTTCCCTTTGAGGACTGGTTCCATCGCTCCTGCCATGCTCTAATGCTTCGCTGTCTTTCTTCAAGCTTGATATTTTTGACTGACGCTTGAGGTTGCTGAATTTTGGCGTCGTAGATCCTTTGTAGATATCCGCTGGTAGCATTCCCGCGATGACACATACTGCCTCGTCTGATACCGTACGAAAGGCACAGCATACTCTCAGCGCACATAGTCTGTTGACAGAGTTTATCCTTCATGCGTAGGTCTTTTTCGTCATAGCTTTGGCCCATATGGGTGCCGCATACATAAGGATGGACTGCACCACCCTGGATAGAATAATTCTCGTTTGCTGCTTAGGTCCTCCTATATTTATCATTATTCTTGATAAGGCACCGCCCACCCGAGCCGCTTTGTCACACGTTCTTTCAAGGTGCTCCTTGTAAGTGAGCCTCGCGTCGATCATCACACCTAGGTATTTGATAACTGATTGTGATTTCTTCTCTTTTCTTGCGGCTGCTTACCAATACTGCCTCTGTTTTATGTTCGGCGAGCTCTAACCCGACTGCTGCCATCCACCGTTTGACTTTTCGGATACATTCATTTGCAATATCCTCTATTTCTTCTAGATGTTTTGCAACCACGACAATTGCAATATCATCGGCAAAGCCTATGATTTTTGCCTCATTTGGGATTCCAAGCCTTAGAACCCCATCATACATAATGTTCCAAAGGATAGGGCGTAGTACCGATCCTTGTGGAACTCCGCCAGATATGTGGTACTGCTTTACTCCATCGTCGGTATCGAAGAGCAGAAACCGTTTCTCGAAGTAGCTCAGAATTGAACGCGTTTTTGACGTCCAATGTTATTACGGCACCGTATTTCTTTGCACCGCCTTTCCATCTCCTGCCCTGAATAGCTTCTTCCAAGGTTGTAGTTACCCTTCTTATTGCGTCTACTGTAGAACGAGCTTTCCCAAAACCGTACTGTTGGTTGGAGAGTCCCCCGGCTTCATCAATTGCCACTTCTAATCGGTTGCATATGATTCGCTCCAGTATTTTACCCATTGTGTCTAACAGGTATATGGGACGGTATGACGAGGGTTCGTCTGGTGGTTTTTTCTCTTTAGACAGCAGCACTAGACGTTGCTTTTTCCATTGGTCTGGAAAAACTCCTTCTGTTAGACACTTGTTGTAGAGTTCCACAAATGGTGGCGTATTTGTTTTAATGGCTAATTTAAGGACCTTGTTCGGTATGCCATCCAATCCAGGTGACTTGGTATCCTCGAATCGTCTGCATACATCCAGGAGTTCCCTTTGCGTGACAGTTGGGATATCCTGTACTTCCGGAGGTGACTCTATACGCTCTGCTGGTGTTTGAGGTGGGAACAACCCCGATACAATTTTCTGCATAAGGAGAGGGCATGAGGGGGAGGGTGCCCTAGTGCCTTTGAGTTTTGCCATTACTGTTCTATAGGCGGTGCCCCAAGGATTTACATCTGCTTGCTCGCAGAGTTCCTTAAATCTATTGCTCTTACTTCTGCGGATGGCTAGGTTTAGCTCTCTTCGCCTATCTTTGAATTGCACCCGTAGGTCCTGATGTGTGGTCAAACCTCTGGATCGCTGGAACAATCTTTTGGTTCTATGGCACTTGCTGCGTAGCTCCGCTATCTCTTGGTTCCACCAGTATACTGGTGGCCGGCGATTTGTTGATGTTTTCCGGGCCATGGATGCGTCGCAAGCCCTAGTTACTTGTTTGGTAACTTCAACGGCCATAGCGTTTGCTGTTCCTGGGCTTATTGTTGACTCTGCAAAAATCAGGGCAAAAGTGTCTTTGTCCATAGTGCTTATTTTCCACCCCATTCGTTGTGCCTTCTTTGGGCGTTCCTGGGTTGGTCTCCTAGGTTGTACTTCAAACAGGATGGCAAGGTGGTCGCTGTGAGTATATTGATTACTGACTCCCCAGTTGGCGCCTCTCGATAAGGAACTAGTTGCAAAGGTGATATCAACTATGGAGCCTACATCATTTCTACTAAAAGTGTGCTCACTTCCTGTATTTAGCAATATTAGGTCTAATGACGATACGGCTTCTAGGAGAGCTTCTCCCCTTCTATTGGTCCGTGCGCTGCCCCAATCAGTGGCCCATGCATTGAAGTCTCCAGCTATAATCGTTGGGCTACGACCTCTAGCATCATCCACGAGCCTATCAAGCATACTTTGGAACTCCTCAATGATGTTGTTTGGAGATGCATAACAGCTATAGACATCTACTCCTTTGACCTTTGCTCGCACGAAGCCTGTTCCGGGTGTCATCATTTTTTCTTCAAAGGCGCAATCTCCACAGGCCCAAATAGCAGCTCTTTTTGAGTCATCCGCAGCCCAAACTGTATCATCGAGATTTTTGTACTGCATAATACTGCTATCTTTAACTCGCGAACGGTTTGTGTCAAGATGTCCTGTGCCGCTTCGCAGTGGTTTAAGTTTAGTTGCAGCACTTTCATATTCTTCTTGCGACTTTTGCAGCTTCTTGGTATACCGGACATACTATGCTTCCTGCCGCGTGTTTGATGTTGCTACTTCCCTTTTCTTCGCAAGGGACGCACCTTACATCATTGCTGCAGTTCTTGGATATATGGCCTTTCTGTCCACACCTAACGCAGTCCTCACTCCTATCCAACGTGTTTTTACACGCCTTTGCTAGGTGCCCGAAGTTAAGACACCTAAAACATCGCAGCGGTATTATTTTCTCCCGTATTCGGCATACCGTCCATCCGATTTTTATTTTTCCAACCTCCAGAACTTTTTTGGCAGTATTTATCGGGAGGTTAATGACGGCAGTTTGCGTCCCTGCATAGGCTGTCCTCATAGATTTGATGGCTGAGATCTGTATGCTTTGTGCTTCCTCGAACTGCTCGGTCAGAGCTTGGCAGATCTCTTCCTTTGTGGTGACGCCATCTAGGTCTTTGCACTCAATGAACACATCTTGCGTTAGGGATCTCACTTCCGCTATTTCACCGAGAACTTTTCCCACTTTACTTTGGTGTTTGGATGTTCTTCCATCAGCTGCTTTCTTGAGCTTAAGCAGTAGCTCTCCCTTGGCTGTCCTTCTTATGCGGGTTACATCACACCCCAATCCATTCAACTCGAGGTTGGTCTTCACCTTTCGGAGTATGTCGCAATAGGAAATTTCTCCGATATTTTTAATCACCAGTGCATCAGGCTTAGCATATATCTTGCCTCGACTTTTTTTCTACTCTTGCCCAAACGACTTTATTAGCAGTTTCTGCACGTGGTTCTTTGATCCGAGGTTCCACTGTCTGTCCATGGTTTTTCCCTGTGGCCTTATTTTTTTTCTCTTTATGGACCTTAGGCACGATTTGTTTCACCTCCATTTCCGTTTTTTCCGCAACAATTTCGGCGTATGACAGTGTGGAGGGTTTTTTGGTATTTGGAGATCTCGTCCTTTTACGCTTTGGGTCTGGCAGTTGTTCCAACGAAGAAGGGAAAGCCAACTCACTCATTTCTGGAGAGTGGATGGTTTGAGTGGCTTTAGACACTCTACTGCATACCACTTTATCTATTTCGCAATCTACTGCGCAGCTGTAGTGTTTGCGAATTGCACTAGCCAGTCTCCCAATCTCATGATGTACATTGTTTTTTCCCTTAATGAATTCCATGAGTGCCGAGATGTGCTGTCCCAGGGAATGCATGGCTTCATGTTTTTCTCTCTCTTCGCTGGTTTCTTTGGCCTTTACTTCCGTGTTGGTTTCGGACTTCAGACTACCAGTTAATATTTCACTGGGGAGAGATTTCGACTGCATTTGCGAGGTTGTCTGTTCATTTATTGGTTCAGACGACATCTCCGCGTTTATGTTCTCTTCTTGCGTCTTTCCATCCGTTATTTTTAACGGCGGTGATCGCATCAGTACCGAGCTTCTCCTGAACGGATTTTCCTCTGTACTTTCGTCTCCTGAGTTTTGTACTTTTTTTTGTTCTTTTTTTCTATTTTATTTGTATTTGTTTTTGTTTGATTCATGATTTTGGATCCCACGAGTATGAGGGAAAGAAAGGTCCACCACATCAGAGATCCCTGTAATGTGGTAAGGCTGTATTACAACCAGAGGGCACCAGTTATCTGGAGGGCTCCGTTAACGATGCTGTATGGGTTTTACGTCCCCAGCACCATTCAGGCCTCGGTACTGGTCGCATAACGCCTTGCCTTAGGGACAGGATGCTTATTTACGGGCGGCATCTACTCGCCCTGTCACAAAAATTTCACTGGGCTTTTGTGTTATTTCCGCACACCCTCCGTTTTTGCCGCTTTTGGTCGGGGACTGCTTATTGGTTATTCGCAGCTAACCTACATATCTGTAGGCCGTTTAGCTATCCGCCACCATGCTGACCCCCCCGGTAGCCTAAGCTCAGCTTCAGGTGGTAATAGCTTAATAGTTGCTGATGGCGGATACCAATGCCGCAATTACGTAATGACACCCTTAAGAAGTCGGCAGTCTTCCAGAAGAACATCTCTACAATGAGCCTATAATTCGAACACGTAACAGCATTGAAAGGTCCTATGGTGTCTGGAAAAGAAGATTTCCAATTCTTGCGATTGGAATGAGATTGCAAGTTGCCACCGCACAAAGTGTTAATAGCCGTGTTTTTTTGAAACCTAGCCAGCCAGTAGTTGCTAGTAAAGTAAAATTTTACACATAAAACAAATACAACAACCAGCTGGCTACTACTCTTGATTTTATCCCCAGCAAAGAGTTGCTGGTTGGGAATTTCGTGATGCATAATTTCAGGCGGCGCAAAAAAGATGGATTTTTTGTTATAGATGTTGCTGCCACTGCAAAAGTTGTTTGGTTCCTAGTGACAGCACTTACGAATTACAAAAACATAGCGGTGTTTTTATCATTCGAGTGGCAGCTTTTTACGAAGATGGAAGACCGAAGAAAAATGTAATGTTTTTGCTTACTAATTTCAAATATATTAAACTAACAAAATTTATTTTACAGAAACAAGAAAAATTGGAGCAAGGAGGAAACTCAAGCACTGCTCCAATTTTACAACGCGCTGAAGGACGAATTCGTGCACCACCGGCGTAAGAAATACGCTTATGAGAATGTCCTTCAAGACATGATTTCGGCCGGGTTTGCTGTAAGTGATTTTAATATTTGCTTACTTGATTCATTAATTTTATATTACAGGACTCTTGGTTTGATAATAAGTGCAGTAAGGCGAGGCGACTGTCGTTCAGATGGCTAATACATACATTAAGGCTAATATCGAGTTTAAAGGGCTTTGCGCAGCAAAAAGGAGAATGCATTATGAAACAGAGGCTCGAAGACTAGTGCAGTGTAATAATCCCTCAGAATTCTGGAACCCGGCTAAAAAACTAAATGGTGGAAATTATGTCATAGACAGGACACTAAACCTAACCGTCCTTCAAGCTCATTTTGAGAGGCTTCTGAACCCATCCGGCAGTACGCTTAAAATGCAGTATGCCATGCCTGGCTTCCAGAACGAAATGTTGGATACTTACTTACTTAGATGGCGCTACAGTCCGGGGTGGACCTGGGCCTCAACCAACAAACCTCTCCAGTCAGCACGGTTACGAGCCAGCTGCCTCCAGTTGCGCACGCCAAGTTGGTTGAGGTCCCCCTCCACTTGTTTGCGCCACCTACCGCGAGGTCGTCCTCTACTGCGCCGTCCGTCCGGGTTGGATTCGAAGACTTTCTTAGCGGGAAGGTTGGGCTCCATCCGCTCTAAATGACCCAGCCATCTTAGTCGCTGTATGTGAACTCTTCTGGCTAAGTCGATGTCCTTGTTCAGGTCGTATAGTTCGGCATTGTACCTTCTCCCCCACTCACCGTCTATGCAGATGAGACCAAAGATCGCTCGAAGAACTTTTCTCTCGAAATAACCAAGGGCATCCCCATCCGGTTTTGTCAAAGCCCATGCCTCTGCGCAATACAGCAGGACTGGGATGATTAATGTCTTATAAAGAGTTACCTTAGTAGTTCGAGATAGGGCTTTGCTACTCAATTGCCATTTTAGCCCAACGAAACAACGATTGGCAAGAGTAATTCTCGGTGTGATCTCTCCACTGATGTCATTTGCGGAGCTGACCAAAGAGCCTAGGTAGACAAAATCCTTTACTACCTCAAAATTGTATCTGTCTATTGTGGCGTTCTGTCCAAGACGCCGATGTTGTGTGTCCTTTTTTGTAGACAGCATATATTTTGTTTTGCTTTGATTGACCGCTAGACCCATCTTTGCTGCCTCGTTCTCTATACTCGTAAATGCCCCATTGACTGCCCGCTGAGTTCTTCCGATTATGTCAATGTCATCGGCATAAGCGAGTAGTTGTACAGACTTGAAGAAGATTGTACCTCCGGGGTTGGCTTGTGAGTTTCGTACAATTCTCTCAAGTACTATGTTAAAGAGATCGTATGATAGCGCGTCGCCTTGTCTAAAACCTTTCCCGACATCGAACGGTTCGGTGATGTTCTTACCGACTTTGACGGAGCAGCGAGAGTTCTCCATCGTCATTCTGCACAAACGGACGAGCTTGGCAGGGATGCCAAGACTAGACATGGCTCTGTATAACTCGTCTCTATACAGGCTATCATAGGCAACTTTGAAATCGATGAAAAGGTGGTGCGTATCGATTTTATATTCATGGGTTTTTTCAAAGATTTGCCGTAGTGTGAATATTTGGTCAATGGTGGACTTTCCAGGCCTGAAACCGCACTGATAAGGACCTATCAGGTTGGTGACGATCGGTTTTAGGCGTTCACATAGTACGGCAGACAGGATTTTATATGCGACAATTAGGAGACTTATACCTCTGTAGTTGGCGCAGTTTAGAGGGTTTCCTTTCTTCAGGATCGGGCAAACGATGCTGAGGTTCCATTCATCGGGCATACTTTCGTCCGACCAGATTTTACAGATGAGCTGGTGCATGCTCCTTACCAACTCATCTCCTCCTGCCTTAAAAAGTTCAGCGGCAAGGCCGTCGGCTCCAGCAGCTTTGTTGGATTTGAGTTTAGATATCGCTATCCTCACTTCATTCTGATCGGGTTGACGGGAGTCTTGACTGCCATCGTCACTGTTGAATGGCTCATTCTGCCTGACAGCGGAATATTGATCATCATCGCCATTTAACAGTCTGCAGAAGTGTTCCTTCCATATCCTCAGCACCGACTGCGATTCTACTACTATGTTGCCATTTTCGTCCCTGCAGGCTTCTGTTCTGGCTTTGAAACCCTGGCATGTTCTTTTTACCCTTTGGTAAAATTTTCGAACATTATTCCTGCAATAAAGTCTCGCAATTTCTTCGATCGAGCGCTTCTCATGCTCTTTTTTCTTCTTTCTGAGAAGTCGATGTTCCTCTTTTCTCCTGCGCACGTAGAGCTTGTAAGCAGCCCTAGTCCTTCTATGCAGCGCCGCTTTGTACGCCTCTTGTTTTGTTGCATGTGCTTGCCGGCATTCTTCATCAAACCAGGGGTTTCGTTGTGGTGGCCGAGAGAAACCCAGTACATCAGAGGCGGCATCTCTGATGGCTTGTTGGCAACGCTGCCACTGGTCTTCCGCATTTGCTGCTGGTGGCATAGGACTTAGATTAAGATTAGAAGAAACACGATCGGCAAAGGTTCTGGCGGTCTCTTGCGATTGTAGCTTTTCGACGTCAAATTTCCTCACAGCATTTCGTTGATTTCAGTCCGTTGTGGATATCCGCATCCGTACCTTGGCTACAACTAGGTAGTGATCCGAGTCCACGTTGGCTCCTCGGAAAGTCCGGACACCCAGAATACTGGAAGAGTGCCTTGCGTCGATCGCAATGTGATCGATTTGGTTGACAGTTTTTCGATCAAAGGAGAGCCATGTTCCTTTGTGAATATCGAGACGTGGGAACCGCGTACCAGCTACAACAAAGTTTCGCCCCGCCGCAAAGTCGATTAGCCAGAGTCCGTTGTTGGATGTGATGTCGTGCAGGCTGTGCTTTCCGACCGCGCTACTAAAGACTTCCTCTCTTCCTAGCTTTGCGTTAAAGTCGCCTAGGATAATTTTAACGTCGTGGCTAGGGCATTGCTCATACGTCTTGTCCAAGAGCTGGTAGAAGTCATCCTTTGTCGCGTCGTCCTTCTCCTCGTGAGGGGCGTGAACGCATATTAGGCTAATGTTGGCAAATTTAGCCTTGATACGGATAGTCATGAGGCGCTCGTTCACATGCCGGAAACTCAAGACTTCTTGGCTAAGTCTACCTCCAATGACAAATCCGCACCCGAATAGACGCTGTCCTTTTTGTCTGTAGCAATCGCCGTAGTAGATGTCGCAGTTTTTCATACTCCTTTTGCCCGGCCCATCCCATCGCACTTCTTGGATGGCGGTAATGTCTGCTTTGAGACACTCTAGGGCTTCCGCAAGTTGTTCGGCTGCACGTGGTTTGTAGAGGGACCTAACATTTCATGTGCAGACACGAAGATCGTTGTCCTTTTTACGTTTGTATGGGTCGTCAACAGTAAGATCATCCGTATCCGAGGCTGTTGGTTGCTTCGTAACCAAAGATTTTTTACGTGGTAGGGAAGTTAACCCGACGGCACAACCGCCAACCTGGAGGGCCAGATCCTTTTTTTTTCGTACCCCTAGGACAAGAGGCCGGCGAAATGTTGGATAGGCCAATTGTATTGCAGGACGTTGTTGAAGCACTTAGTAGTCTTAAGGATGGTAAAGCTGCAGGATCGGACGGGGTACCAGCCGAATTCTACAAATCTGGTACTAACGAACTGAACACGAATCTCACCTACTTGTTCAACAACATTTTGGAAAATGATGTAATACCACAGCGCTTCAAGGAAACCCTGATCTTTCCGATTCATAAAAAAGGTTGTATGGCAGACCCAGGGAACTACAGAGGCATTTCATTCTTAAATGCGTCATATAAAATTTTTACATCGATATTGCAAAGTCGACTAACTGCATGGATAGATACCAATAATCTGCTCAAAGAATATCAAGCGGGTTTCCGACCAGGATATTCCACTGTTGATCACGTGTTTGTTTTAAATAGTATTGTGGACTCCTTTCTCCTGAGGAATAGGAAACTATAGTATTGTGGACTCCTTTCTCCTGAGGAATAGGAAACTATATGCATTCTTCGTGGGCTTCAAGGCAGCTTTTGACTCAGTGGACCGAAATGCTTTATTCTACAAACTCTTTGGCATGGGCATGTCGCTGAAGTTCGGACGTGTGATTAAAAATCTGTACGAGGATACCAAAGCAGCTGTATGGAATGGTGAGGGCTTATCAGAATGGTTTCGTTCGGGATCAGGGGTAAGGCAAGGTTGTGCTCTCAGTCCAAGCTCTTCATTGAGGATATAGTGGATTTTTTACCTGGAGGGGTTGAATATGGAGGTGTATATTAAAGCCCTTCTCTTTGCAGACGACGTAGTGCTTTTGTCGTACTCACCCGAATCTCTACAGCTTACAATAACCCGACTCTCCGAATACTGCAAAATGTGGAGTCTGGTGGTAAATTTGAGTAAGTCTCAAATAATAATTTTTAGAACAGGTGGAGGCAGAAACTGCGCAACTGAAAAATGGCACTTTAATGGGGAAACTATCCAAGTGGTGAAGGAGTATAAGTACCTCGGAGTGTATTTTAGGAGGAATCTCAATATGGAAAGGCACCTCAAAGAGAAATTGTCGAAATCGAAAATAGCCATCAACATTGCTTTGAGAAAATGTTTCAACAACAAATATATAGCTCATAGCAGCAAATATAAAGTTTTTGAATCAGTTTTGCGATCCATTCTCTTCTACGCTGCTCAAGTATGGGGAGGAAAACAATTTGAAACTGTGAAAAAACTCCTTAGGTTTTATATAAAGAGAGTATTTCATCTGCCACCGAACACGCCAAATTACATGCTCATGTTGGAGACAGGCCTATCACCACTCTTTGTAAAAACCCTAAAGCTACAAGTGGATTACGTGCTTAGAGTACTAAACTTGCCAGACTATAGACTTCCGAAGAAAGCAGCTCTACAATCTATAAGAAATAAAACTGGATGGTACAAAGAGTGGCTGGAATTAGCTAGTGGATGTGGAATGGAGCTTAGTGTGGAAGATGCGAGGAGTTGGAAGCGTAAACTTTACCAATTAATCACGCGTGTGGATGAGCAGATCAGGGAAAGATTTCTAGAGAAGGCATCAGGGTCACTCCATAGAGGAGTCTACAGCAGACGGCAATGCCATGCTAACCGATTTTTGTTTATACACTGTTTTGTTAAATTTGTTTAGTATAGAAATAAAAATCTATCTAATCTAATCTAATCTAATTACAGGACTCCTACACAACAACCTCACATCTGGAGGTTAAGATTCAAACTCAGGTAAGGAATAAAATCATCTATGTCAAATATTGGTTTCTAATACGGAATTTTAAAACTAGGTTTCCAAACCTTTTCCCAACGTGTCGTCTCCAGGAGTATGTCTGCCCTCACCCAGGTCTCAACGAACTGCATCGGGGTCGTTTTTAAGTGATGTGTCCATTTCACATAGGCCTTCTACGTCTGAAGCTTCAACATCTTCGGAGGGGCGCGGTGCTAAGCGTAAGATGACGCGTGCACTTTAATTCGAAGAGCGCTTGAAGCAAAAAGCTTTAGATAGAGAAGAAAATGCAACGCGCTGGGACCAGTGGATGAAGCTCCAACAAGAAAAAGAAAACAGACACCAGGAGCAAATGGGGGTTTTCAAAAAATGTCTTGAAAAATAGAAAGAAATAAAAAATGAAATATATGCAAAAAAATGTTGCATTGCGTAAAAGAATTTTTTTATTTCAGATTATATTTCTTTCAGCTAGATAATTGAATAAAGTTTGTCGTCTATTTACAGTTGCCCCTGCTGCAGGATCTTCTAAATTAATTTCAGCACCAATAACATCTTCTTCAGAAATTTCGGCTGAGAATTCATCGTTCATTGTGATGCATATGTTGTGAATAATACATGCACTTACAACAATGTTTGTACCGTGCCGAGGATCAGCCTGGCTAAGGGCCCAGGGCAACCAAAAATAGCTCAGTCGCTAACGGTGTATCCAGAGACAGCGGGCACGCTCTGGTATCAACCGCCTTATCTGCATAATGCGGGGCTCTCTGCAGACTGACCACCCTTGCCCTAGCTACTCGTGGGATCAAAATTTCTTTCTAAAAAAAAAACCAGACCTTGAGGCCGGACATCGGAAATAGCCGACATCGTCGGCTGCTCTAAAAGCACTACACATGTGGAAGAGCATCTGCAGAATCTCTGCATCGATAGCGAGTGCTCCGTGCTGTCGGATGAACTGAACAGCGCTACATCCACGTGCAGTTCAGCTCCTCCATCTCTTCCCAAGCTCACTGACCAAGAGAGGAAGTCGCTAAGTCGTGAGACTAAAGCGGCTTTCCGCATCTTTGACCGACTAGGCATAAAGGCGGAAAAGGAGTGGAGTCAACAAGAGCGGGAATCTTACGTCTGGGCAACTGACATTGCCAGACAGTTTAGCGAGCTTATGAAGCTAAAGCCTCTACGGCACTTCGCTACCCGTCGGCAGCGCCACCCAACCACCCGTGGCTCACGCCACCCTTCCACCCGTGGCTCACGCCAGTCCTCCACCCGGGGCACTCGCCAACCCACAAATCGAAGAGTGAATCCCTCTCCTCGAAAGAATCGCTCCCATGCTAACGACACATCGAGTCGATCTGGTTTACCAAAACAAGCGGGGGGCCAGTCCGTAGTCGCGATAGACTCAGCGCCCAAGAGACGCAA
The DNA here is from genome assembly GCA_945910035.1 of Brachypalpus laphriformis. Lineage (NCBI taxonomy): Eukaryota > Metazoa > Arthropoda > Insecta > Diptera > Syrphidae > Brachypalpus > Brachypalpus laphriformis. Next base: position 53,455,982 of record OX246755.1, read on the forward strand.
GTCCGTAGACGAGGAGTCCAACGCCTCGAAGAAGACAAAGAGCTCAGTGAGTTCCAAACCCTTCTCCGAGACGGTCAAGGACAGCCTCGTCGTCGCGATAGTGGACCTGTCTGACGAAGAAGGGAGGATCTCCTACGACTAAAGGAGGCTCATTGAAGGCAGCGTGATGAACTGCCTTTACGAGCGTATACTAACTCATCCCAACTCTCTACCCACCTTTCAAGACCCTGGCTGGCATCAAGGCTTTGTAAAGTTGATCGCATGCGACGATCAGAACTCTGTCGACTTCATCGCCACTGCCATTAGCAGCATAGGTGAAATCTGGCCAGGAGCCAAGCTCAAGGCAGTGGAACGGAGCCAAATCCCCAACAGGCCGAAAGCGAGGATCTGGGTTCCACTCGAACCGCCCAAGCCAGCAAAAGTCCTTAGCCTGATTGCCTATCAGAATCCGGACCTACCGGTCAAAGACTGGAAGGCATTTGAGGAGCCATCGAGCTCTAAAAAGACGGATAATGACACCGAGAGATCTGGCCGCTCGCTAGTCATCTCTCTAACTGCCGGATCAGTACCTCTACTTCGCGCGAAGGAGTTCAAGATCCGTTGTGGTCTGAAGGTAATTGATGTAAGGCTTTTCACGGCGGACCGAAATAGCATCGCAGGTCCCTCTAACTTGGCGACTCCCGCCCTCCACCGCGTTGTAGTCCCTGATGATGAACCATCATCCCCCGATTACCTAAACGCTACCATCGTGGAGAGGTCCGTGTCAGCTCATAATGATGCTAAAACTGATACAGATTAATCTCCACCATTCTTCCTTAGCATCCGCTAACCTGCTACTTCGCCTCAGTGAACCAGGCTTCGACATTGCCCTGATCCAAGAACCTTGGATAAGAGATGACACCGTCATACGATTGAGGGCCCCAGGATATACGCTATACCACGCGAAGGATGTAGGTAGAACCCGAGCTTGCATTCTCGCTAAAACTTCCTTAAACTTAACTTTTCTTCCCCACCATAGCACAAGAGACCTAGCAGTAACACTGCTTAAATCAAAAAACACCACCATCTGGCTGGCATCAGGATACCAACCCTATGAAGACCCCGAGTCTGCTCCATCCAAGGAAGTGGAAGAAGTGGTAGATGAAGCAAGGAGGAGAAGAGAAGCCATCATATTGGGGTGCGATACCATCGCGCACCATGATCTATGGGGAAGTACCGACACTAACCCTCGAAGTAGGTCTATTTTCGAGTATTTAGTAGGCACCGACCTAGTAGTTTGTAACAGAGGAAATAGTCCCACTTTTATTACTAAGACCCGGCAAGATGTGCTTGACGTCACCTTTGCTTCCCAAAGTATCTACCCTGCAATTTCCAACTGGACTGTATCTGACAGTCATTCGTTTTCCGATCACCGCTATCTGGAGTACGAACTGGAAATTTGTCACAGTACCGCACCCTTGGTCTTCCGCAATCGACGGAAAACCGACTGGTGCTTACACAATAAATCCCTCTCTGCTAAACTATCCAATCAAGTGTACACTACACGAACTACACAGTTGGAATTAGACGAGCTAAACACCGTTCTAACCTCTGCACTTAATACAGCTTTCATCGAATCTTGTCCAATCACAAGAAGAAAGGTGGGCAATCGTCCCCCATGGTGGAATGCAGAACTTAACAGTCTTCGCTGCACAAGCAGGAAACAATTCAATAAAGCCAAACGCACAAGGCTACCACTGGACTGCGAGATCTACAAAGAAAGTCTGAAGAACTTCAAAATAGCGGTTCGGAAAGCTAGACGCAGATCCTGGCGCGGTTTTTGTCAGAGTATTGACAACACGTCTCAATCCTCTAGACTGCGAAAAGTCCTCTCCAAAATACCAACTATACCTAGTGTCCTCATGAATCGCAATGGATCCTGGGCGGAATCGGACGAAGCATCGCTCAACTTGCTCATGGACACTCACTTCCCCGGCTGCACGCCTACCCCCAACGATGATCGCGCCCTGATGAATGCTGCACGCCCACAGGCACCTCCTCATCTTATCAGCGAAGATAAGCTGAAATGGGCAGTAAATAGTTTCGAACCATTCAAATCCCCGGGACCGGATGGTATTTTTTGCGGCCCAGATTCAGACGGCCTTCAGTATAGTATGGCAGTATCTCTCCTGTATACTGAAGGCTTGTCTTGAGCTCGGAACAACACCAACTGTCTGGGCCGAGGTAAGAGTGGTCTGTATACCCAAAGCAGGCAAGACATCGCACACCCTCCCAAAGGACCTTAGACCTATTAGTCTAACATCCTTCCTTCTCAAGACTCTGGAAAGAATCCTGGACCTACACATCAAGGCCACTATTGATAGCACCCTACTATCCGTCACAGCACGCCTACCAAAAAGGTAAGTCTGTCGAAACGGCTTTGCACTCCATCATTCACCCTATCGAAAAATCACTCTCAACCAAAGAGTTCACCCTAGTGTCATTTCTAGACATAGAGGGAGCCTTCAACAACGTTGAAACAAATTCGATTACCAATGCCTTTCGTAGGCTCAATATCTGCGAACCCATCTGTTGTTTCATTGAACACATTGTAAAGAACAGGGTAATAACAGCATCCTTCGGAAGTAGTACTGTCAAGCGACACGCACATCGAAGAACCCCTCAAGGGGGTGTACTGTCTCCACTATTGTGGAATTTGGTGCTCAACCAGGTCCTTCTAAAGATCGAAAAAACTGGATGCAATGTTATTGCATATGCAGATGATGTCGCCAGTCTAACAACAGGCAAATACCCCCAGACGCTGGCCGATGTCATGCAGTCTGCTCTTAATGAACTGCTCAGATGGACCGATAAATGCGGCCTCTCCGTTAACTCGACGAAGACCGAGCTAGTTCTATTCACAAGAAAACACAAGCTACCTGACTTCACTCCGCCCAAGATAAGGGGATCCACCCTCAAGCTTTCAAATAGTGCTAGCTTTTGAGGCCTAAAGCTTGACCGCAAGCTAATTTGGAAGGAGAATATCGTCGAACGGGCCAGGAAATCGCTGGCCGCTCTATACATCTGCAAGAAAGCAGTAGGCTCCACCTGGGGCCTTAAGCCAAGCATCATGCACTGGCTATACATGTCGGTCATTAAACCGATTCTCATGTATGGAGTATTGGTATGGTGGAGAAGAAATCCAACCTATCCATAATGGAAAAAACTCAGCGAGTTGCATGTCTCAGTATTACCGGTGTACTGAGAACTTCTCCCACAGCGGCGCTCCAAACCATGCTCCATCTGCTTCCGATTGACATCGTCAGTAAGCAATTGGCTGTCAGCTCGGAAATAAGACTGAGAGGCTCCAGGCAGTGGAAGGAGCAACACACGGGAAATGCCAATATACTTTCGATGCACCGTCATCTTCCCAATTCCACTGACCATCTGCCCACTGAATATGATTTTGACAAGGGCTACACGCACTCGATACCGGACAGAAGTGAGTGAACGCAACGCAATGTCCTTTACAGCGAATCGCTGTCAATCTTCACGGACGGATCCAAAACCAAGGACGGAGTCGGTGCCGGAATTTTCTCGGAAGATCTGGACATACACTTCTCCTTTAACCTTCCAGACTACTGCAGCGTTTTTCAAGCCGAAATCACCACAGTTCGCAAAGCTGCTGACTGGCTGGCGGCTAGAACACTATCAACACTTGATATTGTTATTTATGTCGACAGTCAGGCAGCCATCAAATCCCTCGCATCCAGCACTATGAGATCTAAGGCAGTGAAAGACTGTCGCATATCTCTTAACGAGATAGCTGGTCAGTACAACCTCACCCTTTGCTGGGTACCAGGTCACTGTGACATACCGGGGAATTGGGCAGCCGACGAACTAGCACGACAAGGCTCCTCTGGTACAGATGGCATAAGCATCACCGACATCGAAGCGCCAACGTCTTATGTTAAGTACCTCATTCAAATTGATGCCGAGAAAGTAGCCAATCATCGATGGCAACATCTAGACCAATGTCATACCGCAGACAGCTCTGGCCGATACTCAATAAATCCAGGTCCATCGGACTCTTGAAGCACAAGAGAGGAACCCTCTCAAAAATAACAAATGTCCTCACTGGACACTGCGTCATAGGAAGTCATGCCCAGAGATTAGGTATCCCTCATAACGACTTCTGCAGAAGCTGCAGAGATGAAGAGGAAGAAGAGACCATCGGTCATCTCCTGTGCGCCTGTCCTGCGCTCGCCAACATCAGGAAGGCCACTCTGGGTGAATACTTCTACAATGATCTTAATGATCTCGGCAACGCCTGCACGGCTAAAATTCTAGACTTCATTCAACGAAGCAAATGGTTCCAAGAGTAAGAGGGTGACCCACCCGCCTTACACATCGGCAGTACAATGGACCTACTTTCTGGTCTAAGTACATCCTCATCGAGGGCCGATCCTAACCTAACCTAACCTAACAACAATATTTGCCACCGAACGTAGGTCCCTTTGTTCAGTAAACTTCAGCAATCTTCTAAATCTTCCTTTTAGCAAACCAAAAGCATTCTCCACTATAATTCGCGTTGCAGAATGCAGATAGTTAAAACATCGCTGCTGCTCCGTAAGTCTTCCATTATCTTTAAATGGTGGCACTAACCAACTAATAGCAGGATATGCCGAGTCACCCAGGATGAAAGTATTTGAAGGAAACAGCAGCGTATAATGTGAGTCGGCTATTCTGTACAAGGCTGATCTTCGAAGCACTCTGCTGGATCCAGGTTCACCACAACAAATATCGATGAATTTTTTATCTGCATCAACGACTGCTTGCAGAATTATTGTGAAGTTGTGCTTTCGGTTGTAGTAGCACTCTTTATTCAATTTTGGAGCTGCAATCACGATGTGCGTGCAATCGATTGCACCAAGAACTCCAGGAATTTTCTTTTTTGCCTCAAACTTACTGCAGTTGTATGCCACAGCATCCCCTCGAGGCCATTTAATATATTCTCTTCTGTTCTCCATGAGCCAGTTGCAGACACGACGAACAGCTACCCAGGCGGAAGACTTTGGTACTCCAAACAAGTTCCCCAGTTGTCTGAAAGTGATGGTATTGCTAATATACCACACATACATGTAAAATTCTCTCCTTGCGCCAATCCTACATTTGCCTCCACGGTTTGAGTTTGGAGAAAATCCAGATTGAGCGTAGGATACTGAAATATACGGAGAAAAATAATATCCACTCCTAGTAAGGAACATGACCAAAACTTACATGTTAAGTGTTCTATAGTTGACCTTTGTAATCTTAAATTGGACTTAAAGTCATCATCGCTATATGCATCGACTACATCCATGAAGTTATTAGTGGAAGCATGCGTTTCCGTCTCTTCTGCTGAGTCTTCGGAGCTCGAACTGTCGCCGAAAAAATTTTCAAAGAATTCAGGTTCCTCCTCACTGGAGGAATCAAGCATTTCACGTAAAATCTGAAATTTGAATTAATAAATCATGTTTCACAAATATAATCAAATATGTTATGATTTTATACCTCCTTTTGTAGATTATCCATCCAATTATTTTTTCAAGCACGAAAATTCACGACGAATACAAACAAAAACAAATGGTTGAATGCCGAATATTTGACAGCAGACAGCTGGATGTCATTGAACTGAAATCACACGTACCAACTTGGAGTTGTAAAATCGGCTGGCTTTGGCTGGCTGGCAAATCGTTTAAATGAACGACTGGCTGGCTAGGTTTCAAAAAAACACGACTATTGTAGCTACAGCTGTGCTTCACAATATTTGCTGCTCAAATAATGAGGTTGAACCACCACCATTAGATCAGTTTATATTAGAGCAGATTGAGTACATAAATAATGTTGAAGTTCCAAATGCTGCAAGTGAAGAAAATGCAGGAGTTAGAAGTGTATTAATAAATAGTTACTTTCAAAATTTGTCAAACCAGAACACAAGGAATTCATGAAAATATATGTGCATATCTGAACATGAATTTTATTTTTAAGTAATTAACAAAATGTACGTTTTACATTAATGTTTTTTTTTTTCTATTTGCTCCAATTGTGCTTTGTAAATTTTCATCTTGTACAGATGTTCCTCTCCCATATGCTTCATCTCCATATCATGTTTTTCTTTATTGTATTTTCGCTGCTCTTCCGCTAATTCAATTTTTTCTTCCGCCAGTTGCCTCCACTTACCATCGGAAAAAGCCTTTTTTGCTGAGCGGAGCAATGGAGTTGGCTTCTTTTTGATGGCAGGGGGAGTGTACTTGTCCCATGTGTAATGCTCTAGGAAAAAAGGCAAACAATTAAAAAGGCCAAATATTTTCCATTACGATTTGTTAATATACGTTTATCTTGGGCACCTTCTGCATCTTTATTAATTGCATTCATGCAGTTTTCATTTACAACGTCCTTGCTGCAGCAGGGCTCTTCGTTCATTGCATGCTCTGTAAAAAAAAATAAACAACATTAGTAGTGTATGTAGATCGTATATCTTTTTATTATAATTACCACTTGGGTTTGGGGCATCTGAGTCATAAACGGAAGGCAAGCTTTCAATTTGCTGTCCAAGCGTCTCGTCTATATTCGTTATTGAAACTTGTAGCAGCCTCATTTTCATATCATTATATTATTATATTACAGTACTCCCCGAATAGAAGCAACCCCTCTAAAAGCAAAACCCTTTTAATAGCAACAAATTATATTCAGATGAGATTTACCAACGCCATCTTATGCAATTGCACCCGCTTTATAACAACCCGGTTTTAAGCAACCCCCTCTTATTATCAATTAAAAATCTGAACAAAAATTGTGCTTTACCTGGTATTTTACCCTTTTATAAGCACATTGAATATTTTTTTTTTGCTTTGCAATTTGTATCCAATTTTGTGTGTATCCAATTGCAACTGTAGCAGCTACGCTTGAGTGTGTGCCGGCCAGCTGTGTATTGTGTATGAACAAGTCTATGAACACATTTGCAAAATGATACAATAACACATTCCTATCTCCTGCGACGATCGGATAGTGTTTTTCTTTCTGTGCATGCCTCAAAAAAAGATTATTTATTTTGTTTTATTTTCCCTGAAAGAAATGAAAGGATTTCGTATCCGAAAAAGGGTAAAATTGCATCTCGGTGTGGAATTATACTCTTACTTCTTTTCTCTTCTTTAGACATGGCATCCAGAAAAAGAACAGAACTTTCAATTCTCGACAAAATCAATATCTTGGATTCACTTAAAGACAAAAGGAATTCTAGAAAAGATATTATCGAAAAATACGGATGCAATGCTTCAACTATTACACGTATTTTACAAAAAGAAAGTGCAATACGTAAGATTGTCGAAGGGAATAACAACTTGAAGAGAAATAGAGTTCGTTCAGGACACAGTGAAGAACTGGATAGGGCTGTTGCTCGGTGGTTTAACGAAATGAGAAGCCACAATGCTGTTATAAGTGCACCACTTATAAAATAACAAGCCGTAAAATTCGCTCAAATCTTGAACGTTACTGATTTTGAGCCAAGCAATGGCTGGCTTTGGAGGTAGCAAAAAAAGGAAAACATTAGTTTCAAGAAAGTTCACGGTGAAAGAAATGATGCTGATGTTCCATCTGCATCGCAATGGATTGAAAATATTTTACCAACATTATTAAACGGATATTCTGAAAAAGACATTTTTAATGGGGATGAAAGTGGGCTTTATTACAAAATGCTACCTTCTGGAACTTTGATGCGAAAAGGGGAAGATCCCGCAGGACACAAATTGAGCAAAGATCGCATAACTTTATTGTTTATTTGTAATATGGATGGATCAGAAAAATTTGTGTATGCCATAGGAAAGGCAAAAAATCCTCATTGCTTTCGAGGTAAAAGTGGCGTAAGTGGTTAGTGTGCCGGATCACTACGCATGAGGTTCCAAGTTCGAATCCCAGAAAACACTAAAAAGTTTTTTTCACGGTCCTACCTCTCGCGAGCGTCTGACAAACATCCGAGAATATTGCTGTCACGAAAAAGCTTCTCAAGTCGCCGTTCGGATTCGACACTAAACTGTAGGTCCCTTCCATTCGTGTGAAAAATATAGCGCACACAACATGAGTGGTTGCGAGAAGCTAGGCCCTGGCACTCAAAGAGCTGTTGCGCCAAATATTATTATTTTTTTTTTTAATAAAAAAAATCGTAAATAAGCTTTTCATTTTCGTCCGCAAATGATGCCAATGTGAAATAGTGAAACAAGGAACTCCATTCTTCTAACACTCTATTTATTACGGCTTCCAAAGACAGCTAATGTGTGGTTACATGCCGCAATAATTTATGCCCCTGACAATTCAAATGTTCTTGAACGTCTTTGAACTGGCCTTGTCGCTTGGGGCTATGTGCAGAATGGGCATATGTAGCATATGGGCATATCCCTCCGGGATATAAGCTAGTAGAAGACGACTTCGTTCGTCTCTTTGACTCACTCGGACCTAATTTTGTCTTAGGTGGTGACTTTAACGCGAAACACACTTTCTGGGGATCCAGATGCAATTCGACAAAAGGCAGATTATTGTACAAAGCCAGCATGAAACGTGGGGTGAACTTTTTTTCGACAGGAAAGCCAACTTATTGGCCAACTGACAAAAATAAAATCCCTGACCTCGTCGACTTCTTTATCGTAAAAGGGTTAACTAAAAATTTGACGGAAATCGAAGAATGCTATGATCTATGCTCAGACCACTCGGCAGTCACTCTGAAAATAGGTGGAAGTCTAGTAAAAAAAGAAGGACCGCCTAGGTTAACTAGTAACAAAACTAACTGGGACGCTTTCAGAAGAGACTGCAAGGAAAATGTTGCTTTAAATGTACCGCTAAAGACACCGTTCGAAATAGAAGAAGAAATCGACAAACTCGTCGAAGCCATTCAGAGCTCAGCGTGGAAAAACACTCCTTTGCGAAAGACAGAAGCGCGGAACAATAAAGTCAAATACCAGCCTGAAATCGAAGACCTCATACGAGAAAAGAGGAGAGCGCGCAAGAGATGGCAACAATCCCGCGCGCCACCGGATAAAACTTATCTGAACCATCTTTGTAACAAGCTTAAAAAAAAGCTGCAGGACCTAAAAAATCACGAGACTTCTACTTACCTCGAGGGTTTGACCGCTGATAAGTATTCAAACTACTCTCTATGGAAAGCCTTGAAGTCCATAAGGAAACCTGTAATGCACTCGCCGCCAATTAGGAAAGCTAACGGGGAATGGGCAAAAGAAGATAAAGAGAAAGCAGAATTATTTGCCGATCACTTAGAGGAAACGTTCAAGCCGTTCGATGGACAACCGTTGATCGAAGATCCGAATGATAATATGGCACCCGACAACTTTAGTGTAAAAACCGTATCCCTGTCCGAACTTCGAATGACAATACAAAAATTGAAAAATAACAAGGCTCCGGGATATGATTTAATCACTGGCGAAATTTTGAAAGAGCTACCGAAAAAAGTGCTGGTTAAGTTGCTCTACATTATAAATGCTTCCTTAAGACTATTATATGTCCCAAGGCAATGGAAAGTCGCCGAAGTTATTATGGTTCCGAAACCGGGGAAATGTGCAATTGACAAGAAATCATATAGACCCATTTCACTTCTACCAATAATATCTAAGGTCTTCGAGAAACTTCTGCTGAAACGATTGCAACCAGTAATTGAAGAAAGACACTTGATCCCGGATCATCAATTCGGGTTTCGGGTCAAACATTCCACAATCGATCAGGTGTATCGAATAACGAACGAGATTGAAAAAGCTCTAGAAGGGAAAAAAATATGCTGTAGCGCTTTTCTCGACGAATCGCAAGCCTTCGACAAGGTATGGCACGAAGGCCTAAGGTATAAGCTAAGGGTAATCTTACCGGAAAAGTTGTACAGAATATTGGAATCTTATCTTGAAAACAGACTTTTCCGTGTTAGACACGGGAGTGAATATTCGGATTTCAAAGATATCTACGCCGGTGTTCCACAAGGAAGTGTTCTCGGTCCAATCCTGTTCTTGCTCTACACAAGAGATATACCACAAGATGAAGGGGCCGTTGTAGCAACGTTCGCAGACGACACGGCTATCCTCGTAACGGATGAGTCAGTCGAATCATCAACGGGAAAACTCCAACGAGCTTTGAACAATGTATGCGAATGGACAAAAACCTGGCGAATAGTCCTCAATGAGACAAAATCAACGCATGTCAATTTTACGTTGAGAAAGATAAACAACTTACCTATATCCATTAACTCGGTACAAATACCTTACGCAAACGAAGCAAAATATTTAGGAATGACCCTAGACGCAAAACTTAAGTGGAAACCACACGTTAAAAAGAAGCGCGAAGAACTCGAAATCAGATTTAGAGAAATGTATTGGCTACTCGGAAGATACTCGAAGTTAAGCGTATACAACAAACTGCTTCTGTATAAGCAAGTGCTAAAACCGTCTTGGACATATGGTATACAACTTTGGGGTTGTACCAAACCAAGCAATATGGCTCTACTGCAAGCATTTCAAAATAAAATGCTAAGAGCAATCGTGAATGCTCCTTGGTATATAAGGAATAGTGATATTCACAGAGATCTAGGAATTGCTACCGTGAGGGACGAAGTAACAAACTTTGCTCGCAAACTTCGTACCCGTCTTCGTGTTCATTGCAATAATGAAATAATCCGTACTATGGACGTGACAAGCCTTGAGCGCCGACTACAAAGAACAAGACCTTTCGACCTAGCGCCGTAAGGAAAAACCGCATGTAATGACGGTATTAGTAGGTGCCTTCACTGGAAAGCTACCTACCTAACGCGATTAACACTACAGAAGCGTAAACTACTCGTTAAGGCAACTTAGTCGTAGTCATCACAAAAAATGAAAAAATGAGAGGAACGAATTTCCTACTACTATGAGTACGCGCAGCCGGTTCTCATAGTGCCTCTCTGAGGGGGTGAGGTTTAGCCCGTAGGCATATACTGACTAGCACTGATGGCATTGTCAGATATATGAATCGGGCATAACCAATGGTACGGACCATTGGTATCTTTTGAAGATTCCTGCACCTCCAGGCGCAACCAAAAAAAAAAAAAAAAAAAAAAAAAAAAAAGCTTTGATGCAATTTACAACATTGGCACGACGAAATCTGATATGGGTGGCGCTAAGACATCGAGGGGTTCCAGAAAGATGATCAGATCATCATGGACATGTGACGGACGCCAAGGTACATCAATTATTCTTTGCTGATGATGGAGCCATCAATTATTCTTTGCTGACGATGGAGCCATCATAGGCGAACCCCACAGGCGGATCAGTAGAAATGCGGTGAAGTGGGAGGGTTGTGATCCCTTGTTTTCGGATCATAGCCTCGCTGATAAAAGGAAGAAGAAGAAGAATGAGCCATCATAAGTGAGGATCCTACATCCCTGCATCGAGCTCTTGACGTGTGGGTGGAGGTTTTGGATGGAAATGGGTATCGCATTAGTTCCCAAAAGACAGAGTACTTGTGCTGCCCGTTCTCTGAACCACTCAGGCCTATTCCAGACATTTATCTGAATGGAACAGTGCTTCCCAAGTGCGAAGAGTTCAAATAGCTGGGATCTATGATCAATAGCAAAGCAACACTGCAGTTGTGCATCCAGCGCTCACATACGGTTCACGATGTTGGACGATGTACAAAAAGTATGAGAGTAAATTAACGGCAGCTGAGATGAAGATTCTTCGCATGACAGCAGAATCGAATAAGAAGTTCGAAGATCCCTGGAAGCCTTCACGTCAAGGAAGCCATCGATAAAAGATAGAGCGCAACTGGCTCAGCTGGTATTGCCACGTTCAAAGAAGAGATCATTTGAACCCTGTTAAAACGGCAATATCAATTAACGTTCCAAAGACATCGCGAGGCAGGAGAGGGAGGCCTATAAACGGCTGGATCACACAAGTGTGACGACATCGACATTGCATTGACCTCAGTAAACGAGTGATCCGAAATCGACAGCCCTGCCGATATTTTCTGATGTCAAATAGGCGAACCCCACAGGCGGATCAGTAGAAATGCGGGAAGTGGAAGGGTTATGATCCCCTGTTTTCGGACCATAACCTCACTGGTTGAAAGAAGAAGATGAAGAAAAGAAGCAAAATCAAAAAACAAAAAATTAGGTAGACGCCTCAGAAATATGTAGCATAATGAGGGAAAGATATAACATGTAGCATGGCACTCCAAAATGTAGCAGTTTTGCTACATATGTAGCAAAAGTGACAACGCTGACGGCGAGATAAGGTCGAAACTTTTCAAAGTCTGTTGCAGGAAGCTCGTGAGGCAGAGTTGGTTCTATCAGAACATAAAGTAAGTGAACGACCTGTCCCTGCGCAACAAGACAAAGTCGATGTAATTAAGTGCAGTTTTTGCAAAAAACGTGGGCATTTGGCGGAGAACTGCTACAAAAAACAGAATAAGCAAGCGAACACCTCTGGAACTGCGTTTGCATGTTGTGGGTGTGGAGCACCTGGTGTCAGTCGAGCTAACTGTCCTAAGTGCAGAAACAAAACAGCCAATAGCCCGGATTATGTTAATTTTAACTCTCTTGAGACAACGATTGTTGGACATGATGTCCCGATTGTTCAAGTTGAGTTGTTTGGCCTAAAAGGAGAGGCATATTTGGATTCCGCAGCTCGGACTAGCGTAGCTAGCGTGAATCTCAAGAAAATCCTTACGGCAAATGGATGCATATTCCAACGGCAGAGATGTGTTGTTATCTTAGCAGACGGTAGTAGCAGCGTCCAAAATTTGCTGGCGACAATTTGTGAAATTTGTGTAGGAGGACGTGTCAGAAAGATTCGATTTGTTTCATTGCCAAATGCATCGAATAATCGCACTCTTATTGGAGTTGATTTCTTGGAGCAAGCTGGAATTGTGATGAATATGGATGAATGTTTTTGGTACTATGAAGATCAACCAAAAAAGAAATTTGATTTTGAAAACCCGCTTCCGTTAGAGTTTAACGCTGCTGACTTGGTACATGCTAAGGAAGCACATTAATTTAAGGTACCCGTTCCATTTGCTTCAGAGAAGGAGAATGAAAAATCGTACAAGAAAAGAAAAACGATGTCTCCCCCTACCACCCTGACATCTCCTCAAGTATTGGGTGAAATTTCAAATTTTGTAAAGTGGGTTGAAAATTGTAATAAGCTAAGTCCTATAGTAAGTCCGCACAACACAGAGTACGATGCTGCTGGACCTGAAATGCGAATTGCCCCAAACAACAATTATGCACCACATTCAACACAGGCAATTTTTGATGACAGTTTGCTGGTGGAATGCATACTCCGGATAGGAAAGTGGACACCCTATTTAGCAGTCCTAAATTCAATGAGAAAGCCTATATGGATGAGAACTTCATTCCTATTATGTCCATTGACTTAGCTATCTTAAAGCAAGAGGATGCACCAGATGTTTCAGTGCAAGAAAAAATCATACTAGAAAGAATGCTGCAGAAGCATAAAGAAATATTTGGAGAAATTGTAGAAGCAACACCATACGCTGAGCATGAAATCGAAACAGGAAGTCATGATCCTGTAGCTGCTCTGCCGTACAGACTTTCCCCAGCCAGGAAGAATGACTTTAAGAAGGAAATAGATAAAATGCTCCTTTGTAATATCATTGAAGAATGTAAATCTCCGTGGGCAGCATCGCTTGTTATGGTTCCAAAACGTGATGGTGCCATACGAATATGCATAGATTATCGTAAACTTAACTCCATAACAGTTCCTGACCGATACCCACTACCACGGATGGATGATTTATTGCATGCCGCAAAAAGCACTAAGTTCATGTCGACGCTAGACTTGCAGTCCGGATATTGGCAGATAGGCGTGAATAAAGCCGACCAAGACAAAACAGCCTTCGTAACACCTTTTGGGATGTATCGCTTTAAAAGAATGCCGTTCGGCTTACGCAATGCCTCTGCAACGTTTCAGCGCCTCATCGATCGTTTTCGCTCAGGTATTGGAGATATACTTCTACTGGCTTACTTAGATGATATTATTATATGTTCAGAATCTTTTGAAAAGCACATGAAAGATCTGAATTTAGTATTCGAAAGATTGAAAAGATTTAAGCTCCGAGTGAATTTAGAAAAGTGTCGAGTTTGCTGTAGTGAAATCAGATATCTCGGACACATCCTCATGGCAAACGGAATCTCTGTTGATCCTGAGAAAACATCCGCCATTCGCGACAGAAAAGAACCACGAAACGTGAAAGAAGTTATTTCCTTTCTACAAACTTGCTCGTGGTACAGGTGATTTATTGAGAACTTTGCTCAAGTATCAAAGCCATTGTGTTCCCTAACAAGGAAAAATTCTGTTTGGAAATGGGAACAAGAACAACGATCAGCATTCAATAAGTTGAAAGTGCTCCTGATTACTTCGCCTATTCTAAGTGAAGCACAGGAAGGCTTACCGCTTATACTGAAAACAGATGCCAGTAGCTATGCCATAGGAGCTGTTTTGCTCCAAGGGGAGGGCAAGAATGAGCATCCCATTGAGTACGCAAGTCGACTTCTGAGTTCAGCAGAACGTAACTATTCAACTACGGAGAGAGAAGCTCTTGCTATTGTGTGGGCGGTAGGAAAATTTAGAGGCTACGTAGAAGGATCCGACGTTACTCTACTAACTGATCATCAGCCTTTGAAATGGTTAATGACACTTAAATCTCCAATTGGTCGTTTAACAAGGTGCAGCTTCAACAGTATAGCATCAAAGTGGACTATACTTCAGGTAAAACGAATACAATTGCTGATACCCTATCTCGTCCACCATGTGAGGAAGATACTCATAACCATGCCAACTGTATATGCTCACTCCAAATTGATATGCCTAGAAAAGGATCACAAGAATTAAGGGATGCACAACTTTTAGACCCTGAATTGAAAAATATCATAAAGCCTTTTGATGAAAATGATGAAAATCTATTGTAATTCGATGGACAAAGCGCGGCGATGGAGTTCTTTATTGTTATTCCGACAGTGGCACAGAAGAAGCACAGCTAGTCATCCCAAACCAAGAGCGTGCAGCAATTTTGAAACCGTACCATGACGACGCAACCGCAGGCCATTACTGAAGTAATCGCACTATCTCTCGCATTACAAACCGATACTTTTGGCCCGGTATGAGAAAGGAGATTTCAAAATACGTTAATAAATGCATCGAGTGTCAAAGATCCAAAACATTAAATATGAAACCAGCCGGCTTACTACCAACCGTGCCCAGCAGACAACGTTTTGAAGTTATAGCTGTCGATTTATTTGCACCACTTCCTAAAACAGTTCATGGGTTTCAATGGATTTTAATTATTGAAGATTTAGCAAGTCGGTGGGTGGAAATTTTTCCTCTGAAAGAAGCAACTACGGAGAACTGTGCCAAAATGCTAGTTGAAGAGGTTTTCCTGTGATATGGCATGCCAAGACGAATCATAAGCGATAATGGCGTTCAATTTATATCTGCCGTTATGCAAAAGTTGATATTCTGTCTTGAAATACAACAAACGTTTACGCCCGTTTACCACCCAGAAGCAAATCCTGTGGAACGGAAAAACAGAGATCTAAAGGCGCAGTTATCTATTGCAGTTGATAACAAGCACAACACTTGGGCTCAGTGTTTACCAGCAATTAGATTTTCGATGAACTCCGCGAGATGTGAAACCACGGGCTATTCAGCAGCTTATCTTACATTTGGCCGAGAAATGCGTACAACAGACGATGTCAAACATGACCTACGAACGATCGTAGAATCCGAAAATTTTATACCACAGATAACACTATTTCTGCGTTCATTGGCAGATACGTTAAAACTAGCTAAAGAAACCGAAGAGCAAACTCAAGACCGAAATAAGAAGTACTGTGACCAGCGAAGAAGGCCGCAACCAAACCTAGATGTTGGTAGTAAAGTATTGGTTACTAACCATGTCCTTAGTAATGCCACAAAGGATATTGCCTCCAAGTTTGTCTCCAAACGTGATGGGCCATATATGATAACGAAGAAGAAAGGCCCATTCAGTTTTGAAATTGCTAAGGAATCCGACCTTAGCGTACCATTGGGTACATACCATGTGTCTGCTCTGACACAATTCAGAGGATCACAATTTATTGATTCTCCAAGCCCAGTCAATCCATTGCGACAACGAGGTCGCCCAAAGATGATAGCAAGTTCCCAGCAAGATGACAATGAAGTACAACCAAGGCAACTACAACCTGCAAACGCAAAACTAGAAGCAGTTACTGACGCGCCATCGGGACGATTGTTGCGTAAGAGGGGGAGAATGCAGCAGCCCCTTTTTTATATCGTTATATTATTATATTACTCGTATCATTGTATTTATTACATTTATTATATTATAGAAACAAGTCAGTAATTAATATAACTTTTATTTCGATTATTTGCATTAGCAAATTGTCAATTTCCGTATCCTTTTCCTTAACCCTGACTGTAATTTGAAGTTTAGTTTTTTTTGTAAAGCACATACACACATATTGTAGCACATTGTTTTTGAATTGTAAAGTTTCGTGCATAATGGGGTGTGGCTTAATTTTAAGTGGAGTTGATCTTTGCACCCAAAAAATTGTATAAAAGGAAATGTTCCTTCGATGCAAAGTCACTTGAACCAAAGACCATATGTTGAAATTTGTTGCTGCATATTACCGCATTGCTACTATGTACCACTACACATAAACCATGTACATATTTCTCTTTAATTTTTTTCTATGGTAACAATCAGTTCCCTTTTTGTACTCAACCGATTCGGTTCGATCTTCCATTTCTGTTATTTAAATAAATGGATTAAACCTTTGTGAATTAAATCGGCTCGAGTTTTTCTTTAACTTTATTCTGATTCGGGTGATCATTTTCAAAATCTGGTGCCGAAACCCGGGAATATAAGATAACGCAACGATCGAGTATAAATTCAAACGTGTTTAAAATTTGTTCAGTTCGTGAATATCGAAACAGAAATGGAATTAGCAAGTCGAGCTTCTTACCGTGGTCAAGTGACCAAACTCATTAATAACGCGACCGATTTTTTAAAGTCAAAGAAATCGAATATCAAGGAAAACGTCGAAGACCTTGATGAAGTTGAAGAAGAGCTAACCGTATTATTAGATCGATTAACTGCCGCGGATGAAAGTTTACGCAGAGTCAATGCTGAAGTGGCCTCTTTAATAAAGCAGGATGACCCGGTGAAGGAGGCTGAAACTGTAGCCGACTATGAGGATAAGGCTATTGCTACAATCACCCGCTTGAAATGTCGTCTTTCCAAACTACGCCAGTGCCAAAATACATCCGTAGTTGGTGAAACGCCACATGAATCCACTTCCGCAACGGCTATACCACCCCCTTCAGTTTCGCATTCTGCATCTAGTGCAGTGAAATTAAAAAAGTTACAGCCCAAACGGTTCTCTGGGGATTTTAAAGAGTGGGTTCCGTTTTGGGAACAGTACCGCGTTTTAGTCCACGAAAATCCCTCTCTGAGCACAATTGACAAGTTCAATTATCTCGAAACGGTTCTGATCGGTAGAGCGGCAGAGACGTTATGTGGTCTCACTCCCACAGAGGCTAATTATACTACAGCTATCGCACTACTGAAAGAGGAGTATGGCGACAACGAAAAAATAGTGGATCACACCATGCAACGATTACTTTCCATTCAACCGGTAACTTCTAAAGCAGATGTGTTTGCTCTGCGACAACTGCACACTTCGGTTCTAACGTCGACTCGTTCACTCTCAGCGTTGGGCATTCCATCGGCTAATTATTTTGTGATGTTGAAGGGAGTTCTGCTGCGCTGTATTCCCAATGAATTACGTGTGGATTTCCATCGGTACTATGAAGACTCAACTGTCAATCCCGCAAATTCTTGTGTTGAGTATGAAGATGACGCTGCGAGCATTTCATCTACCTCGACAAATTCATCAGCTGTTATCGGTGACAAACAAGTAAAATGTTTGCTACATTTTTTAAAGCGAGAGATTGAGTCATTAGAAAAGGCAAACGAAGCGAATTCGCATCCCTTTCGCACAAGTGCGCCGAATTCCCGACCAGTGAAAACGGCTTTAGGTTTATTTGCTGCTGATAGGAACGAATATTGTGTCTTTTGCAAAGCTGCTAGTCACCAAATGAGAGATTGTGAATCTGCCAAGGGTTTGCTGGAAAAGAAGCAGGTACTTAAGAACGAAGGCAGATGTTATCGGTGTTGCAGAAAAGGACATAATTCTAGGATGTGCAAGGTAAAAGGAATCGTTGAACGATTGCTTAGAGGTAGGACCGAACCTGCTGCCTGAACTTTTGATTATTTTATTAAATTTTCGGACTGGTAAAGTTGGATTAATAGCGGATATCGAGAAAGCATTTTTGCAGATATTATTAGATGAATTGGATAGAGACACGCATCGGTTCTTTTGGTTCTCTGACAACATCGACCATGCACGAAATCTACCTGCTGTGAAGACTTTTCGAATGACGCGTGTAACCTTTGGCGTAACGAGCAGTCCCTTTCTTCTTGCTGCAACGTTGCGGAAAATTATCGAAGAGGCTCACGCAAAATACCCACGGACATGCGAAGGGCTACGGAGGACGATATATGGACGACCTCGTGGTTGGCGTCGACAACGAGGAGATAGCAACGGAGATCTATCGAGAAGCTAACCTTATCCTAAGGAGTGCTTCAATGTTTGCGTTGGGTGGTAGCAACGGATGAATTGGAAGTTGATCTGGATCCCGTTGTCAATTTAATTAAATCTGGATCTCTACAGGCTACAAAAAGAGGTATTTTAAAGGTAATGGCAAAGGTGTTTGATGCGTTGGGAATTTTGGCTCCCTGGACAGTACGTTTAAAGATACTCTTTCAAAATATCTGGAGACAAAAACTGGACTGGGATGCAAAATTGGACTGCCTGTTGCCACGATATCGAAGAACTCAACGAAATCGCAATACCTCGCAATTTCTTAACGACCAAGGACTCGATGGAGATACATATTTTTGCGGATGCGAGCCAGTTTTCCTTTGGAGCTGCTGCCTATGCTAGGAACGTCGAGCACAACGGCCAAATTTCGGTGCAACTGATTTGTGCTAAAAATAGAGTTGCGCCTCTTAAAGGCAACAAGCAGAGTGAGTTGACAATACCTAAGTTAGAGCTAACAGCAGCCCTGATAGCTGCGCGTCTGTTGGCCTATCTTCGCAGTAATCTTCAGACACAACTCGGTGGTGCTTTTCTATGGACTGACTCTCAGATTGCTCTTTTTTGGATCCAAGGAGTTCGGAAGCGTTGGAAGCATTACATCGAGAATAGAGTCAAGGAGATCAGAGCATTGTCCGATGTTTCGATTTGGAGGCATTGTCCTGGCGCAGATAATCCGGCAGACCTCCTTACACGTGGGATCAACGCTACTACGCTCGCGAATTCGTCGACTTGGTTTTACGGACCTTCTTGGCTGCTGCGGGAAGAGAAAGACTGGATAACGTCAAACAAAACTATGGCTGTTTCGATGTGTGCTTTATCATCCAATACAGAAGAGGATGAAATTGGCGATCTTGAAGATGACACCCCCCCTGTTCTCGACGATAAGAAATTCAGTGACTGGAGGCATTTGTTGCGTGTGACAGCTTACCTTTTCAGAGCTGTAGGTATTATGCGCAAGGACAAATTTTCGAAGTATCTGTCGGCTGAAGAAGTTAATCGTGCGGAGAAATACTGGATTCATAGCGTGCAACGCCAGTATTATTCTGAAGAAATTGCTGCTCTTCGAGCGAAAAAAGGTATACCTTCGAAATCAAAATGAACTACGCTTTCTCCCTTTCTAGACGATGGTGATTTTCTGCGAGTAGGAGGCCGTCTTCAATTTGTGGTGGCTAATGTCAACGAGGCGCACCCCATAATCCTACCAAAGTCATCCCACGTCACAGAGCTTATTGTAACCGATGCTCATGAGAGAGCGTTTCATGGTGGTACTTCAGCAACTCTTTCTCGGCTGCGCTCCTTATATTGGATTATACGGGGTCGTCCGCTAATAAAAAATATCATCAAGAAGTGCCTTACGTGCAAGGTACTCCGAGGAGGGCCAGCTACGAAGGTGTTTGCACCGCTTCCCCGAGATCGAATCCTCTCATCCCGGCCTTTTGAGGTTACTGGAATGGACTTTGCTGGCCCTTTGTATGTTACGGACCAATCCAAATCACGGAAGAAAATTTACATTTTGCTATTCACGTGTGCTGCTGTCCGTGCCGTACATATTGAAAGCACCACGAATCTAACCACTGAAAGTTGCCTTCTTGCCATAAGGCGATTTATAGCGAGGCGAGGAGTTCCTCGCATAATCTACTCCGACAACGCAACTAAGTTTAAAAAGGCATCGTCGGAGCTACGAAAACTTAACGATATGAAGACAAGCGAACGATTTCTTGGTTTTCTTTGCAACTCTCGTATCAAATGGAAGTTCATTGTTGAACGGGCCCCATGGTGGGGTGGGTTTTGGGAGCGGCTAATTGGGGTGATTAAGTCAGCCCTTCGAGCAGCTATTGGTAAGGCAATTCTAAACACTGATCAATTTCAAACTTTATTGGCAGAAGTCGAAGGTGTGATTAACTCGCGGCCGCTAACGTACGCTGGAGATGACCCGTTAGATCTTTCGCCACTTACCCCGGCACATTTCCTTATCGGTGCCAATGGAGATTTACCCGATTCAGCAAACGAGAACTCATCAGGAAAAGAACTACGGAAACAGTGGAAGGAGCGCATACGTTTTTTGGCTAGTTTTAAGAAGCGGTGGTTTGCGGAATACCTTCTGCAATTAAGGTCCTTACATCACGTCCACAATCCGTTGAGTTCCAGCATACAAGTCGGAGACGTTGTGCTTTTGGAAGATACATCATTACCAAGAACACTTTGGCACCTTGCGGTCATCGAAAAGATTTTTCCTGGGAGAGACGGTAAAACGCGTGCCTGTGAGATACGTCTTGCAAGCGGTTCCATATTAAGAAGGCCGATACAACTCCTGTATCCATTGGAGATAGCTGAATCCTCAAAAACTTTGCTGGTGGGAGGATGTTGAAATTTGTTGCTGCATATTACCGCATTGCTACTATGTACCACTACACATAAACCATGTACATATTTCTCTTTCTTTTTTTTCTATGGTAACAATCAGTTCCCTTTTTGTACTCAACCGATTCGGTTCGATCTTCCATTTCTGTTATTTAAATAAATGAATTAAACCTTTGTGAATTAAATCGGCTCGAGTTTTTCTTTAACTTTATTCTGATTCGGGTGATCATTTTCAAAACCATATAACAACAAGATAGTGCACGCCATACAAAAAAAATGTTCGGACATTTTTGTATGGGGGCGTCGTTTAACACGACCCCCAAACTTTTCACAATATTTTCGCTCGCAAAAGTTCATTCGCTCTCAGAGCTTTAAGATATTTGTTGCTTTTTTTTTCTTGTTGAATGCCCTTTCGCAAAATAATAGAAGGAAAGGAAAAAAGATCGGCAGAAACTCGTTTTGTTATTGTTTTTTTGTCTTTGTATTTTCTTGTGTGCGGTATGTATGTATTTACATAGGTACATATCTATTTATGCATTATCTTATGGGATTTAATTTTCTGTGAGCTTGCAGTATCTCGTTTTGTTATTATTTTTGTATTTTCTTGTGTGCAGTATGTATGTATGTACATAGGTACATATCCATTTATGCATTATCTTATGGGATTTCATTTTCTGTGAGCTTGCAGTATCTCGTTTTGTTATTGTTTTTTTGTTTTTATATTTTCTTGTGTGCGGTATGTATGTATGTACATAGGTACATATCCATTTATGCATTATCTTATGGGATTTAATTTTTTGTGAACTTACAGTATCTTTTGTTTTTCTTAATACAGGTTGAAATTGTATCGATCCATACTTGTATATATATGTATTTTCAGTCTAGCCGGTTCAAATTTGGACGTTTTTACTGGACTTACGCTCATTATTTTCAACCGCCCAAGAGCAATGCTTTCGAAGTAGAACTAAAATTAGAAATTCTGTCATTTTTATTTTATGCTCAAGGGATGAATATATAATATATATATATATATATATAATTCTGTGTTTACTAACAGTCCTGAAATGAAATAGTGGCATAAAGGCAATAACTATCGCAAAATGCAATGAAAGTACACCTGATTGGTTTTGTTCTGATAGTTCATCATATATATATATATATATATATATTGTATATATATATAAATAAATAAATCATGAATGAAAGTGTATCGCAAAATAAAGATCCACAAACCAGAAGCCAGAAAAATAAAACAAATCGTGTGCTATTTACATTTATTCATCCCTACTCCGGCTACTCATCATACACATATAGGTTGAAGTGGTTGCTGCGGCAATGAAAAAATAGTTCCATATGCTTCGGTTGGCGATATACACACAATCTGAAAAAGTGGAAAAAGCTTTTCTCTCTCTGAATATGATCACCTCTTCTTCCCGACTGCCCGTGCCTGGGAGAGCTTTTTACTTTTCATCAATTTGAAGTGCCAGTTGCACTATCTTGGTATTATATGGTCTTCGCTTGAACACATGTATTAGATTAAGTAAAACAATAATAATATTTTGTAAAATTTTTTTTTTTTAATGTAGATATTATTTGAAATACGTTGGGCCCCTATTGCTGAGCCAACATTTAATTTATTAGTTATAAGTCTAGCTCTAAGTCAATTTGTATATAGAACAAAACATTAAATAAAAACCTTAAACCTTAAATGTAATCGTAAATGCAAAGTCACTCTGATTCCGGCAGCAACGAGGTAAGGAACTCTTCATGCTGGCAATAGTCAAGACCTACGTGATCGTTAATTTGATCATTGGACTGTCTATTGCTAGTTCGGAGACAAATTACCAGGGGAACAGTGATAATATTGGTGACTGTGGTGCATGCCGAGTCAAACCGTATTCGAACTGCTAACCAAAAATCGTCTGACCATTTTAATCAAAAAGTATTTTTTTCTATTCTTTTTATCCGTAACCCACTTCAAAAGAGACAAATAAAAACACGTTTCTACAAACTTTTATTTCTGGCCCACCGCCCGTGGCATACAATGCTCGTTTTTCCTCCGCATACTTTTTTTTCGTCGCTTTTTTCAAATTATGGTATTTTTTTTTTTAAAACTCCTGAGCTTCGAAATATTTCTCCGCAGCCAGCATTGAATTCAGTTTCAATTTTCTTCCAAACCGATGTCTTCTCATGAGCGTGTATCCTTTCCGTATTCTTATTTTCTATTATATGTTTATGAATGAGCACCAAGCTCATTAATTTTTCGGTTTCAGCTGGGCTGAAATTATTTGAATTACTAACAAGACGTTTTTCTATTTCACAACTCCGATCTATTCACAGTAGTTAATTACCCACAAACTTTTCACAATCACTTGTTATGTTTGGCTTAGCTAAGCCACACTTTTTTAGTGACTGTGGAACCCAAAAACTTAAGCCAAAACTTAAGCTCTGCGTTTTATTTAGCTAAGCTGCGACTTAAGCTCCCACTGTGAAACCGGGCATTAGTGAACTTAGTGTATGGTTTGGCTGGTTTGTATGAAAATTCGAGGCTGTCTTCCAATGAATCCCAAGCTATGCCCAACGCGCTTGTTAAGCTATAGCATCCACGTTGCTGTGCCATGTAGAGAGCTCAAACCCAGCCGATGCCAAGATAAAAGCTACCTCTTCTCGAATTTGTTCAAGCGCTTCGAAATCATCCGCCCAGTCAACATATCGTCAACATAAAAATCCGACCGTAGGACTCTTCACCCAAGTTCATGGGATTTGGAGAATTTTTCGCTTAAGTAGCGAAGTCATCGAATTGCCAGAAAGGGTGCTGACGAGGTACCATAAGTGATTGCTTTTAATCGAAAAGCTTTAATTGGCATTTAATGATTTTCCCTCCATAGAATATATTGGAACTGTCTATGCGACGGATGAATTAGAACTTGTCTATACATTTTTACAATGTCGGCAGTAAGGGCATATCTATAACAACGAAAGCGTAGCAAGAGAGTAAAAATATCATCCTAAATTGTTGGACCAATCACTAATATACTGTTGAGTGAAATTTGCGATGATGTACGGCACGACGCGTCAAATACTACTCTCAATTTAGTAGAAACACTATTCGGCTTCAGGACACATTGATGCGGCAGATAATAATGATTTTCGAAATGTACAAGAGGTGAATTCCTTGTTTGTCGGCTTCTTTGGTGACATATGTTCTTTAATGAAACAGATTTGTTTCATTATGTTTTCCCAACGTTTCGGCAGGGATTGCTGCTTTCTTCAGGTGATCTTTATTCGTGAAAAAGTTAATACATATGGAGAGAAATTTAACAAAATGGTTTACATTATTTAAAAAAAAAAAAAAAAACCAACTTACATTAATGAGTAATAAAATGGACAATTGAAAAAAGTTGTGCAAGAAAACAGGAAATAAAAGAAATCAATTAAACAATTTATGGCAAAAAAAACAAGAAAAAGAACACTTCTTATGATGAAGTTTAGTCACTAAATAACGGCTAGTACATTTTAAAATTTAAAACTTTGCAGAAACGAGAGAGCAATATATCGAGGAGATGTTCTGTGTGTCCTGCTTCCGGTTCATGCTGTTCCTGTTGCTCAAAATATGTAGCGTTTCGAGAGTGTAGCGCTTCGATGTATGTTTTTCCGTCTGCAGGACCTCTACGTTGTCGAAGTCTGGTGTGTGGCTATTCTCGATGCTGTGGCTTGCAAGGGCTGTCTTATTGGCACTTTTGCTTCTTATGTCCGACTTGTGATTGACCATCCGCTGTTTTAAGAGCTGTTTCGTTGTACCAACGTAGCAAAGATCACAGTTTTCATCGTCATTCCCAAGGCAACCTATTGTAATATTCTTGCTGGCGTTTATTTAAATAAAACTGTCTTTTGAGTATTTCAACTGTTTATTTATTGTCAGCTACTAACTTCACTTCAGCGCAATATTCAAATAACTTTATTCTTTATTTATTTCAAATTAAACTGTCGCTACAGATTCACAATCACAATATCGATTATTTTCACCACTGGTCGAATCTCTCTTGTAATCGCTGTATGCACTTATGAACAACTGTGTCGACGGTGGTATGTATGGTATGTGTATTTATATAAAATATAAGACCTTCTAGAATATACTAGATGTCGCTCGGGATGAATTAATGATCCTGGAATAATCGGGATATTGTGTGGAACAATTGTGGAACGTAAGCACATCAGGTGGGAATATTTACTGCTAGCAGGTTTTGGCAACAGATGTCGTTGCTTGCAGTTTAGGTACACAAACCACGCAGTACCTGACGATGTACTTGATACTATACCGCCCCACTCCTAAATTTGTTCGTCCCGAACAAGATCATCTGGATTACTACCATGATAACGATGAAGACAATTTTCATCTTGCCTCTTACTCCACGCTGGATCTGGAAGACGACGTCATTGATGCGTGTGACCACTTTATAAGGACCCTCCCAGTCTTGCTGCAGCTTGGGTGATCTCCCCTTTTGCCGATGTGGGTTGTACAACCATACTAGGTCTCCCTCGTGGAATCTGGACGTTGTTGCCTTTGTATCGTACCTGGTTTTCATGCGGTCACTCGCTATCCTTATCCTCGCCCTGGTCCTCTGATGTATGTCTCGGATTCTTTCCCTGAGGTCTGCCACGTAGTCCTCCTCACATTTGGGCTCATCGTCAGGGGATCCAAACTTCACCTCACTAGGTAGCCGAACTGCTCGACCAAACAAGGCTTCAGATGGAGTATGTCCAGTAGTACTGTGCACTGCATTTCGGTAGGCTAACAAGAAGAGAGGAATTTGTCGATCCCAATCACGCTAGTGGTCTTCTACGACCTTCGAGAGATGTTCGTTTAATGTTCTGTTGAAGCGCTCTACCATTCCGTCGGATAGCGGATGAAGCGGAGTCGTCCTCGTCTTTTTAATTCCTAGTTGTTGACATACCTCTTGGAATATCTTTGATTCGAAGTTTCGTCCCTGGTCAGAATGCAGTTCCATTAGCATGCCCAATCTGCTCAGCCAGCTGTTGACGATCTGTTCCATGACGGTCTTCGCTTCCTGGTTAGGGATGGCGAACGCTTCTGGCCATTTGCTGAAGTAGTCCATGACGACTAGGATGTAACGGTTGCCATTGTCGGTTTCCGGAAATGGACCAGCGATGTCAGCGGCGATCCGTTCAAAGGGTGCACCCACGTTGTACTGGTGCATCTTGCCTCGCGTTATCGTTCTGGGTCCCTTGCTGGCTGCATACACGACGCATTTTCGGCACCAATTCTCTACGTCGTCCCTTGCGCTGAGCCAATAGAAACGTTCTCGCACCTTCCCCAGTGTCTTGTTTGCACCCAAATGACCTCCGGATGCTCCATCATGCATCTCCCGTAGCACCTCGTGTACTTTTGATCGCGGTAAGACAAGCTGCATTATGAAATCTTTCCCGTCCGGCCTTTGCATTTCCTTTTCAGTACACCATCTTGCACATGAAGGGAGTCTCACTGAGCCCAGTATGCCTTGAGAGTGGGGCTCCTGTCCGAGATATCTTGTCCGTTTGGCATTTCAGTCCGGATCTTCTTTTTGCGGATTTCTTCTGCACTCCAACCGGCGATAGGCTCAGCTCTTACCTTTTCGATGGAAAGAAGATTCTTCTCTTCCTGCCGCACACAATGCTTGCAGTCGCTCTTACATGGTCGGCGGGATAAGGCATCGGCATTAAAATGAAGTTTCTCTTTACGATCCTGTATTTCATAATCGTACATCTGCAGCCGCTCAATCCATCTTGCGATCTGGCCTTCCGTCAGTTCGTGCAAACTCTTCGCGATTCCAGCAAAATTCTTTACGAATCGTAGGTAGTACGTAGCGAGACCCAAAAAGCTCCTGAGTTGGTGTTTGTCTTTTGGAACTGGCCAGTTTTTCACGGCTTCCACCTTGTCTGGATCGGTTCGTACTCCTTCTGACGAGATAACGTGACCCAGGTACTTGACTTCGGATCTGAAGAGGTTACATTTCTTTGGGTTCATCTTCAGGTGAGCGCTTCGAAGCCATTCTAGCACATTCTTCAGGTTGTCGCTATGTTCCTCGAATATTATTCCTATCACGATCACATCGTCCAGATACACCAAGCCAGTTTTCAAGGTCAATCCACGCAGGACGTATTCCATTAGGCGCTCAAAAGTTGTCGGAGCGTTGCAGAATCCAAATGGCATTACTGTAAACTGCCATAGGCAATTTCCTGCAGTGAACGCAGTTTTCGCTCGGTCCTTTGGATCGATCTGTACCTATCAGTAACCGCTCTTTAAATCAAGGCTGGAAAACCATCGAGCCCCTGAGAATGTGTCTAATGTGTCATCGATCCGGGGCAGAGGGTATCTATCCTTTTTGGTGACGTCATTAAGTCTGCAATAGTCCACGCAGAATCGAGTGCTGCCGTCTTTCTTCTTGACCAGTACAACAGGTGAGGCCCACGGACTCTTAGAACTTCCGATGAGCCCTTCCTTCTCTATCGTTGACACCATATCCGCAACCACTGTCTGTTTTGCCAATGGTAATCGTCTGGCAGGCTGACGAATTGGTCTGGCATCTCCAGTGTCTATGCGATGTTACACCAGATGTGATCGGCCATACTCTCCATCCTGTGAGGTAAATATATCAGCGTACTCACCGATTAGATTTTCTGCCATGGCTCGCTGATCCCGATCCAGTTCGCAGTGCTTGAGGATCATGTCCCTTACTTCCACCAACCTGGCTGATGAAACAGGTCTCGCAGATTCCTTTCCAATTATTGTCGAGATTGAACATATCGGAACACATTTCCCAATAACCTCTCCTTAGTTTAGTTTGACGCTGTGGCTCTCTAAGTTCATGAGCCTTACTGGGACTAGGCTGTCCTTTGGCTCCACTAAAACTTTTCCCACGATGTAGTTTGGGGAATTCCTTCCTAAATCTGGCTCCAATAGGTAGAATTGGCAGCTCCCAGGATCACCCTCTAGTTTTGTCCAAATGATAGTATCGGAAGATGGTGGTAAGACTTCGTCCTTGCTGAGTATTGTCCTTAAATGTGCTGCGTTCTCATTCCCGTACATCAATGGAATCCCTACGTTTCGGTACCGCAGAACTTGCATCCCGATATCGATGATTACGTCATGTTCTTTCAAAAAGTCCACTCCGATGATGCATGATCACATATGTCGGCCACCAGGAACGCATGGGAAAATGCCAACTCTGCTAGTTGTAACGTGAGGCGAATTTCTCCGTATACCTTCGCCGGTTTCCCTGTCGCAGTCCTAAGGCAGTAGCAGCTCGTGTTGTGCAGCCATGACCTCCGGACGGGATCTCTTCTTACAATGGAAGCCGTGGCGCCGGTGTCGATGGTAGCCACGCACTTGTTTTTGCCGATGAATGCTTCCACTCTTAGACTCTTGTTGCACCGTTTGGTTTGGGAGACCTGGATGGTGGTCTTGGGTGCGTCGATTCTATTAGCCAACTTCTGCCCCGCGAAGCTGGCTCTTAGGCGTTTCCCGACTCTTGGTTTCGAGAAGCCTGGCCGACAGGCTGGATGTAGGATGGTTCTTCGTTGGGTCGCATATTCGCACAATCTGGACAGTTTCCGCGTCTGGGTGAATTTCTGCATTGCCGTTGTAGGTGTCCTAATTTGTTGCAGTTCCAGCAACGAATTTGTCCTCCGCGAGCGTTTTTTCGGTCTTCAACGTCCATCCTCTCGCAAGAGCATTCGATGGTGGCTACTTCCCTTACACGGTGGATTCCCTGACATGCCTGGTCTGCCGCCTCCATTGTCAGAGCAAACGCCAAAGCTTCGGCGAGCGTTTTCTTTCCCGCCATTCTTACCGCCATTTGTAGTTTCGCATCAGCTATGGCATGCGTAAACGTTTCGGTTGCCATCTCGTTAATGATCTCCTCGCCGGCGTTTGGATAGGACAAGTGTGCCAGTCGCTCGATATCCGCTTGCAATTGCTGGAGAGTTTCTCCTCTCACCTGAACTTTTCTGCGCAACTGGACCCTATATATTTGCTGCATGTGGTCGTCCCCAAATCGCATCTCGATGGCTTTTACCAGACTATCGTAGTTGCGTTGCTTGTCGCCGGGAATAGTTTGCAGAAGCTCTGCAGCTGTTCCTCTAAGCGCAAGTTTGAGGGCAATGGACTCCTCTTCGTCATCCCAGTTATTCGTCATTGCCGCAGCTTCGAACTACCTCTTATATATCGGCCATGATGTTTGACCATCGAAGACGGGAGGCTGCATCTCTTTGCTTCTCGGGCAGTCGGTTGAATACTCCCGAACTTTCTGTTTCTTCACGTGTTCGAGTTCCTTTGCCAAATTCTCGAATCTTCCTTCAACAGTCTCGATTTTTGTTTGAACGTTCTCGAATTTTGTTTCAAATGTCTCAATTTTGATCTCGATTGTCCCGAATCTTATTTCCAGACTTCTATTTTGTTCATCAAATTTGCTTTCGAGAACACTCCTTTGATCGAGTAGCTGTTGCTCTAAAGAATCCTTTTGTTCATCGAGCTTGGCGTCTAGAGTACTTACTTGTTCTTTTTCGACGTCAAACAAAGCTGTTTCAGGATCTGCACCCTCGTCCGTCACTATTTTCCGTACCAATCGTTGGTTGCTCCCGCTGGCTCAGTACTTCCTTTAGTTGCGGCAATGACAAATTTTCTAGCAATTTCCGAACCATTTTTATTTTATTTTTCACTTACACAATAAGCAATACATAAAATTTGTTTTATTCCACTTTTCTGACACCATTGTAATATTCTTGCTGGCGTTCGTTTAAATAAAACTGTGTTTTGTGTATTTCAACTGTTTATTTATTGTCAACTACTAACTTCACTTTAACGCAATTGTTTAAAGATACAATGTTTAATTAAAACAAGCAACGTAAAAACGAACTACTATGAAAACAAAGTGGAAATTTAAATGAAGAAGACCGAACGCTTTAAAAGTAGATGCACAACTATATTTTATTTTTACAATTTTCAGATAACCTGCGAAATACGAATCTTAATCTAAGCGTGAGAATGACAATTTTGAAATGCAATATGAATCTTAATCTAAGCGCGATAATAACAATTTTGAAATGCAATATGAATCTTAATCTAAGCGCGAGAATAACAATTTGAAATAGAATATGTATGAATATTAATCTAAGCGTGCGAACAGAGACAATGCTTTATGGAACACGAGATGCGTGAACTGCTAATTTATCGTCTGGTTCTTTATGGAACACGAGATGCGTTAACTGCTAATTTATCGTCTGGTCACACGCTTGGAAGAATATGTTTTGAACAATATCGAATTTTGGCTATGAAAAAATGAAACTTAAACATTCTCCCCCCTTTTGAGGGTTCGTAACTCTCTAAACTTAAATTAACTCCTACACGTTGACTTCGAAACGTGAAGCTGATGTTCTAGGCTTAGGGGTGGGCCCTTTTGTACGATATCGAAGTATGATAAAAAACCCAATCATGCCAGCAAACAGAAAAGCACTAATGCCATAGTGGTGGTAATCATGGAGTTGAGATCAGTGGAGGCTGCTAAGTCTTTTGATTGAGCAATAACATCCTCAATCTTCCTTTTCAGGTTATCAAACTCAGATGGGTCAATGTGAACTTCAATAGGTAGTTTTGGCGTCGTCATGATTGCATCTTGCTTAATAATCCAGCTGCTTACGTTTGCGCTGGGAATAAATGATGACGTTATTTTATTTTCGAATTCTATCCTACCTTTGATGACGATTTCAGGCAATTGTAGCACACAAGCTTTATTAAATTTCAGCAGTTACTTTTACCACTGCAAATCAGATGTCCAGAAACCTTTGATGTTATGGAGAAGATCCAACTGTTAGAAGCCTTAAGTCTTTTCCATTGATTTTAAATCGGTGTTGTCTTGAATGTGCACTCATTTAAGCTGCCTTGATTATGGTTCAATAGTGCCATTTCGCAGTTATCTGGATTTCCTTGTTGAATGAGAGTTGGATGAACCTGGCTGCACATGTACTTAGTCGGCATGAAAGGTTTGCATGAAACCATCTCTAGTTCGTTCATTAAAAAGTATCGATCCCTCGCCAATGACACAGCTAAGTACGGAACGGATTTTTCTACAATGTACGTCTTGTTTCTGTGAATTATAGGAACAGTTATGAGGTTGAAAAGTTGAAATTCTTCCGTATTTGTTAGTTGTAATAGCATTTCAAACACAATGGAGTGGTTCAAGCTACGCCCTCTTACGGATGACATTTTATACATGTCTATAACTGACCCCTCTGGCAATGATAAATATGAAGGCAGATTGTTCCTTACCAACCGAAGCTGCTGACTGAGTTGCTTCGGGGTTATAAGTTGTGGATTTATCTTTGCATGGTTTAAATCCAGTAGGACATCTAACAAGATTTCTTGCACATGTTCGAAGTTGGTAAGAACTAGAACCAAGTACGATGTCATTGATGACAGATTCTGTATTGCCTCGTTTGCCTTTTGTTTTTCATTAATGATTCCGATTGTCTTTGAGAGGTAATCATTAAGAGTTTTAAATTGATCTTGAATTTGAATGTGATTCCGCTTCAAAATGTTTAAAGTTGCATCTGTAATGGAACTTTGTTTTCTTATAAGTTCACTCAAACGTTTTTCATTTTTTTAAGCATTATCAATTTGATGTTGTATTTTATTCGCATTTTCTTGATCAAGGATACCAAACAAGCTATGCGCTAATGTCCCAACAATATCGAATGGAGATCTTGCTGCTTTGGTTTTTTCAATTTTTTTTTTCATTATTATGGTCGATCACTGCAATCCTATTTCATAATGTTTCTATAATAGGGACATAGTAATTTTGCTGGGATAGATTTTGTGTGCACATTTCTTCCATACGGTTAATATATGATTTCAGCCCGCCGAACTCTTGCCAATACGTGGACATATTGTAGTATATAAATATCTTCCAATAAGTGTTTACTGTTCGAACCCTACCAATATCTTCAAAGTAAATGCCAACACCGTCATCAAGTTCTTTCACGTTTACTTCCTTGTGTGTTTGACATAGAGAAGCTGGTAACAATAGGAGTACTAGAAGCGCCGCTGAGAGCAATGACACCTTTTTGGGTTTTTTTAGGTCTTAGATTTCTCCTGTTTCTTTGTACGATGGAGGTTGGAACTTCCTTTTGTTTATTCGGGTTCATCTATTGGAAGCGGACAAAGATTGTGAATCGCTCGTTGGTATGTTCCATTTTGTGTTTTGATATTAGCTACGCGTACTTTATTACCGCTGCCCTTAAAGATCTCGACAACACGTCCCAATTTCCAACGCATTGGAGGAGTATTGGCATCCTTGATGAGAACCAGTGTGTCCGGCTTAAGGTTCTCAGACTCAGTTTTCCACTTGTTTCATTGCTGCAAGAGATGCAAATATTCCGTCGACCATCTTTTCCAAAAGTGCTGTTGAATTTGTTGTATCTGCCGGAACTTGTTGAGGCTGCTCATTTTGCATTCTGTAACATCTGGTTCGGCTAAGGCTGTTAACGGACTTCCAATTAAAAAATTACCAGGTGTTAATGCCTCCAAATCATTTGGATCGGATGATATGGGAGTCAAAGGGCGGGAATTCAGAATTGCTTCTATTTGTATGACCACAGTAAGCAATTGTTCATACGTCAATGATGCTTCTTCGAGGTGACGGACGAGGAGTATTTTTGCTGATTTAACAGCCGCTTCCCAGAGCCCTCCAAAATGAGGCGATCGAGGTGGTATGTTTTTCCACTTGATTCCATTTTCAAGGCATGTCGAATGAATCGTTGACTGTAGTCTCTCTGAATTGAAAATCTTCGTTAGCTCTGATAATTCATTGTTTGCGCCAACAAAATTCGTGGCATTATCACAAAATATCGTATGGCAAAGGCCTCGCCTGCCTATAAACCTTTTTAAAGCATAAATGAATGCTTCGGATGACAAATCACCTACTACCTCTATATGTACGGCTTTAGTAGAGAAGCAAACAAATACTGCTAAATATGACTTAGTAGGAGTCTTACCTCTAACCTTGAAATGAGTTTTTATAGGTCCGCAAAAGTCTACTCCTGAATGATAGAAAGGTCGCGCTGGAGTTACCCTTTCCGGGGGCATGTTTCCCATCAGCTGATCAATAGATGTTGGCCTTGATCTAAAGCATTTGATGCATTTGATGATTACTTGTCGGGCTGCGTTTCCAACACCCAAGATCCAATATTGCTGTCTGGAAAGTGAAACTAGCGGCCTATGCGACGCGTGCATGTATTTTTGATGTAGATACGTTAAAATCATTTTAGTTGTAATATTATTTTTTGGAATTAAGATTTGATGCTTGGCATCTGACAAAATTGTTGCGTTTGCCAACCTCCCTCCAACCCAAATAAGTTTTGTTCTGGCATCAAAATATGGAGAAAGAGATGATATATTTGATTTTCTGCTTACGGATTTATTCTCTTCCAAAGCACGGTAGTCCTCTGGAAACGACACCTTTTGTGTGTACACAAGTAACCAACGGGTTCCTTCTTTTAGTTCTTCAAGAGTTAACTGACCTGTGTTTCTCAGTACCCTTGGTTTTCTTGAATTGTTAACGAATTTAAAGCAAAATGAGAATATTTTTGTTAACGTAAAAAATGAATTCCTATGTTTGATATTTCCGAAAAAATTGGGATCGCCTTTTATGGATGTTGTTAGAACCGATTTCTTTTTACGGCGTTCTGGAATCGAATCTGGTAGAGTGTAATTTTTAGCCCAAATATTTTCACCATCTCTAAGAAATTTAGGACCCTCGAACCATATTGATGATGCTAAAAGTGCTTCTAGGCTTGATCCTCTGGATACTAAATCGGCAGGATTGAGGTCGCCTTTGATATATTGCCACTGATGGAACTCTGAAGCTGATTGGATTTTTGCTACTCTATTCGCAACATACGTTTCCCATGTATAAGAAGGTGATTTTAGCCAGGCTAATACTGTTGTTGAGTCTGTGTAAAAACATACTTTATCAATTTTCTTTGGCAGTATTTGGATAATCCTTTCTACTAATTCCACCATTAGTACTGCTGCTTGTAATTCTAGGCGAGCAATACTCACAGTTTTTAATGGTGCAACTCGTGATTTAGAACAGAGAAGCTGGCAAAGGTTTTCGTTGCTTTCATCAGTTGACTTTAAGTACACGCATGATCCATATGCGCCTAAACTGCTGTCGGAAAAAGCATGAAGTTCAATTATCCTAGCCGATGGACGCAGCACGTATCGTGGAATGCTTGTCTTCTTCATGTTTGAAAATTGATCAAGGTAATTAATCCATTTTTGAGCTTGTTCGATTGGAAGAGTTTCATCCTAAGCCAACTTGGTTTTCCACAACTCTTGTAGGAAAAGTTTGCCAAGAACAATCACTGGCCCGACTAGACCTAGAGGGTCAAAAAGTCGTGCAAGATCAGCCAGCACCGTCCGCTTCGATATTTGAGTGTTCAGCTTAATTACTTTTTCTTCATTGAAGCTAAATTTAAAGACATCTTGCGAGGGATCCTATATTAATCCCAATGTTTTTATCACCTCGGAATGATGAAAGGTAACTAACTTCTCTCTATCTTCGGGAGAGGTTCCTTCTAAAATCATTGAACTATTTGAGCAAAACATTTTTAATTCAAAATTACCTGCCTTGAGTAAGCAAATTGTCTCATTTAGCAATGCTTGAGCATCCTCAATAGTCTCTGATCCAGCTAAACAATCATCCACGTACACATTATTTTTAATGACTTCAGCTGATCTGTGAAAGACTTCTTTATTGTCTTCTGCTAGCTTCACAAGACATCTAGTTGCTAGGTAAGAAGCAGACGCTGTTCCATAAGTGACGGTGTTCAACTGGTGCAACTGCAATGGGGTGTCAGGATTTGATCTCCAAAAGATAAGTTGAAAAGGTCGATCTTCCTGACAAAGACATATTTATGTGTCCTGAACTTCAAAACTATTGAAAATAAGTCTGGTCGTCCAGTTGGACCGACCATGAGTATATCATTGAGTGAATGGCCAGATGTTGTCTTTGCTGACGCATCGAAAACCACCCGCAGCTTTGTTGATGAACTTTCGGCCTTCATGACGCAATGATGAGGTATGACGTAATGTGTTTCTGGAATTTCGTCTTTAGAAATGAGTGTCATGTGACCCAATGCTTTATACTCCTCCATGAAACTAATGTATGATTCTTTAAGCTTGTCGTCTTTGCTTAATTTGTTTTCTGATGAAAGAAACCTTCTTCTTGCCATATGGAGGGAGTCTCCTAACATTATCCTTGGATCCTCCTTAAACGGTAATTTTACGACGAATTTACCTTTGGAATTTAGTGTCGTATTTTCTTTGAAATGCTTCTCACATTGGTGTTCTTCATCGCTCACGGTGTTAATGGGAGTTTCATGGCTTTCGGTTTCCCAAAATGAACGCACAAGTTTGTCCAACGATGACAAGGAAGGCTTCGTCGCTATGTGACAATGCGCAGTGGTGTTTGGAGCTGGAGCGCTTCCTGCTACGATCCATCCTAACTTTGTGTTCCGCAGAATTGGCAAATCGTTTGACAACCTGTACTCTCCCGGTTGCAACAAGTCAAAGAACAGTTCAGCTCCTAAGAGCATGTCGATTTGATGCTTGGATCTGAAGAACGAAGGAACTGCTAACTGAATTTTAGTTGGAAGCTCCCACTGAGACAAGTCGATTTCTCCGCTGAACTGGTAATCACTTATACGAGACATTACATTTGCCTCTATTGTTGCTTTGAATGATGATGCTCTGGACTCAAATGATATTGAGGCCACAAACTCCGACTTGCACTCCTGCGCACCTATTCCACTGATTGGAGTATCCATGCGACGTTTCTTGATTCCCAATTGATGTAAAAATGATGTCGTCACAAAGTGGAGCTGGGAACCAGAGTCAAGAAGAGCTCTGCATGGGATTCGAGTACCGTATGAAGAAATCACATTGACCACAGCCGTAGCCAGAAGAACATGACGTTTTTTAGTTCTTATTTCTGTTGCTGCATCGTTTACTGATGGATTTTGGGGCTGTGGGACTTTATTTACTTTACCTTTCTCACCCCACTGATGTGTAGATGAGTTGTCGAAGCTCTGCTGTGGTGGAGGAAGTTCTTGCTGTCGTCTCTGCTGGTGAAGCAATGTATTGTGGCTCATGTTGCATTTTTGGCATCTTCGGGACTGGCATGATTGGGAAAAGTGGCCCTTCTTCAGACAGTTTCTGCATAACATCAGTCTTTGAACAGCCTTCCCTCGCTCCACATCCGAAAGAGACAAAAATTTAGTGCAATTATAAATAGCATGCTTACTTGAACTGCAATAATTGCAAGTAGGTGATGGGTCCTGGCCAAACTTGGAGGCGACGCCGCGCGTGGGCTTCTTTCCATCGTCATGGCTGCTGATGGCCTCTAAACTCTGGAACTTCCTCCTGTCATCACGGCTACTGATGGCTTCTAGAGTTTGGAACCTTGATTCGACAAACTTCAGGAACTCTTCAATGGTGAGGCTGCTTCTCGGGTCGCTCATGGAGAATTCAAATTGTTCCCTGCTCTCTCTATCCAGTTTTTGCAAGAGAAGATGGACCACGATTGGATCCCAACTTGCAGTGTCAACGTTAAGATTTGTGATCACCTGCAGGCACTCCTTTGTATTGTCGTGGAGCTTTCTGAGGCTCGAATTGTAGTTTGTGTTTGAAAGTTGATTTGTGTTTTCGAAACTCCTATCCCAACTATGTCTACGAGTTTTCTGTTTTTGCGAAGTTTAAGAGTTCTTGCAAACTTTTCATTGGCAAGATTCACCTGCGAACCTGAATTGAGAAAAACACGTCCTAGCTGAAATTCTCCTGTTGAATTCTTCACCAAAACTAATGCTGTAGCTAATATAACCTGGTTCCTAGAACGATCATGGTCCTCTACCGCAGCGTGTACAGCTGCCGATAATGAACCTTCTTCCTCCATCTGTCGTGTCCGGTGTAGCAAACTGTTATGTGCTTGCTTGCATGTTTTGCATCTATATGTCGATGGACACTTTTTCATGTTATGGCACAACCCCATTCTCTTAGTGTTGGAAAACCGTTCCATTACGGAGAGTTTAGCGAAACTTGGACAATTGGGAATAGCATGACCGCTATCTTTGCAAAATATGCATGATCTTTGGGTGATGGTTAACAACACTATCGAATTGTTGGTGAGGTTTGCTTTGCCATTTTTGAGTATGCTCCAAACGAGCCTGCTTACTATCCCTGGCTTCTAAATACGACAACGCTTGTTCAGCACTTTAGCATAATCATCCCATGTAGGAAGCTTGCTAAAATCTAATTGTTCTTCCCATTTCGACTGCGTTTCGGGGTCAACCTTCGACATTACAATGTAAATTATAACAGCGTTGCAAATATCTTTCTCTGTATCTAATGACGTTAGAGAGTTATAAGGTGCGGAGATGTTATCTACCAATTTGCGGAGGTGTGACGGCGACGGTTTGGAAACTTTTGGTTCGAAGTTCGAAGATAGAGGTAATGTTCTCTAGAAATATCAAACAGTCATTGTCGTAGCGTTCTTTTAAGCTTTTAATTACCTTAGGATAGTTTTCTTCCGTAAAGGGGAATGTTCGCACTGTATCTAAGGCTTGGTCGCTAAGACAGGCCAACAAATGATTACATTTTTCTATTGTAGTGAGTGTAGGGTCATCATGAACTAAATTAAATGAGTGGATGAAATTCTTATACTCCGTATACTTCCCATTAAACTTAGGCAGACGCAAGTATGACAAACGATTAGCTGGAGGTGGGGTTGGCATCATAAAAGACGGTTCTATTGTGCTAGAATGCCTTTTCTCCCCCATTAGCGAAATTATTTTTGTCTTGGTTGTTACGTAGAGCTCTTTCAAAGCACTACGACAAGTATCCGTTGCGTGCAACCACTCAATTTGAGTTTGGTAAGCCAGCGCCTGTTTGAAGTACGACTCCAGTATCCCTAGACGACATTCCAACTCGGTTTTTTTTTTTTTCCTCTTGTACAACCCATTCCCGCGTGGCACTGCGATCTGAAAGATCTATTGTATCGGAGGGTTGGAGTTAATCTAACAGACGTACTACCTCCCTTATGAAAGTGAGTACGTCCTTATTTGCGGAGCATTTCAGTTCCACTGAAGTAAGTATCTCCTTGTGGAGAATACGTTTCCTTAACCAGTGTAGTGCTGGGCATTCACAAAGAATGTGTTCGGAGGTTTCATCCTCCTCTAAACAGAACCGACAGTCCTTCTCTTGGCACATGCTCATCTTATTAAGGTGGTATTTCATGCCGCAATGGCCAGTAAGAAAGCTCACAAGCTTCTTGATGCTGTCCCTATCTAAGTTAAGGATTTCCTTATAGGAGTAAGGCTTGATTAATCGTTTGGATTGTCTTAGACCTGGCCTACTAGTCCAGTAGTCTAGACGAAGTTTGTTTTCCCATTCGTTAATCAGCGTTGTACCTCTCGCCCAATTGACGCCACAATAAGGTTCAGGACCTTTCTTTCAGCTACAAATGTATCCAACGATAAATCGCAGATTGATGCATCTACCTCCCCGCTTTCTCCATCTATAAGCATTGCTGAGCATCCAACAAACAAAAATAGTTCAAAGAGTACATCCAACCCTGAACCTTGTACTTTAAGGGTCGTACCACCGCCTTTTACTATATTTTTATCTCGTCTGGAATATGGCACTAAGCCTTCTGATATTATTGATTATATTAATCAAAAAAATATTGATACATCTAGCATAAGATGCCTAAGTTTAACAGCGGACAACTTACAAGGACGTTTGTCCGCGTCATTTAAACTTATTGCTCCTATATCTACTGGCAAGATTATCGTCAATCCAGATTTTTGGCCAAAAAACATGCTTATAAAAGAGTTCATAAACAGACCCAGTCGAAGAATTCCCTCGTCAAAAAACTTACAGAAATCGCATTCTTCTACCAGAACGTGAGAGGACTAAGGACTAAGTGCACTCAATTTTTACCAAGCATATACAGCTGCTCCTCTGACATCATTGTCATTACTAAAAGTGGATTAGATGACAGTTTTCATAATGACGTCGTTTTTCTACAAAGCTTTTCTGTTAATCGTTGTGATCGTTCTCTGGATAATAGTAACAAAGATCGTCTTGGTGGTGTAATCATCGCAATAAAAAAAGTCTTCAAGCCAAGCGAAGTTGACCTGATTAACTTCTCCGACCTTGAAATATGCTGCAGCAGAATTGATCTCACAGCATCTTCGAAACTATACGTTATATGTGTCTACATTCCACCGAGATCCCGAACATCAGTAGTGGCTAGATACTTAGATGCCTTCCGCTTCATTGTTGCTTGCCTTACTGCCTTGGACAAAATCTACATATTTGGTGATTTCAACCAACCCAAAATTATATGGGCCTCAGCTGATGCGGACTGCACATTTTTGAGCCCTAGTAATACCTTGTCTGGATCCGGATCTGATATTGTGGATACACTGCAATCATTGGGTTTGCTTCAGGTTAACCTCATAAGAAATCATCTAGATCGTACACTGGACCTCATCTTTACCAATAACAGTGATGATAGTTTCGTCTCTAGAAGCCTTGCACATCTTGTTCCTGAAGATCTGTATCATCCGTCTCTGTATTTGTTTTCAAATTTTTATATTCATAAGCTTAATATTACTGATTCTTTCAAATTTGATTTCAAAAGAGCTAATTATGTTTCCATTTGTGATGAACTTGAGAATTATGACTGGTATCCTTTTCATTCCTTGGAAATTAACCATTTATGTTCCGAATTTTATCGGGTCATCAAGGAAGTTATTTTTAAATATGTGCCTGTAATTCGCGTTCGAAACTCTTCGGTTAGTTCTTCCCCTTGGGATAGTGAGTTTACTCGTTTTTTAAAAACTCAAAAGAATAGAGCGCATAGAAGATGGCGTAAAAGTTTAGCGAATGAGGACTACTTATCGTACCTTAAACTTAAGTCTGAATTTAAGACGTCTCTGTATCATGCCTACCTCATTTATATTAAAAATATTGAGACTAATATTAAATCTAAGCCTAATGATTTCTGGAATTTCATTAATACTAAAAATAAATCCGACGGTTATCCGACCTCTCTTTCTTACAAGGATCAGTCGTTCGACTCATCGATAACTATATGCAACAACTTCGGACATTTTTTCCAATCTGTGTACGCGAATAAAGTCTCAAACATTGATGAAGAATTTGTTAGTTATCTTCAGGAATCTGAGTGTCCTATTTTCAATAATATTGAAATTTGCGAGGATAGCACATTGAAGTGTTTGTTGGAATTGGAATGAAACTTAAATCCAGGACCTGACGGTTTACCTTCTGCTTTTCTAAAGAATTGTGCACAACCCTTACACAAAAATCTCTGTCACATCTTTAATTTGACATTAAAATCATCTACATTCCCATCTATTTGGAAAAAATCTTTTATAATACCCATATTTAAGTCTGGTAGGAGAAACAAAATTGAAAACTATCGTGGCATATGTAAACAATCTGTAATTCCTAAATTATTTGACAAATTAGTTACCGAAAGTCTTAGCTTTTTTTGTAAGTCATTGATTTGTAATTACCAGCATGGATTTGTAAAACAGCGCTCGACTGTAACAAACCTAATCTCATTTACAAATTTTGTTGTCTCTGAAATAAGTAAAGGTAACCAAGTAGATACCGTTTACACGGACTTTAGTAAAGCATTCGACCGTGTAGATCATAGTCTATTGCTTTTCAGGCTTAAACGCCTGGGTTTTCCAATTTCCTTTGTTGATTGGTTGTCATCATATTTATGCAATAGATACCAATTTGTAAACTTCCGTAATACAATTTCAAATAAAATTGTAGTTACTTCTGGTGTGCCGCAAGGAAGCCACATTGGTCCACTCCTCGTCGTCCTATTTGTAAATGATATTGTTAAATTTATACCTCAATGTGATATTTTAATGTTTGCGGATGACTTTAAATTGTTTGCATCCAGAAAAAACATGCACAGCTTCCAAATACTTAATACTAACATGCAGAAATTTTCTCTGTGGTGCTCTAAAAACTTTTTGTCCCTAAATGTTAGTAAGTGTTCGGTTATATCCTTCACATGCCGTAAATCGCCTCTTTTATTTAATTACACACTTGACAATAAAGAAATTTCTCGAGTTCATCAAATTAAGGATTTGGGTGTTCTGTTGGACTCTAAACTTTCCTATACAAATCACATTGAATTTATCACAAATAAGGCTAATAGAGCTTGGGGAATGATAAGACGCTATGCTGGTGAATTTACCAACCCGTACGTAATTAAAATGTTATATGTTTCGTTTGTTAGGTCCATTTTGGAATATGCGTCAATTGTTTGGTATCCATATTACAATGTACATATCTTAAAAATTGAAGCCATCCAAAAAAGATTTTTGAGATTTGCCCTTAGAGGACTTCCCTGGGTTGACCCTAACACGTTACCCTCCTACCAATCGAGACTTAAGTTGATTAGGTTAGAACCGCTTGAAATTAAAAGAGTGGTGGCTAGAACAATTTTTCTTCATAAGCTACTTGTTGGTGAGATTGATTCCCCTGAGATTTTAAGTCTTTTAAATATATATATTCCAGCTGCTGGCTTAAGAAATCAACGATTTTTTAATATAACTCACTCGCGAACTAATTACGGCCATTCTTCATCAATAAATGGGCTTATGAAGTTGTATAATGAAAATGCTCATTTCTTCGACTTTAATTCTTCGGTCGATATTATAAAAAGAAACGTTATGAATGCTCTTACCCGGTCATAATTTTTATCTTCATTTTCATATTCATTTTATTTTGATTTTTTATTTTCTACCTGTTTTGTTATTTTATTGTTAAATTTACTGTTTCAATTGTTCTTTTTAAGCTCTTTGTAATTCTATCTAAGAAAGTCTTGTACTTTGTTGATAATAAATTAAAATTAAGGACCTATGAACGCAGATTCTGAGCCAGCCCTAGCAAGCTCATCTGCAGATTCGTTGCCCACAATCCTTTGGTGTCCGGGTACCCAACCGAGTTTTACCCTGTTGTATTTGGCAAGGTCTTGCAATGCATCGTAGCAGCATTTCACGGTTCTGGAGTCCATTTGGTTGGACGACAGTGCCATAAGTGCTGCTTGGCTATCTGAGAAGATATGTATTCTAGCGCCTTTGATCCCCTTGCGGAGATTGTGTCTGGCGCAAATCTCAATGGCATGGATTTCAGCCTGAAACACAGTAGGAGTCGTACCCATAGGAACCGAAATCTTTGTGTTGGGTCCAAAAGCCCCAGCTCCAACTCCAGAATCCATTTTCGAACCGTCGGTGATCCAGACCAGACTTTTGGGGTCCAGTGTTGGAGCACCATTGGACCAGTTTTCGCGGTCCAATATTTCAACTTGGAATATTCTACCAAAGCAGTGTTGCCTGGCCATAATATCTGGTAAAGTGCAAAACATGTCTCTTTTAGGGATTGAGTTGAGTATCTTTAAATGTCCCACAAGGTCACCTGGTTTATACTCGTGATCTAGCTGCAGCCTGATGGCATATCTAGCAGCCATCTTCCTAATGAAGATTGGTAAGGGTGTAAGCCCAACAATGGCTTCCAGAGCTGTCGTAGGGCAGGTGCGTATCGCACCTGTAATGCCAAGACAGGCAATTCTTTACAACTTCTGCAACTTGTTTGCCGTTGTCTGCTGGAAAGATTTTGGCCACCAGACGATGGCCGCGTATGTGATAATGGGTTTAACCATCATTATGTAGAACCAATGTACCATCTGAGGAGAGAGACCTCAAGTTATGCCGCATAGGAGTTTACTGGCCCACAGTGCTCTAGTAGCGCGCTCAGTGGCGGACTTGATATGTGAATTCCAATTAAGTCGTTTGTCAAGAATTACACCAAGATATTTGACCTCGCTGGAATAAACTAGTGTGGTGCCTTTGATTGTGATAGGTTCAAGGTTGACCTGTATCGGCACCAGAACGGTTTTACTAGGATTTATGGATAGTCCTTCTTTGTTACACCATTCTACAACCTGAGATATTGCATTTTGCATGACGTTGGAAATTGTCGTGCTGTGTTTACCTCTGATAAAAACCCCCAAGTCATCAGCATAACCGACGGTGGTGTAGCCTGATCTGTGAAGGTCTACTAACAAGTTGTCGATGACTATAGACCATAACAGGGGCGAAAGAACTCCTCCCTGAGGACAGCCTTTGGCTGCAGTTATGGACACCGACACTCCCCCAGAGGAGGAAGTAATGAATCGACTTACCAGCATGGCCCTGATCGATTGGTTGGTCGATTCTTCGATACCTCTGCTACTGATCGCCCTTGCAATCGAGTCGTAACCAGTGTTATCGAATGCACCCTCGATATCAAGAAATGCACACAAGGCTATCTCCCTTGAACTGAGTGTTCCCTCTATCTTTTTGACGAGATAGTGAAGGGCACCTACTGTAGATTTGCGTTTCCTGTATGCGTACTGATTCAAGTGCAGAGGGTTAGACAGATCTAACCGGTCTCTAATATGGATATCTATGAGTCTCTCCATTGTCTTAAGGACCTATTGCCCGGCTTGGGGATGAAAACCACATTAACCTGCCTCCAGGTGGGTGGTACGTATCCCCAATTGTAGCTGGCTCTAAATAAAGCTGTCAACCACGGTAGGATGAGATCAATTGACTTTTGGAGA
This sequence comes from Brachypalpus laphriformis, assembly GCA_945910035.1. Taxonomy (NCBI): domain Eukaryota; kingdom Metazoa; phylum Arthropoda; class Insecta; order Diptera; family Syrphidae; genus Brachypalpus; species Brachypalpus laphriformis. Next base: position 53,499,833 of record OX246755.1, read on the forward strand.
AGTGCTGGAAATAGACCGTCACCGCCGGGGGCTTTAAAAGGTTTAAATGTGCCTACCGCCCATTCAACTTTCTCTGGACTGAATATTTTTCCAGATAAACTATTAACTCTCCTGTCCACATAAACCCTGTGGTTAACTGTGTTCGAGTACACATGAGATGTGTTAAGAGACGAGCCTGGGAAATGTACCTGAAGTAAGGTTCTAAGTGTATCCACACGGTCCGTCGTGTAGGTTCCGTCATTTTTCTTCAGTAACCCTACACAGTTGACATGATCGTTTGCGAGTGATTTATGGATTCGTGCCGCTGTAGGTATGTCAGCTATTGTTTCGCAGCATTTCCTCCAAGCGATATAATTCGATATAAAAAAATTTATTGGCTTATGGGGCGACACTCCCAACTATCAATATTCAACAAGCTCCTGCTTTACAAGCAAATGATAAAACCAATATGGGCCTATGAGATGCAACTCTGGGGTTGCACCAAACAAAGTAACATCGACATCATTCAACGCTTCCAAAACAAAGTACTCAGGAACATTGTAGGCGCTCCCTGGTATATAAGAAACAGCGACCTTCACAGGGATCTTAATGTGGAGCTGGTCCAAAATGAAATTAAAAACGCAGCAAAAAGACACGAGAAACGGCTACGAGAACACGTAAACCCTGAGGCTCTTCTACTTGTAAACCTGAATCACTCGGTCAGAAGACTAAAAAGGCGTAAACCTCTTGAACTGGGTAGATAAAGGGATGTAAATTTAAATGATCCGTAGATAATACGAAAGGTGACAACAACGAGCGACAAGGGGCGCTCGGAGTTAATAAAACCCCCACCGCCTTGAGTGGCCTAAATTCCACTTATGCCTTGAGTATTATTAATGTTATTAGCTCATTGTTATTTATATTCACATTTACTGAAAATTTCTATAAGTTATTATTATATTTACTATTACTTAATCATTACTCAAAGAGAAAAAAGAAAAAGGCACATATAAATTATATGTTATATTATAGTATCTTATATCCTTTTTCGAATTGTAATTATACTGTAACTTATGATTATCAAATTGCTCATTAGTCCTAAGACTAGATTGTAATATAATAATAATAAAAAAAAAAGAAAAAAAATTTCCTCCAAGCAGCTCGCTTAGATCGTCTCAATACTAGATTGTATTCTGTGAGAGCAAACCTGTATTCGTCCCACCTCTTCGTTCGCTTTGCAGAGTTGAAGAGTTTTCTGACTTTCTTCCTAAGTTCCGCCAGTTGGTCATTCCACCAAGGCACTTTGCGTTTGCTAACATGTGTCTTTGGGACACAGCTGTCGTGGTAGGAATCAAGCAGTATATTGTTAAGCTGGTATGCAGCTTCATCCAGGTCTTCTATGGACTCGATAGATGTGAGAAGCATATCTTTTTTTGAGAACACTAGTTCACGATAGCGATGCCAATCCATAGATTTGGGATCGTATCTATTAGAGACATATGAGAGTTGGCCAGGTATGTCAAACCTGATGTGCTGATGGTCTAACAGAGAGGCCTCATCTGATACGTGCCAATTTTCAATAAAATTAGAAATAAATGGACTAGCGAGGGTGAGGTCAAGTACCTCCTCGCGAATCGCATTTATGAAGGTAGGTTTAGAGCCTTTGTTCAAAATATCTATTTGTCTACTTACAAAGTATTCTAAAAGACACTCACCCCTTCTGTTGATGTTGCTACTACCCCAGAACTCATGATGTGCGTTGGCATCGCATCCAATGATGTAGTGGAGGTTGTTCTCCTGACAGTAATCAACGAGGCTCTGGACGTCTTTCGGCGGGATATCACCACTGTCGTGAGGGAAGTACGCTGAGGCACACACGATGTTCTATGTACCTCCTCCAGTGGGGATTTGCAGTAGTAGGGCCACCAGGTCTCTTGTTATAAATTCTGGAATAGGGAGAAAGTTTAAATTATTGCTAATTAAGCAGGCCGCTCTCGGCGCTGGGTCTCCTCACTTGGAAATCAACTTACTTGCCCTATTCTGGAGACCTTTAACCTGTCCGCAAATAACCCAGGGTTCCTGAATGAGATCAAGGGTTATATCTTCTTCGGCGAACCGCTTGCTAAGGGTAGTGGACGCGCCCTTAGCATGATGCAAGTTCGCCTGTAGCACCTTGATTGTGCTCATCGGTCCTACGCTGAGGATCGAGCTTGTCGGAGTAGTTGGGCCTTTTTGGGACCCTTTCCTCTACGGCAAGCGGTTAGGTTTTGATGACCCAGTGGTCTGTTCGCAACCGACTCCTCGTGTCTTCAAGAGACGTGTCCAGGGGCACCGCTGGTCGTTAACGACAAACCGGCCACGTTGCCAGTCTTGGGAAGTCTAGGAACTAATGTGCTGGGGCGGGCTGGATCCTTTGATCGGATTCCCGCAGTGCTGGTACTAGCTTTAGGACCACTGGTGCTACTTAGTGACTCCTTAGTCGTGGCAGCGGTTTTGGCAGTGGAACTGATGTTCGGGGCAGGCCCGGAGGCACTGCTGGTGGACACGGATGATGAGGGATCCGTCGCAGTAGCAGTTGTAATGCCAATTGCGTCCACCTTATTTGGACTACCGTAGCCAGACTCCTGACCCTTGTCAGTGGTCTTTGGGATCAGTTTAATCTGACCAAAATGGTAGTGCACTTTGCTATTGAGGGCCTTCAGTACCCTCAGGGAAGAGTCATCAATGGCCAGCACAAGATGGAGGAGTGCACCTTCCTTCACCATTTGCATGACCTTCCATGAAGTTGCCATTAGGCCTTCGTTTTGATCTTCCAGTGAAGCCAGAATTTTTGTCGACGGGAGCTCGAGACTTTGTGGGAAGAAACCGCGGTTGATATGGGTTTTAGGGAATGATCCCTCTTCCACCAATAAGATGTCCAATCCACTTTTGGCTCTTATTGTCTCAAAATTCGAGCTCATCCACCCAGCAGTAGCACTGTTTGAGCAGACGAAAACCAGCCATCCCGCCTTGTGCTGTGAGCCTGAGAATTTCGGCCATACGCCTTTGTTCCTCAGCTCAATTGAGACATCGATGACGGCCTCTTGGATGAGTGTCATCTGCTCCGTTGATAGGGGCTTGTTCTTCAAGTCCGCTGGGACGATACCTAACCTGACAATACTAGCCACCTGACTGAAGGTGGGAACATCAGGTGTAGGTCCTGCCTTGGCTTTCTTGGCGGCGGATGCTGGTGGGGTATGATCCTCCGATCTACCTCGTTTAGCATCTTTTGCAATAGGAGAGGCTTTGGCATAAGCTAGGGCACTCTCCCTAGTATCGGCTCTGCGAATGGCAAACTTGAGCCGCCTCCTTTCGGCAGAATTGAACCGAACGAAACCATCCGGTTGAATTCGCAGCTCGTCTAACCTCCTCCCAATGGAGGAGCACCCAGATTTCTCTCTGGCGACGCTGCACGTATCCATGAGAGTGGATGTGTCAGAGTCAGAGGCGGCGGTATCGGCTACTTCGGAATGGACACATGTGGACGGTATGGCTTGGGCCCGCTTGGCTCCGTCATCCAAACCATCCGAGGACTTGGGTTGCTCGTCAGCAAGCCGAGTGGTTATGGCCGAAGATGAAGTGGCCGTCGGAAGCTCTATAGCATCGCGACTAGGTGCAACTGTATGCTCGTCAGCAGTAACAGAAGCTGGTGTGATTTTAGATACACCTGTCTCATAGTTTTTTTTTTGAATTAGGAATTATGGACCCACGAGTAAACGGGAAAAGGATATCACCCATGGCAGAGCCCGATGTACCATGGGAAGGCTGGATTGAAACCGAAGGTCGGAGTCCACATACTAGCGACTAAGCACTCTCTTAGCCATGCATCCCTCGGCGTATGCTGTTCCACCTTGGATTAGAGATTTTTTCTAGAGGTTTACTCCTCACGTCGCTCACTTTAGCCGAATACTTACAGTCGTGAATGCAGGCCGTGCATTGCAAGCAGGCGCAAAAGAATACAAGAATTCGACTGAACAAGCAAGGAATGCTAGGCCGGTTATCTCGCTGTAGCATTCATTGCCCGGTGGCCGCCCCGTGGAGGCAGTGAGTCTTCTTGTTGCGGTTACCCAATAGGGATCGTCCAGAAACTTCACCCTAAGGGTCCGAACCTGACCACCGAAGGTCAACTCGGTTAGACTAAGATTAGTTGACTTCTCTACTAGATTTTTAATCCTGGTGATGTTTCCCTTCGTGCATGACCGTTGTTGTTTTAATTCACCCAATGTTTGCTCATTTATCATGGTTAGCTTATTTGCTGTACAATGACCCGATACTAAGATATTTAAATGAACTGCAATCCTACGCAACTACTATATTCTTAAGCATGTAGTGGCGAACACGTCCCAAATGTTTTTTAAATGCAATGCACAACTTTGCAGCAAGTTGAAATGCAGTTCAGTGGTATGTGGAAGTTCGAATACAGTTATATCAGGGGTGCGACGTTGAACTCCTATCCTTCGAAGAGCCCAAAGCAAATCATCCGCTGACAACCCCGGAAACGACTCTGCGTATGACCAAATGAATACAACCGACGTGTTTCTGAAATACTAATAATTCCAGACGACAACAGCTTAGCAACTTCCACAGCAATTGGCAACAAACAACCGACTTTCAGGGTAGCTAAAGGTTTGCAGCAATGTTGACAGCAAAGGTGTTGCAGCGATAATGATGACAGATATGTAGCGGCAAAAGCTTATCAACATGCGCATTCAATACAGTGTTCAAAGCCAAACTTAGTGGCTTACGTGAATTGACAAGGACTTACGGTTGGAACCGCAATCCAATGCGAAAGCGAAATGTTGATGCGATGAAGTCGACCAAAGCTCAGTGGGTGGGTACGAAACCTATTTTAATAACGGTTTCCAGAGCGATATGAATACAATATGTTATAAATCAATATTGCTTTGATCGGGTACGAAAGCGAAAAAGCAAAATTAACAAACGGCAGCCTATGCACCGTTGATAACGGGGGTATGATTTTTGCAACATGTAAGTTCCACTTCTTGTGGAGTTTATTTATGGCGTTAGGTTGAAACGATAAGCGATGTTATGTGTATGTACATATGCATGTTATTGCATATTAAATATTCGATTAATTAATATGATTTTTATTCATGCATTTAATAGTTAACATTAATTGATGGTATAAAATGACCACTGTTGCAGCGAAGATGCGTTCTTTCCTTCGGTTTTAGATGCCGAAATTACAACAATCTCCTTGCACTTGTCTTCTTGAACGCATATTCGCTCAATTCCGCAATTTACCTACCTTGTAGGGAGATTTCTACTTATTTTCCTTTGTTTCCTAAGCTTCTTCTGTATATCCTGCCCTTCTTTTGACCGGTTCACGTTTTTTTTCTTAGGCTGCTGCTGATGATGCTCCTTTCCTGGATATATTCCGTGATGGTGTCTAGAACTTCTGGACTGCCTTCATCCGCACAAGCCGAACACCTTAAGAGAAACCGAGACCGACGAACCACTAACGGAAAGTTTTTGTCTTTTTACACTTTACCACGTTCTGTTCCTATGTAATTATGTTCACTGTCTTATACACGTCGTTCAATGTAACACTTTGTATTTTTATATTCCATTGTACCGATATGTACATGTGTACAGAATGCTAAAATTTGGTGGTTCGAGCCCACCCGGGGGCGCCAAAAAATGTACGACTGGATGCTTTTCCAATCGCGAACTAGGAGAATTCGTTTTTCTAGCGAAGGGGGAATTCCTAGTTCACTACTACCACGAACGATGAATCGAAAAAAGGTAAATCTGAGCGACAACGAAACCGACCAAAAATGAAACCACTCTTCATCTCCACTTTACAAGCTTGACTGCCTTCCATTTATTTCTCCTCTTTTATTTCAACGACTTTGATTTAAATTATAAAAAGATGGCGAACCTTGGTTAGGTGGCGCCAAATTAAAAATAACCAAGCTAACATTTCGAATAGATAATTGTGAGTAGATCTTACAGTAAAGATGGTACAAAATGTTCATTTATAGTAATATGAAGTGCTCCAACAGGCAGCTCTTTAAGGATTTGTGTAGTTATAAGATCATAACCTGGAGATTTTCTATTAGATAGTTTATGAATGCATGTGCTGATCTCTTTTAGTGAAACATAAGCAATTACGTCTTCATCTACTCTATCAGAGAAATCAAGACGTTCGTTTGCCATGCTATGTGGAAAAGGTTTAAAAACATTTGTCAGGTGCTCCGAAAAAATGTTGAACTTTTTTTTTGGGTCGCCGATCCATTTCCCATCAGATGTTTTTAACGGGGGATCTTGCGCTTGACGTCCCTTCAAATGTTTGGCAGCCTTCCAAAGGGAGTAGTCTGTGACTTTGTCAGCTGTTAATTTACAAAGGTATTTATTTAGAGATCTATTTTTAAATTTTTAAATTCACCGATACTTTTTTTAAGTTTATTATTTAGTCTATTAAATACAGTTTTGTGCCCCCCTGGCAGCTGACCTCCTCGTGGTGGGGGGCGGGCAATGTGACTGGGATGTGCAGATGGGGTAACTTAAATAGTTATTCCCATCCATACAATCCGCACACCCCAAGATGACAAGAAGGAAACGACCGGCCTCGGATATTGCCAAGACTGGTAAGGCAGGGCATCCTTTGGAGCCAGGCCTGAAGGGTGTCAGTATGCGAGCGTCTGGTGGTCGACCTGTCCCGCTCGGCAGACGGCCGGGTCAAACCCGAAATGGCTACGAGCTTCCTGTCAATGGTCTCGCGAACCATAACGGGGGTCAAGGGGTGAACTGGGGTGACTGTTAAAAGTCGACTAGATATAGTTGGCGTCTCTTCAACAAAGCAGAGTGGTTCTAAAACTGTGGAACTTTTGGATGGGTGGAAGCTCTTCCTGTCAGGAGTCGCACCCTCAATGTCTGCTCAGGCGGGAGTGGGGATACTCACAAGTCCCACGTTAACAGACAGAGTATTGGAGTGGATACCATTAGGAGGGAGAGTTGCGATCTTAAAGCTCAAACTTGAAAGATCAATTCTGGCATTGGTGCAGGTGTATGCATGAAGTATGTATGAAGTATGTATCTTCAGTCAGAGTACGCAGCTTCCTTAAACGAAGTTGAAGTTGCCCTTGAAAAGGTTGCAGATATGGATTCTTTTGTCCTGATGGGTGACTTCAATGCTCATGTGGGTTTAAATGTTATGACATGGGGCAGTGTGATTGGGAGGAACGGTGAACCTGATCAAAACGCGAACGGAGAGAGTTGTTGGATTTTTGTTGTGAAAATGGCGTATCCATAATGAACACTATCTTTCCACGCAAAGACATTCACAAATACACATGGTACCGTCAGAGTCTTCAGCAGAAGTCGCTGATCGATTTCTTTGTGGTACCATCGTGTCTGAAGAGAATGGTTTGTGATGTTCGCGTATTGAGAGGGGCCGAACTGTCAACTGATCATCACTTAGTGCTGTGCAAATTGTATCTTAGCGAGAGAGTGCCTCCCCTACCAAAGCGTAAACCAGGGATGGTTACACGCATACGATGGGAGAGGTTACGACGATGAGATACGGGAGACATGCGCGGCAAATATCTGAAAGGTTTGAACGAATTCCAACTGTTCCATCAAATGTAGAGGAAGAATGACAACTATTTGCAACAGCGGTTATTGCCTCTGCGGGAGATGTTTGTAGAGTGAAGTGCTAAATGCTTTAGGTAAAGAGGGAGTGCAATGGCTCTGGCGTGTCATTAAAGTGACCTGGGAATGCGGAGAAACATCTGGTGATTGGTAAATGGGGGTGATAGTTCCTCTTTTTAAAAAAGGGGACAAAAGAGATTGTGCCAACTATAGGGTATATCTCTTTTAGTCTTCGCTAAGGTGCTAGAAACGCGCTCCAGAGCTGTGGTTGAGGACAGTTTGGGGGATGAGCAGTGCAGTTTTCGTCCCGGTAGAAGCACAACCGACCAGTTCACTCTCAGAATGGTTTTTGAGAAGGCCTGGGAGTATGCCAAACCTGTCTACACTTGTTTTTCGAGGCAAACTCTGGAGTGTTCTGCAGGAGTATGGTAGTGATGGTTCTCTCTTAAGGGCGATTCAGTCTTTATATACAAACTGTAGAAGCCAGGGGTGGGTTTTGTCACCTCTCCTCTTCTTGTATATATGGATTTGATGTTGCAGCGCAGCCGTGGCGGGGAATGTTTCGAAGTGTGAGACCTAAGGATTAGTCATCTGCTCTTTGCGGATGATTTGGTCATCCTTGGGTCCTCTCAAACCGAACTTCTGCCTCTTGTATATCGGCAATGAATTGCTCCACTTCGATGTCAATATGGTTTGATGTAACCAACGGAGATCTAAAGTTAATAAATCCTTCGAGCAGTTCTTTAAATTTACACCAGTTCGTTCTTTTGTTGGTAAGTCTTACGTTTTTTATCTGTTCTAATGACATGCCGTTGACCGTTAGGATAATGGGTGTATGATCCGACGACAGATCATCACTGCTTTCAACTTCTACCTCTTTTCTATTGATTCCCTTGGTTATGAAGAAATCAATGAGTTCTGGTGTTATCGCTGGGTCAGATGGCCAATAAGTGGGCGAACCAGTCGAAATAAAATCGCAGTTTAAATTTCGCCCTGCTTTGTAAAGCTTCCTGCCTTTTGTCGTTATTTATCATCACCGCCAGTAGGTGTGTTTTGCATTGAAGTCACCTCCAATGATAAAGTTATTGCCTTCCAAGGTTCGAAAAAGGGCATTAAGATCGTCCTCTGTAGGCGAATGCTTGGGTGGGCAGTATATAGCAGCTATTTTAAATTCCTTGTTTTTAGTCAAAGCGTTTATAGTAGCTACTTGCATGGTTTGTTTTGCTATTTTTGGCAATTCGTAAGGTTCCAAAATACTTTTTTACAATTTATTTATTTATTCATTTATTTCAATCTACGATTTTTATAAATCCACAGATATAGCATAATTATAATACAAAAAATAGAAAAAATATATAATACATTTAGTTTTAATTCAAAATGAACATAAGATCTTCAAACAATAATGATCTCGATCTAAGGACCCTTTGTGGAGCATAGATATTAATGTGTCTAAGCAAATTCCCACAGTCGAGTAAGGCACAAAGCAAATCCCTGATGAACATAATACCAAACATTTTCCACCTGAGTTCGAGAGATTGCATCCCGAGTAGCAAACATTTGGATGTATAAGAAACCTTGATATTAGTATCGTGAAAAAATCTACGAATGGCAAAACGAAGAAAATAAGAAAATTTTTTTGCACGCTCTCAATTCTATTAATATGCTTTAAAGCAATAGGGTTCCAGACAATCGAACAATATTCTAGAATTGGGCGAACTATACTACTGTAGTGTACTGACCCCGTTGCTGCACGCGCGGTAATAAGATAGCAACGTAGGCAGAAATCTGTCGCGAGAACAGCAGCACTACCTGTCGTCGTGGGAACCGCAGCACTACATTCCATCTCACGAGGGTACTCTGTTTACGTTGCACATCTCAAATAGCAGTTCCAGCGGCGAAATCGGCACGCTCTACACACCTGATATAATGAATAATAAAGATACACTCGATCTAATCGGACATTGTTTTTTATTCACCCAAAAGCTCTACATGGCAACCGTGACAGTTTTTATTTTAATTCAAAAGCAAAAAAATAAAAATGTTCAATGAGTTAGTTGCTGGTTAATAAAGATAAACAAGAAAGAATAAATACTAAGTGCATAAGAAATAAATGCTGTATACGTGTAAATAGACAAATAAAATGATTTAAAAAGACTGTGCAGTGATACCGAGTTAAAGTGTGATTACAACTTAAAATATTGGAAATGGGGAAGACCCAATATAAAAATACGAAAGTAGATAATGCTGGCCAGGTTATAAACGATATATTTATTCAGCCTACCAGCATAGAAAACAATGATATCATATTAATATTATACGTGATCGCGAGTGCAGTTGTAATTAACATCATGATAAAAGTCCACAAAATGTGGAAAAAAAATTGAAAAAAACATACTTCGTGCCGCGTCAATGCAATAAATATAAGTGAAACGCACCAAGATAGACCTTTTATTACCAATGGTAATAATACAATAAAAAATTAGAGATAAATCGGAAGATTACCAATTGCACCAGGGGATGGACACGAAGTTGCAGAAAATACCGGCCTGGATAATAAAGTGCCAGCTAGCGCCATATAAATAGTTAAGTAATTTTGAATATTAATAAGTTAATAGTTAAGTAATTTTCAATACTAGGAGATAAGTTGTAGTACAAAAAAAAATTAATGTAACAAAAGTAAAGCTAACTAATTGAAAATAAAAACTAAAATTTTGTTTGTTCTTCCGCGCCCTTATGGAGAAATGGGAAGATAGAATATTTAAAATAGAAAAACTTGAAAAAGAGTTTAACAGAATTTATAAATGTTTAAATAAAGAGGATCTGCCATCCGCAGATACAAAAAATAAACACATAATAAATATTGTTGAAGTGTACAATAACATAACGACAGTACTGGCTAGTAGTTTTACGATTTTAACAAATGAACATAAAGAAAAATCAAAAGATAATTTTTTTTAAATTCAGGGATAAGCTAGTTAAGCCTTTTGATAAACTTAGAATTCGAGCACACATACCCATTAGCACTACTCATAGATATAAACAATATAGATAGCAACCCGGAATCCGACAATGAACAAGAACCAAAGAAGCAAAATACCGTAATCATGATCACTGCGGCTGTAGATTTTTTAAATTTGTCATCTAAATCTGTGCCGGAATTTGATGGTCAAATGTCAAACCTACAAAGATTCCTGGATTCCTTGACGCTTATTGATTCCCTTAAAGGATGTCATGAAGCTACTGCAGTTGCATTAATAAAAACCAAGCTCGTAGGGACATCCAGAAACTTGATTTCAAATGAAGCCGCAGTAGATGCTATAAAAGCAAGACTGACATTTTCAGTAAAAGGAGAATCTACTGAAGTACTTTCAGCAAAGTTACTAAATATCATGCAAGGTAGTAAGACAGCCAACATATATACTAAAGAAGTAGACGATCTAGCAAAACAGCTTACTAATGCATATGGTATATTGCGGATGGTTTAACCAGTGAATGGGCAGACAAATATTCAACTCAAATCGCTGTGAAAGCAATGACCATTAACGCCTCAAATGAAAAAGTGAAATTGATTATGCAGGCGGGACAGTTTGGAACTATGAATGAGGCCGTTTCAAAGTTTGTAAATCTTGCACAGAAGTGAATACCAGTCACTCGAATGTGATGTATTACAATGCAAATATTACAAGGCAGACTCATTATGGTTCTTATCATGGTCGTGGTCGTGGACGTACTCGTGCCCGTGGCCGCGGATACTTCAATCAAAATAATAGGGCATTCAATAGTAGGAATGGTAACAGCTATTTCAACACAGGTCTAAGGTGCCAATGCCAAGGAAATAACCACACTAACAACAATAATAACAGGAATATGCGCCTAATCACTGAAGCTTCGGGAAACACCAGAGGCCCTCAGACCGCAAATCTGAGGGACAATTAATTATCAGAAAACTTAACGTGCCAATTTGCAAAATTTACAATCTAAATCTAAATCTAAATAGCTATGTAGCAATAAAAAATAACTTGGGTAAGCAAATAAATACATTTTTAATTGATACCGGAGCCGATATTTCAATTTCCAAAGAAAATAAATTAAGTACTAGCATATTCTTAAACAAAGACCTTACGTCGAAGATAAGCGGGATTGGAAACGGTTTAATTAACTCTTTAGGTAGAGCAAATGCTAGTCTTATCTTTGAAAATGTCCACATAATACACAGATGGTATATTAGGCCTAGATTTTATAAAGCAATACAATTGCATTCTGGACTACCAAAAACAAGGAAATTGGTTAGTCCTTAGACCAGATAATTGCCCAGAAAACATAACCATTCCGGTTTATGATACACCAACTCATAATTCTTTATCACTACCCGCAAGGTGTGAGGTTGTAAGAAAAGAAAATTTCATAACTACCGAGGAAGCAATTTTTGTACCAAATCAGGAGATATTAAGAGGAATTTATCTAGGTAAAGCTATTGTTTCTAAATCCAATCCATACGTTAGAGTAATAACACATTTGATAACATCTTACTCCAAAATGTCAAAATTCAAATAGAAAGCCTTGAAAAATATAATATATATATAAACTTGATCAAAACGATAGTAAGCACAAGGAACTGGTTATGGAAAAATTGTGAAAAAAATTTCCCATCTTTGTATTAAGCAAGCTAACAAGATTATGTATTGAGTTTGCGGATATATTCGCTCTAGGAACGGACAGAAGATCCACTAACAATTTTTATAAGCAGAAACTAAGAGTTAAGGATGATACACCAGTTTATATTAAAAACTATAGAGCACCCCATTCTCAAAAGGATGAAATTAATAAACAAATCAAAAAATTGTAGGTAAATGATATTATAGAGCCCTCAGTTTCAGAATACAATAGCCCGATACTACTAGTACCCAAAAAATCTTTGCCAGGAGATTCAGAAAAAAGTTGGCGACTTGTTGTTGACTACCGCCAAATTAATAAAAAATGAGTGGCTGATAAATATCCTTTACCTAGAATAGATGACATCTTAGAGCAGTTAGGCCGCGCAAAGTTTGTTTCATGTTTAGATCTGATGTCTGGATTTCATCAAATCGATCTGGAAAAAGAATCGAGAGACATAACATCTTTCTCAACTTCGGAAGGCTCATTTCGTTTTAAGAGTCTTCCCCACGGAATCAAAATTGCTCCAAATTCATTCCAAAGAATGATGTCGTGGGCCTTTGCTGGTCTTAATCCAGTACAAGCGTTCCTGTATATGGTTGATTTGATTGTAATTGGCTGCTCTGGAAATCAAATGCTCAAAAACTTACGAGACGTATTTGAAATATTCTCTTTTTTCAGTCATGAAGTGACTTTCCTTGGTAATAAATGTACTGACAAGGGGATCCTACCCTTGCATTCTGCAACTACTACCGACGCTTTATTTCGAATTTGCCTCTCATTCCCTGCATCTAACGCGCTTAACACGAAAAAATGTACAATTCCATTGGACGCTTGAACGCGAAAATGCTTTCCAGTTTTTGAAAAAAAACACTCTTAAGCCTGCAATATCCAAATTTCGATAGACCATTCTGCATCACAACAGATGCAATGAAAAACACATGTGGCGCTGTACTAAGTCAAGAGTACAATGGAATACAGTTACCAATGGCATACGCGTCAAGATCCTTTACAAAAGGTGAAAGCAATAAAGCATTCATAGAGCAAAAATTAGCCGCCATTCAATGGGCAATCAATTATTTTAACCCATACATAATCGGACAACAATTCTTAGTCAGAAGTGACCATATGCTCCTTACCTACCTTTTTTCCATGAAAAATCCATCGTTGAAATTGATGAGAATGCGTTTAGATCTCGAGGAATTCAACTTCGTAATAGAATATATAAAGGGAAAAGACGCGATACGACGATGGCGGGCTAGACGCATTATCGCGCATAGACTTCGAGCAAATAAAAAGTATCCAAAGTAATAATACTATCCTTAAAGTAAAGACACGATCAGAGACACGACGAAATAAAGAAAATGTTAGTAACGAAAATATAACTAACAAAGCCAGTAGGTAATGCAACAACTCCAAAAATTCAAAAATCTACGAAGCACTTAGCTGTGGCGAAGTAAAGAAAATTGTTGGTCTGAAGTTCCATTTCATAAAAAAAACACCAAGGTGTTACTTAGTACTCGGAAAAAGAATTTTGGTAAGCTTTCCTATAAATGCATTTATTACTAATGGAAAAATTGACTTAGGCCAATTATTTCCAATGTTAGAAGAAGAGACCAGTAGTAAAGGTATAAACAAGTTGTAACTTTCATTAAATGATAATATATTCAACATTATTCAAGTCACTGAATTTAAAAATATCGCGAACACATCATTGAAGAATTTAAAAATAGCGTTAACGCCAGGGTTGATATATGTGACCACTGATGAAGAGAAAGCTAAATAAGTTGAAAATATTTCATAATGACCCCATATTTGGTGGTCATCCAGGTGTTACAAGACTATTAAAGAAACTAAGAGAGATATATCTTTGGAAAAATATGACGAAAGAAGTGACCAGGTATGTAAAAAACTGCATACAGTGTCAAAAAAATAAGTCCATGCCGAAAACGAAAGAGCCATTATCAATAACACCAACGCCAGCACGAGCGTTTGACATAGTACTTATCGATACTATCGGTCCTCTAGTTAAATCAGATATTGGTTACGAATATGCCATTACTATCGTATGTGCTTTGACTAAATACCTAATAACAATCCCCATAGCAAATAAGTCGGCTAAAGCGGTAGCTAAGGCTATATTTGGTAATTGTATTTAAATATACGGTCCAATGAGAAAAATTATAACTGATATGGGTACCGAATACAAAAATCAGACCCTACAGGAGCTATGTAAAATGCTAAACATTAACAACACAACCTCAACAGCATACCACCATCAGACATTAGGAACCGCAGAAAGATCCCATAGAACATTCAATGAATATGTTAGGTCGTATACCATATATCCTTAGACAGATCAGATTGGGATGAGTGGCTTAGATATTTTACTTACTGTTATAATACGACTCCATCAACAGTACATGGGTATTGCCCATACGAATTAGTTATTGGAAAGACACCAATAACACTAGATTTCTTAAGCTCTAATAACATACAGCCTATCACATTGACTCGTACGAAAGAGAAGTAAAATATAAATTACAAATGGCACAACAGAGAGCCAAGCAACTAGTTGAGAAAACAAAAGCCACACAAAAACAGCAGTATGACAGAAACTCAAGGTCAATAGACTTAGCAAATAACGACTTGGTGCTATTAAAAAACAATGCAGGGCATAAGTTTGAAAATCTTTACAAAGGGCCGTATAGGATTACAAACATTGACGACTCCAACAATTGTACGTTAATAGGAAAAAACAATAAATCAATAATAGTACATAAAAATAGATTACGTAAATTTATAAGTTACTTTTTGATTTAAATTGTGTTACGATTTATTCTAAACTCTTTTTATTATTTTTTCTTCATTAACGATGGCCATTGTCTTATGAAAATGTAACTACTTGAAGTAATCAAGATTTCATTCAATTTAAGTTAAGAAAATTTGTTTGTAATTAAGAACACAAACAAATAAAAGATAGAAAATAATTAATACGTAGTAATTTTAATATCATTTTTTAAGTTAATATACATTCTGTTATAAAGAAAATGTATAAAATCAGATACAATCTTAGTATATAATAACGCTCAATGCATTCTTTTATTAAGTTAGCATAATACATCATGTTATTAGCAAATATAAATTTACTAAGATACTAGTATATACTATTCAATACGATATAATTTGCACTAAGTACAGGGTGTCCGCCGGGAACGCATACTACTTTGTTTTGCCGGAATTTTGGTAAACATTAGTCTTGACAGTTCATATTTGGCAGTCGTGAAGTAGACACGTGGCAAATTTATTATGGAAAGATATTCGATAAACCAACGTGTTTTAATCGTCAAAACAAAATCTTATCAAAATCAATCATCGATTACTGTGACGATGAGAAAGTTACGTGAAATTTTTGGGAGAAACAACGTGCCAACAAAACGCACTATTTATCGTGTAGTGAATGATTTCGAAGAAAGAGGGTCTGTAGGTGATAGACCCAAGCATGGGCCACAACGTACTGCAAGATCGGCTGAAAACATTACTGCTGTTCAAGGAAGTGTTCAAAACAATCCATCAACCTCAATTCGACGCCGTGCTCAGGAGCTTGGTCTTCAAAGAACAACTTTGGCCACTTTTTAACGCCACAACTGCATGCTTTGGGCTTGATTAACATGTGGTATCAACAAGACGGTGCCACATCGCATACAGCCAGGATTACAATGTAATTACTGCGAGACCTCTTTCCACGACAAGTTATTTCAAAAAATGGTGGTGTTGATTGGCCTCCACGGTCGCCTGATTTGACTGCTCCTGACTTCTTTTTGTGGGGATATCTGAAAAGCAAGGTTTATGCAAACAAACTAGAAACGCTTGAGCAAATCAAACAAAATATTCGTGATGAAATTAATGAAATACCGCGTGAAATGTGTGAGAATGTAATGAAAAATGTGCTCAAAAGGGCTCGCATTTGTGAGACTAGCAGAGGCGGACATTTACCTGATATTGTATTCCATACATAATTGCCGACATTAAATAAAACATTTATCAATATAAGATCCATTCTCTTTCATTTAATCAAAAATTATAAACAAACAAAGTAGTATACCTTCCCGGCGGACACCCTGTATAAATTTGAACTATTAAGAATGATCTTTAATTAAAGAATAGAATAGAATTAAGATAATATTAGATTACTTCAAGATAATTTAAGATCATTCATGTCGAAAAGGGAGGTGTAGTGTACTGACCCCGTTGCTGCACGCGCGGTAATAAGATAGCAACGTAGGCAGAAATCTGTCGTGAGAACAGCAGCACTACCTGTCATCGTGGGAACCGCAGCACTACATTCCATCTCACGAGGGTACTCTGTTTACGTTGCACAGTTCAAATAGCAGTTCCAGCGGCAGAGTCGGCACGCTCTACACACCTGATATAATGAATAATAAAGATACACTCGATCTAATCGGACATTGTTTTTTTATTCACCCAAAAGTTCTACACTTTGGAGTATACGGATCCTTAAAATCCATCGAATTGCGCTTAAGTAAACCGAGCAAAGAACTTGCCTTCGTTGTTAAATATTCGATATGAAGGTCAAAATTTAGCTTGCAATCAAAAATTACCCCCTGATCTTTGAAGTCGTTTACAGTCTTTAACAAATTATTATCAATTGAATAACTCGGTTGAATATTCAACACTAAACGACTGAAAGACGTTGAAGCACATTTATCAGTATTCACAATAAAGTCGCTAGAATGACACCACTCTGAAAAGCGATTCAAGTCAAGCTGAAATTGATGACAGTCATTTATGCTAGTAACACAGGAAAAAAATTGTACATCACCCGCGTACAGGAGGCAACGACAAAACTTTAAAATTGATGGCAGATCATTAACAGAATGCAAAAATAGGGCCCCAGCTGACTTACTTCTGGAACACCAGAAGAAACAAACATTTCTATAGAAAAGTATTTTCCTATGGCAACCCTTTGTTTTGTGCCGGTTAGATAAGACATTACCCTTTTTAGCAATGACCCATAGAAACCAAAAGCTTTAACTTTCTGTAGAGAATATTTAAATTTACTCAGCTGAACGCCTTTACAAAGTTAGTATAAACTACGTGAAACTTCATAACGGCTTTCCATTGCCCTGGAGCAAAAGTTAGTAAATTTGCAATTGGTATTTTGTCTACTTTATTGATTTCGATATTTACTTGTTGCTTGTTTTTATTTTTGGGTGGGTTTTGTTGGTGATTACTAGTAACTCTGTTTTTCCTTTCTTTATATTGTATTGCAACTGGACAACCTCTGTAACTAGCTGGGTGATTTCCATGACAGTTGATACATTTCGTTTTGTCTTCCTTCTTTAGTGCACAGCTATTTGTTCGATGTTTTCCTTGACATTTAACGCATGCAAAATCTCTTTTGTAGTAGCTTTGTGTATACCTGAAGGCTTGGCATCGTTTGCATTGAGGTATTGAGTTGGGACTTCTTCGAAGAGGCTCAATCTTAACAATAATACCCATTATTGATTTTATACCGTAAACCTTTTCGGCATCTTCTTGATTGTGAAAGGACAGCATAAAAAGAGTTGTCTTTTCAAGCCTTTTATCATTCGCCTTAAGTTGTAAATTTGCATGTTTTGCCATAGCCACACTATAAAGGTTTCTTGTTTCAGGACTTTCTTCTGCATTTCGTTTTTTTGTTGGCCTTTTGCTCTTCTTCAAATGTCCTTCTGTTCCTTGTGCAAGCTCTTCTTCATCTGTGAGGGCTTTTTTCCCATCTTGCTAGATTGGTTGGACTGGGTATTTATTGGTACAGTCCAACAGGAAAACTTTTGTTTCTAAAGCTTTTATCTGGTTTTCAGACTTATAACAATTTCTTCCTGATGTTTCCTTGCTTTAAGTTCAGCTTGCCATTCGTTGTAATAGCTGTTTGTTTTTACTTTCGGTGTTTTATGTTCACTTTCAACTACACTGGTTTCAATTCCAGATTTTTCTTTATGTATTTTTGGAATACTTACAATACTGCGCTATCTTTGGCCGTAAGGTTTTTTGGCGCAATTGTTTTTGAACTCCTTTTGGAGCTTTGTTGAAGAAGCAATAAATGGTCCCCCCCAGAATCCATGGGACCGACCTCCGAGGAGGGTGGATTTTCCAGTTTACCTGGTCTGCCACGTGTAGTATTTATATTTTTTGTTTCGTTCGTTGCCATGCTTGATTCAACTGTATTAGTTTTACTAGGTTGTTCAGTAAGTTCTAAACACAAACCCCCTGTCAGGAGGACCGGGTCATTTGTTTTGCGAAGTTTTTGTTTTGATTGCCCATCAATTGTGTCATCGGCTTTGCTTAAGGTGACCATAATTTTTTCCTCTCAAAGCGGGACACCTCTACATTTCTTTCGGCAAAACATAACTTTTTTTTTTAAATTATTTTAAGTTAAAGTATATTTTGCTTTTTGGGGTAGTGGAAAAACGCATGCGCACGAGAAGTGCGAGACTTCTACCAACTTTAACCCCTTTTCAACATGACACCATCCACTCCGGAACCGGATACATTACTTCAGAGTGGTGTCGTTTTCTTCCCCCTCTGGGGACCGGCTTTTTCACATTTTTCTCCTGGTGCGGGTTAATAATATCTTGCCGGTAAGGCTTTCATCGATTTGGCAAACTTATTGAGGGTATATTTACTTCCTCCTCTCTCTTTTTCGATCTGAGTACCGACTCAATGAATAAAGATATTTTATTCCACGTGTCGATACTCGGGACCATCTTGTTTACCGCACGTATTTAGAAAATGAAAATACTGTTAGCTCACATCGCTCACTTAGTACCAGACGGATGAAGAAGAGCTAACACGTGAAACGAATTCGATAGAAAAGAAACGGCCTAGCAAAAACCGCAAAGCTGGTTTCTCACCATAAGTCGGGCCATAAAAAGATGGAAAGCACAAGGAGTTGCAAGAAAAGCCACAACCAAAAAAATTACGCCATCCGCCACCGATAAACGTCGTTGGAATTACGGACTACAATAAGTTGTAGATTTATTTCAGTTATTTTAATTTACAATTTTCAACTTTCCAAATACAGTTATAGTTTATAATTTAAAATTTTTACAAAAAGATTTCTATAAAACTAATGTATGTAAATAGATAACTTATATAAAAATATTAAACACACTTTGGGTATTTAAAGCATATAATATGATAACACACTTTGTAGTCGTAAAAAAAAAAACAGTGACAAGTGTGAATTCATTTATTATTATTAAAATATTTTAAGGGTAAAAGCCGAAAGGAAAGGAAGAGAAAAGAACGCGGTGTATGTAGTTCACAGTACGAAGGTGACATAAAGATTTGTGGTGGGTGACGAAGTAGTAGAATGAATTAAACGAGATAGAAACATGAGAAAAAAACCTGCAATGGATACATTATGTTTATTAAATCGTAACTTGTATAAGAGTCTCTACCTCAGATCTAGAAAGTAGCCAATTTTTGAGGAGTTTAAGAAACCGGTAACCGTGTGCAATTTGACTAGTTATTTCCGACGGTAGTTTGTTGAAAATATAAGGTGCAATGGAACGCTGGCATCGTAGTTTAAGGTGACATCTCTCCGAAACAATACGTGGAAAATCAATATCGATGATGCTGACGGTTACCGAGCAGGTGTCTCAAAAATTGAATGCCGAGGAGATAAGTTAGAAAGACCACTGCGTGTTGTAGTAAGGGGACTCCACCCCTCATGCACTAAAGAAGATGTTATAAACGACTTTCAAGACAAAGGCTTTAAAGTTCTTGATGGCGTCAGTATTATCAGGAAGAAGAAGCAACAGTCGGAGGGAGATCAGAAAAAATTGGTAAAGCGTAAATTTCCACTATTCACGATAAGTTTTGATAAAGACGAAAATAAAGATATAATATATGGTATTAAGACTATTCTAAACATCGTGGTCAAAATCGAACCTATGCCTAAGAGCTCCAGATCGATCCGCAGTGTAGGCGCTGTCAAGGCTTCAATCATACGCAGACTTACTGCTAGAAAGAACGGCGATGCGTTAAATGCGCAGGTAAATATCTCTCGGAAGAGTGTCACCTAAATAAGCAAACCCCAGTCACTTGTACAAACTGCAAAGGAAAACATCCTTCGAACTATCGAGGTTTCGAAGTGGCGAAAGTGCTCCAAAAAAGATGCGATACGCTTAAAAATTCCATGCGTCCGAATCCGATACCAATTAAAAATAGATCCAAAATAGCTACGAAAAAAGCAGCGAAAGATAGAAAGTCCGTCAATATTCACTCAAGATCGGATAATGAAGAAAGACATAAACGTAGTAGAGAAAAGGTGACAGAAACAAAATTTTAGAATATTAGCATGCAGTCTTATGCTCATCGGCGATGATTGCTAATGGCAAGTACATGACTGACAACCCACAGGAGATCAAAGCGAGAAACCATCCAAACTTTAACGTAAAGATTCCGTCTCAACTTGCGGCATTGGGAAACGGGGATAGAGATAGCTCACAAGATACTGCATCCCATGTTTTCTCCCTAATTCTTGCGAAATTTAAAGGCTCGACGCGTTAGAAAAATGTATACGAGAAAAAGATATTGATATATGCTTGGTCTGTGAAACTCATCTGACAAAACAATCGAATGTTAAGATAAGGGGATATAGCGTGTATTACGCTTTCCACCCATCGGAATGAGCCAGAGGCGGACCATCTTTGTTTATAAAATAATGTATCGAACACTCAGCAGAATTACTTACTTACTTACCTACTTACTTACTAAACATTTTACCTTCAACATTTCGTCTATATATCGTCCACTGCGATGTAAACTTGAAGAAAATGATTTCACAAACATCTTCAACTTCCTTAAACGAAATTTTATTATTGGTGGCGTCTTCAACGCGAAACACCCACTCTGGGGTTCAAGGTACGCCTCTCAGAAAGGTAGAACACTTTATAACGCGAGTATGCAATATAGTTGTGATTTTAACTCGACGGGTAAACCAACATATTGGCCGACTGATAGTAATAAGATACCAGATCTGATCGATTTCTTTGTTGTTAAAGGAATATCTGGCAACTGTATAAAAGTTGAAGAAAGCTTTGATCTCTCCTCTGATCATTCTCTAATCATCATGACGTAAGTGAAGCTTGATTAAAAAAGTAGAACTGGCTAGATTAACCAGCGCGAAAACTAATTGGGATGGCTTTAAAAAAAAATATTGAGCCAGCGGGACACAAAGCTCGAAAGCGGGACATATGGTCACCTTAGCTTTGCTCTGAATCTGAAACAGATGATGCAATCATGTATGTGCTTTTTTTTTGGAGTAAGTACGCGATGACCTTTTGGGTCCCTCCATGAAGCGTTTTTTCATGCGCTTCTTTAATTAATAATTTAGAGAGTTGATCATTGGGTTTGAGAACTACTGGATGCCTTGTGTGGTATGGTCGATTTGCATCCTGTAGCCTCCCCCGGATGAAAGGTCGTCGCGGAAGTCTTGCCATTCTTGCTTGACCTCTGATGGGAGGGTTGATCCCAATCCAGACCTCTCCACCTTAGCTGTTGCATCATTAGTTTTGTCTTGCTTATGCAAGGTAAAACCCAACCCATCGGATCATACAGCCTTGCTATAGATGACATCATCGTTGAACTGTGCTACCTGGAAGGAAAAGATGGCGAGGATCGGTACCCCACCTTATTCCAAGGGTTGTGACCTTGGAAGCTTCAGATGGGACAGACAAGTTTACTTCCCGATGATCTGGCGAAACCTGTTCCAATACCTCCTCGCAGTTGCTGACGTACTTCCGTAGATGAAAACCTGCTGTGTTCAACAAACCGCTGACTGCCTTCAGCTTTTGTTGAGCTTCCTCTATGCTCTCGCACCTGTGATGACATCATCGACATAGCTCTCCTCCTTAATGATGAAGGTGGCAAGATAGCAGCAACGCTTCATCATCCACGAGCTTCAATAGCACTCTTATCGCTAAGTACGGCGCCGATGCAGCCGCCAAACGTAAGTGTTTGCAGCCGGAAGGTCTTCAGGTCTTGGTTTGGATCATCTCTCCATAGTATCAGTTTATAGTCTGCATCGGAAACGTTGATACGAATCTGACGGTACATCTTTTCTACGTTGCCAATGAATTTGTCATTTAAGGAAGAGCCAAAAATGAGTTTGACGGTCGCGTCGATAACCACACAACTTCGTGGTTGCACTGGATTCCTTAATGACTGCATGATGGGGAATGTAGTAGTGGAAAGGTGTATTCAGTACACCGCAATTCTTATCGACTGGACTCATCTGTCCGAGTTCGAGATATTCCGAAATACATTTGGAAAACACCTAGCTGCACCTTGCTCAGACGGACCCATACGTGGGTATTTACCATCCTTGAACGGCAACCGGGCCTCATAGCGGCCATTGGCTAAGCGCCTTGTGTTTGCTAAGGAATATTCCTCACAAATCTTATCTTCTTTAGCTTCGTACTTCTCATATGGTTCTTCTTCGACCTCCCAGAACCTTCGGAGTGTTGTGTCGAGATCTACATGGCTCAGGAAGCTATCTAGTGGCCTTAGAACTTCGCAGGGAACCTTTCGCAGCAGGATCCATTCTAAATGGTTTTTTTTTGTGCCACTGGACCTGAAAGTTCGTTCGACCTGATGACATCTCTAAGGATGATTTCAGCGTAAATGTCACTACCCAGCAGTAAATCTATTTTGAAGGGTAGATTGAAGGTTGGATTTGCCAATGGTAAGCCCTCCAAATGCCGCCATTTGCCCAAATTCATTTTCTGGGCCGAAGGAAGCCCAGTCAGGGACTTGAAAACTAATGCTCGCATTCTACCTACGAAATCCGAGGTCAGTGACTCGAAGGTAAGGTCCACTACCTTATGGGTTGCTCGACTGCTAACCTTTCCCATCCCACTAACTTCGATAAATCTTCAGATTTAGCCGCTGAACCGTTCTGTAATGAAGGACGCCTCCGGTCCTGGATCCACCAGAGCCCTCAAAGTCAAATTACCTCAAATTACCTTCACGGTAACTAAAGCTGTAGCCAGCAATACTTGAGTATTGGTGTGGACGAGGTAGCTGTTTAGATGGGAGCTTGTTGATGGCTGCTGCTGGACTTGCGGTTGGAACTTTGGCGCATTAGAATTTGTAGCGGATAATTGGTAAGTGTGTGTCTGCGGGTACCTTGTGTTGTTAATGTGTTGCTTTCGGTTTTGTGAAACAGTGTTAGATCTATGTGTTGTTGGTGTATAAGGGGTGCTAAGAGGGGATGGTAAGCCGGAAAGTGTGTTTGGGATTATGTGGAACAGCACGCAGTAATGTGTGGCGGCGCTGTTTGCAAAAGTAGCAGGACTTAGAGCTGGGACACCGTTGGTTAAAATGGCTGTAAGCTGGGCAGTAACGCCTGCGAGTTGGATCCATTTGCAAGAACCTTTTCCACTCTCTCAGTGAATGTTGACCCTTTTGACAAACTCTACAACTTATTTTACCCGTTTGTGCTTGCTGTGTGTTAAACACTTATTGCGGCCCTAACCTACTCTTACCTGACTTGCTGCTGATACTCGATTGCTGATCCAGCACCTCAAGTGAGCGAAACCGGCATTCCAAAAATTTAAAAAATTCTTTTAATGTAGGCAACTCCTTTTTTGCACCTAATTTCTCTTCCCATAGCCGCTGTGCTATTGAGGATAGCTTCTGAATGATAACGTAGGTGAGAATTGCATCCCAATGTGCTTTTGGAAGACCTAAATTTTCTAGCGAGGGGATAATCTCCCTAGAAGTATCTAGCAGACATTTTACGCTTTCGACTGAATCCTTGGTAATTGCGACTTGGCCAAATAACAACCTTAACTGCGTGTTTACTACCCTGGTACCCACCAAAATTGTCCAGGCCCGCTTGTAATTCCCCTTATCAATCGACAGATTTTGTACTAACCGTTCCACCTCACCACTCACATTGGACTCAAAATAGTGAAGTTTCTGTACGCCCGTGAATGAGGCATTCGTATAAATAAAGGACACGAACAGATCACGAAATGACCCCCAGGTTTCATAACCACCACCAAAGTTCGGTAGATTTATTTTCGGCAACCCCAGCTCAATATGGCCGTGGTGCCAATAAAATGCAAAAAGGAACGAACAGGAATCGACTTACTGTGCTTTATTCGCCAACCGACTGGGATGTGTTGATAGCCTCTCTTGTTATCCATTGGAGTCCTCTGTAGCCGATGTCCACTGACGTCCTCTGTATTATGTTTTTTAATTTAAAAAGTTTTTTTTTTTAACGCGCACACACTTTTGTGAAAAAAAAGAATGTTTGAAAAAAAATGAGCACCATTTTGTAAATAAATTTATTTTAAAACGAAAAATAATTTGTAAACTAATTTTCTTTGCCGAGTGTACTGCACCACACTCTATTATCTTCTTTTTTCGCCCTTGTTGGCTCGATAGGACCAAAGGCCATATTTGCCGCACTTACTCTAACTCTTGTTTGGCGTTATAAAATAGCGAATGACTTTAATTCTGTTAATAAAATTATATATGTATGTAAATTTACTTTACGTAAAATTTTCGAATGCAAATAAAGGGAAATTATTTCCAAGATGTTTTTGACTTCTACAGTCTTTCACTTTGCAGCATTGCCATATCATCTCAAACAGTCCCAATTATAGAAACATTACGAAATAGAATTGCAGTGATCGACCATAATAATGAATTACTTCACAATTATCACGCGCTAAAATATGAAGGACCCAGAGTAGCAAGATCTCCATTCGACATTGTTGGGACATTAGCGCATAGCTTGGTTGGTATCCTTGATCAAGAAAATGCGTATAAAATGCAACATCAAATTGATAATCCTTATAGAAATGAAAAACATTTAAATGAACTTATAAGAAAACAAAGTTCCGTTGCAGATGCAGCTTTAAACATTTTAAAGCGGAATCACATTCAAATTTAAGATCAATTTGAAACTCTTAATGATTACCTTTCAAAGACAATCGGAATCATTAATGAAAAACAAAAGGCAAACGAGGCAATACGGAACTTAGCATCAATGACTTGATTCTAGTTCTTACCGACTTCGAACATGTGCAAGAAATTTTGTTAGTTGTTCTTATTGATTTAAACCATGCAAAGATAAATACACAACTTATAACCCCGAACCAATTCGAATAAACAGCTTCGGTTGGTAAGGAAACATTTGCCTTCGTATTTATCGTTGCCAGAGGGATCCGTTATAGACGTGTATACAATGTAATCCGTAAGAGGGCGTAAGCTTAAACCACTCCATTGTATTTGAAATGCTATAACCGCTAACAGATACTGCAGAATTCCAACGTTTCAACCTCATAACTGTTCCTATAATTCACAGAAACAAGACATACATTGTAGAAAAGTCCGCTTCGAATAAGTACAACCGCATAGCTGGATTAAGGGCAAGTAATTATTCCCTTGGTTTATGCCAAAAGAATCAGGTAATCCAAGATCCTGCATTCTAACGAAAAATAACGTAAAAGCCTTCCTTCTACCAAATTTCAGCGACTCGCAACTCGCATGTGTGGAGTTAGACGGCGATGGGAAAGACAGGCTATGGATATCGTCAGCGTATATGCCCTACCATGATACAGGCCCACTACCAACACCAAATATACGCGAGACGATAAAATCTGTCGAAGCAAGCAAGCAACATCCCCCTAGTGATAGGCGCAGACCCCAATGCCCACCACAACCTCTGGGGAAGCAGTAATATAGATAGGATATATATTTTTTTATTTCGATTAAAATTACAGTTATCGCACAATTTACAATGTTCGAGTACAGAGATGTGATTTACATGAGTATATCTTTCTACTGAAAAATTATATATACATTTTTAAATAAAATCAATTGCATGATGACATTCTTGAGGAAACAACGGTAAAAAACTTCAAATTATACATATCTAAAAAAAAAATATTTATATATGAATATGTATATAAATAGATATAATGTAAAGATATAAATGTAATAATAAATATATAAATATGTGTGTGTCATGAATTAACAAAATAAATAAACAAAAAAAATTAACAATTAAATAGTTTAAAAACTAAGCAAATAAATAAATAAATAAATAATAATAATAAATAATAAATAATAAATAATAAATAATAAATAATAAATAATAAATAATAAATAATAAATAATAAATAATAAAATAATAAATAATAAATAATAAATAATAAATAATAATAATAATAAATAATAAATAATAAATAATAAATAATAAATAATAAATAATAAATAATAAATAATAAATAATAAATAATAAATAATAAATAATAAATAATAAATAATAAATAATAAATAATAAATAATAAATAATTAATATAAATAATAAATAATAAATAATAAATAATAAATAATACATAATAAATAATAAATAATAAATAATAAATAATAAATAATAAATAATAAATAATAAATAATAAATAATAAATAATAAATAATAAATAATAAATAATAAAATAATAAATAATAAATAATAATAATAAATAATTAAATAATAAATAATAAATAATACATAATAAATAATAAATAATAAATAATAAATAATAAATAATAAATAATAAATAATAAATAATAAATAATAAATAATAAATAATAAATAATAAATAATAAATAATAAATAATAAATAATAAATAATAAATAATAAATAATAAATAATAAATAATAATTAATAAATAATAAATAATAAATAATAAATAATAAATAATAAATAATAAATAATAAATAATAAATAATAAATAATAAATAATATAATAATAAATAATAAATAATAAATAATAAATAATAAATAATAAATAATAAATAATAAATAATAAATAATAAATAATAAATAATAAATAATAAATAATAAATAATAAATAATAAATAATAAATAATAAATAATAAATAATAAATAATAAATAATAATAATAAATAATAAATAATAAATAATAAATAATAAATAATAAATAATAAATAATAAATAATAAATAATAAATAATAAATAATAAATAATAAATAATAAATAATAAATAATAAATATAAATAATAAATAATAAATAATAAATAATAAATAATAAATAATAAATAATAAATAATAAATAATAAATAATAAATAATAAATAATAAATAATAAATACTAAATAATAAATAATAAATAATAAATAATAAATAATAAATAATAAATAATAAATAATAAATAATAAATAATAAATAATAAATAATAAATAATAAATAATAAATAATAAATAATAAATAATAAATAATAAATAATAAATAATAAATAATAAATAATAAATAATAAATAATAAATAATAAATAATAAATAATAAATAATAAATAA